>CM044440.1:31959784-31970080 GCA_024363595.1 Xenopus borealis | reverse complement strand
AATGTTATTACTGTAGCTGATGTTATATGAGAAACAAATGCAATTTCAGGCCATTTGCTGTAATAGTCTATCAGAGTTATAGCAAATATGCTGTCTATAGGAGCATCTGCAAAAGGACCAACAAAATCAATAGCAAGTTTTTCCCATGCTGAATCAGGGAATGGTACTGGATGAAGTGGTGGAGTAACACAAGAATGTTACCACATTGGCATCCATTGCTGGCCAATGTCAAAATAAATAAAAAAAAAGCATAAGCCACATTATTACTATTTTTTAACTTTAAACACTTATTTACATTAGGAAGTGTCATCTCTGCCTCTTGGCCAGCCATAGCAGTGAGTGCCATTAATATTGTGGTTGATACTGGAATACATTAATGTAGTTGCGGGCAAAACTATTTAAAAACAAACATAGCTAATATTCTTTAGCAGTTTGGTTTCTGCTGAAACATGTTCCTTAGATTTTTATTGTTTATTTGTAGAGTATCAACAAATCAGAAGAGGCCTGGAAATAGACTCCTGCAAGAACATGACAAATAAGGGAATAATGATTTAGAGCCACTAGGGGTCAATACTAATGCACTGTACAGCGCTCTGCAGGTTTAACAAACTATCAATAGAAAAGGCCTTTCTCCAGTAAACTGTAAATATGTGTCTGTTTCTTTATGGTCTGGTTTGGGTAGATGGCTGTGATTCATTACAGGGTATATGTTCCCAGATAACCAGATGGATGGCAGCCATTTGCTGGCAGCATATGACCACGATTTTTAGGTTTAGAAATCAGTACAAAATATCTGTGTGTGTGTGTGTGTGTGTGGCAGGCATAAGGACTTGTTCTCCATCATTCTTGCACCAAGGCTAAAACCCTGCAGCAAAATCAGTATATCCAACTAGCTACCTTGCTATCAACATATTGTCCATGCTTATGTAGGGATATATAGGAATAACAGATTCCTATAGCTTTAAATCCCCACCCTGTTAGTTACTAGGCAGAAGCCTATGTACTGTATATATTTTGTGTTAATGCCTGCAGTTATTGGTCAAAAGGGTGTAGTGACCACTTCCTGCCACACTGCTTTATAATGTGTGTAGGGAGTGGTCTCTTTCTCTTTGGCCTCTAGATAGTAATCCAGCAGGGTGTGACCAGGGGGGACCTGATGATAGACTCTCTAGGAGAGTGGGGTAGTTAGATTTAGCAGTATGAGTAGCTCAACTCCAACGAGGATTTGCAGAAGGGAGTAGCCTCCCACAGGTTTTGAAATACCTGAGTGCAGGGACCTCAGTGAAGAGGGACTGTAAGGGTAGAGGCTACTTTCCTTGACAACTTCCAGGAGGGAACGGTTGTATGGACTGCAAATGCCTAATGAAGTCTGTTCTCTGCTGTGATCTATCCTCTGATGTGACGGTGTATGTTATTGTGCTTAGTAAAACCTGGGGATATTGTCTTCGGAATAATAAAAGTTTGCACCAAGAACCTCCTGGCGCCCATCATTTTTGTAAGTTACAAGCACAAGATCTGGGTGTTGTAGTCGCACTACACCGTAGAGGGAATGCTTCCACTTAGCGAAGGCCCGGATCCTGAAGAGAGAGTCCAATGTAACCCATGCTCATACCAATAGCTGGACATTTTAACTATCTGTGGTCTGGATATCTCAGATTAGCATTACACTTACTTCTGCACCTATAGCTTTTATTTTTTCAAATAATTAAAATTCTACTCGAATATTTGATTATTCATCAGTCGAATTACTTGCCCTTTAAATTTTTATTCGACTGCTTATTTCGCCAGATTAAACCTACCCAATTGCTATTAAACCCTATGGGAGGTCCCCTTAGGGTTTTTTTTAAATTTTTAGATTGAATAAAAAAAATTTGATCGAATGGTTAAAATCATTTGAATCGTTCCACTGGAACGATTTAATCATTCGATCGAAATTTTTTTATTCAATTGTTCGATGGATCGAATTGCGGTAAAACCCTTCAAATTCGATATTCGAAATTTGAAGGTTTTATATTCGACTACAATCGGATTGGTCAAATTTGCGGGTAAATTCACCCTCGAATTCGACCAATAGTAAATCTGCCCCATAGAGTGTTTTTGTTCTGCTTGAAAAACTCTTTCCATTAACTTTAATACTGGCAGCACCAGTATGGTTGCTTTTCAGCCCAAAAACTCTCATAGAGCAGAAGGACAAAATCTGCCATAGATTTGAAAAAGAGTGGCATAAAATACAGACTATAGTACAGACAAAAACTTTCTTTCAGAGACTATTAGGTATCGTAAAAACCATCGCCACTGTAAATAAGCACATGGGGACAAGTGAAAGGAGCCTAAATTTTAAGTTATGAATTTTTAGCTTCACATTCAATGATAAATTAAGGCTAAGAGTAGGGTGACTTTGATATAATAGCTGCAGTGTCTGGAACCTTTCTGTACACGTAGCCTTTGCAATCATCTGTGAAATAAGGACATACATTTTAATGTTCCTGTGCATTAGCATTTCCTCCACTTCTCTTGTTTTTCTGCTAATCGCCCCTTCTAAGAGCAGGTCATTCAAGGGAAAGTAGTTTTGATTCAAAAACAAATGTATGCAACCATTTGAAGTCCTTACAGAGAGGGGAAAACAATAAAAATGAATAAAACATTGACATTTTTTAAAAAGCCTTTTCATTATTCAGTTTTTTTTTTTTTTTTACTGTCTTTTCGTATGTTTTCTTATTTCTGTGATATTTCGAGTCTTTAGACAAACCATCCTTCTATCGTACAAAATACTCAGTTGACTAGATATCAAATGGGCATCCATTCTGTTTGGAAACAAGCTTATAATGCCTGTAATAAAGTGACTTTAAAGAAGAAAGGGCGTTCTCAAGTGTATTATATTATATATAGTATTATTGGTAACATGAAACTATAGTTGTTGTAACTATTTTTATTTACTATCCTTCCTAATCTGATTCCTTCAAGCCTGCAAATGGTTGTCAGGATTATTGGCAATCACAAACTGGACTGTTATGCATCACTTTGATTACTATTCAATTTTTCTGTGTTGAAAATGTAGATTAGTTGCAAATTGTACTGAGTAGAACAGTTTGTATCAAACAAAAGCATCATTTTAAGTTCAACAACCCCTTTAACCATTAAAACGTATCTATTGTTGCTGTATCCTATACTTTTTCCTCATCCCTTGCTCAGACATGGCCATTAAATGTTCCCATTATGCCAACTAAACTCTTGAGTAGCTTATTTTACAAGAATATCCATTCCTCCTTTCACATACAAAGCAATATATACTGTATCTATGTCTCCATTATATGCAACTATAAAAAGGGATCTCCTCACAAAGGCTATGCAATAACCTACATATTAAAAGTAAACTTCCAAGCTTTCATTTTATGCCGTTAACCTCTGTACTTGTTGGCTAGACTGTAAATCACCATTATTGTAAGTAGATCTTTGGCCCTGCCTTGTTTGATCCTGACTGGTAAAATCCCATCAATCCCTGTCAAGCACACATTCTTCATCGTGCTGGCTACATGCTCAGAATGGTATGATTGCCTTCACACAATCTTGGTCTTTTTTTTTAAGAGTTTAGGGCATTTTCCACATGTACTTTATGTATAAATATTTCTGGAACAGTAGCTGTTTAGAAGGACTCATGTCAAAGTAAGCTTTCCAAGTCTTTGGAGGGCCGTCATAACATAATTTCAATGTAATTCAAGAGATTTTATTGCACCATAACAGTACAATGAAGAATCTCTACTTTCCTCATCATTCCACCATTTTAAGTGTTACCTGCACATTTCAAAGTCAATGGAACTTTGAGAAAGGCTGTGGAACAGCCGAAACGTTCGGCTTTACTAGATCTTTTTGTCTCTTCAAACACCTGCGAGTGCGACTTCCATCTACGGTGTATGCCTTGATTTTTGTGGTCCGCACCCAGGCAAGATGGGATTCATTTTCGTGAGTGCTGATAACTTGCTTTCTATATAAATATATACTGCATTGACAAAAAACATTTCATTTGCTCAAGCTATCTGTACCTTAAATTAGCCCATTCTTCAGAATCTGATTACAATGTTTATGTTCAGATGAGAAATCTGGGACACATAGACCTGAATATGGGTTAAGCAAAAAGTCTGTCAACCATAACAGGCTGATCATGAGTTCTTCAGATGGACATCACAAGCTCAAGATGCACTGGAAATTGTAGAGGTTTGAAATGAAAAGGTATATTTATAGGAATCATGGGAATCTTTGGCATGAATAAATATTCTCCTGTGTAATATGCGGCTAAATTGTATTGCTGAATGCTGTAGAATTCTATTTATGCTGAAGTACCAAGTGCTATCACTATAAGATTGTGGTGCATGTTTTGTGCTTGCTCAGAATGCTCTGCCAAGTACTGCTCTGATATTATGGAATGGTGCAGTGCCATTGGTAGATTAGTAGGTGGGCCTGCACTGAGCAAAACACCTTTTCTATAATAGTCTGCTGACTAGTTCTCTGATACAATGGAATGTGCAATAAAATTGGTTAGAGGGGTAGGCATGCCATTTTTATAAAGAGATAGCAGACTGAAGCTCAGTATCTTTAAAATCCTTAGTTGATGTTTTGCTGTATGCTTCATACCATTGGTAATAGCAAAATCTGATTGGTCAGATAAAATGAGGACTGGTTAAAGTTAAGAAACCAATTTTTTTGCAAACAAAAACACAAAAAATGGTCTCCTTCTAGTTGGAAGAATGGTCCGTAGTTTTATTTGATTCTGTTGATGACATGTAGTAACATAAAATGGCACTGTAGGTGGGGTTAGAGATACAAAGGGCCATTGTAAAAGGCAAAAAGGCAGGAGAGGTTCACTTGCTGATGTACATATAATGTACAAATATTCATTCACAGACACATTCTCCAATCTGTCACACATCCCAAAATGCAGCAGTTCTGTGTAAATAATTACAGTTCTTGTAGCAAAGTTGACTGCAGGAGGCTATACTCAATATATCAGGTCTGCCCAAAACTACAAACCATGCAAGAGTTATGGCCAGAAGCTTTAAGGAGCCTGTGGTGCCTGAATTTGTGTTTTTTTGTAGTGAAAGAAGGCAAGTCCAAGTTTTTGTTGTGCACTTGCGCCAAGGTTTGTGTGGTGTTTATACAAATGACCTGTAGAGGTCACTGTGCACATGAGCTATACTGTGCATTCACTTTATCTTTTAGACTGTTTAAAAGCAATAGAGTTCAAGTTACTGCTGTTGTGTCATGGCTGCATGAACCTGCTAATAAAGCACTGTTATACTCTACTAATTCTTGTCAAAATACAACAGTACGTTTTCACATCAGTTACAACTAACAAAGTGCAAAGAAGAAGAACTCTTCAGCTGGACATTGTAAAGAGCATAACAGCACCTGTCCTGCTACACCAGAGCCAACCCCCTTTCATTGTTTGGGGTAAAAGGATTGCCCAGGAATATGAAGACATCTGACCTGGAATTAAAACTATATCATCAGTTATATTTTCTTCTTCTTAGGGTTAATTGCTCATCAGGGTCTTGACAATTCAAGAGAGAAATGGTGTGTGGGGGGGGGGTGAAGAATAAACCTATATACAATATAAACTAAGGGACAGATTTATCTAGGGTCGATGTGAAAATCTGAATTTAAAAACTCGATTTTCGAAGTAATTTTTGGGTACTATCGAATAGACCAAAATTCGATTTGAATTGAAAAAAATTTGATTCGAATTAAAAAATTCGACCATTCCAAAACTGAAGTACTGTCTCTATAAAAAATTCAAATTTGACCCTTCGAAACTTTAAACCTGCCGAATTGCATTTTTAGCCTATGGGGAACCTTTAAGGAGTGTCTTTGAAAATTTTTGAAATTCAAATTTTGTGGGGGAAAATAGTTAGAATCGAAAGATTCAATCAAACGATTGGAACAGTTTTGCTTCGATCGAAAATGGAGTTTTAATAAAATTCGATGCACGATTTCGAAGATTTTTAACTTCAAAATTTGAACCCTTGATAAATCTGCCCCTAAAGGAAATGTTGTACCCTGCTTATTGTCTTATTGCTGCATCACTAAACTTGACTATTTTTTTCTGTGGAAATTCATGTGAACTGAGAATAAAATGCAGCTTCTTATACAGTATTTGGCTTACTGCTGGTTTGGATTATGGGAGTCTATAAGAAGTGGGCAGCCTTGTGGCTTTTTTCTGGCTTTTTAATGAGCCATCTTCCTCCATGATTTGTTTATACTGTATATATCCGTTTGATTACATTCATAAGTTACATTTATTTTTTAATGATATTTTAAAAGCGGCATGTCACCTAAATAATAAAAAAAATGTAATGTTGCAAAAAATATTATAATTGCAAGTAACATTCAAATATACATTATATTTAATGATGGCTTCAAGTTGATTGTAAAGGAAATTGTTTTTGAACGTAATATATGTCTGTTCTTTGCCCTGATGGTTCTGGTTAACTTTATTGAATGGATCCTCCACCCAAATGTGAAAGAAAAAATACATTTTGTATACTAAAAGAAAATGTGATTAATTGATTTATCCTTGTTTGAACTGCTGGTTCAGTTCTCACAAAACATTTAATACAGCTTCACAGATCTGATAATGACTTATTCCAGGGGGCAGATTTATCAAATTCACATGAATGATTCGAAATTCGATCAAAATTTTTGAATGTTTTTGAAGACCACTTTGACCATCGAATTTTGAAAATTCAAAAGAATCGAATGATTCGAATAATTCGAATAAAAATCTATTCGAATATTCGACAGTCGAATAACTTCCCCTTTAAATTTTTATACAACTGCCTAGTTAGCCAATTTCAACCTACTGAATTGGGGTTCATTATTTTTGAGTGAATAAAAAATTTGATTGGTTAAAATAGTTTGAATCGTGTGATTCGAACGATTTTACGGTTCGATCGAATATTTCCTATTCGATCGTTCGACCAATTGAAGGATTTTTATTCCCATACAATTCCCATGGTTGAATTCAAGGGTTTTTTAACCTTCGAATTCGACCCTTAGTAAATCTGCCCCCAAGTGTTCTGAACATGTTGCTCTCTTATCCCAAAGCCATTATTTATTTTTTGAAATTAAATATTTCTAGTTGGTATTTTTCCCCCTTCACCATCTATAAACTTAACACTTAAAGGGGTGGTTCACCTTTAAGGTAACTTTTATTATGTTATACAAAGGCCAATTCTAAGCAACTTTTCAATTGGTTTTCATTATATATTATTTATAGTTTTATAGTTATTTGTCTATTTCGTCTGGTTCTTTGCAGCTTTTGAATGGGCGTCGCCGCCCCCTTCTAAAAAAACAAATGCTCTGTAAGGCTACACATGTATTGTTATTGCTACTTTTTATTGCTGATCCTTCTATTCAGACTCTCTCCTATTCATATTCCAGTTTTATTATTCAAATCAATGCATGGTTGCTAGGGTCATTTGGGCCCTAGTTACCAGATTGCTTAAAATTCAAATTGAAGAGCTGTTGAATAAAAAGCTAAATAACTCAAAAATCACAAATAATAAAAAATGAAAACCAATTGCAAATTGTCTCAGAATATCACTCTCTACATCATACTAAAAGTTATCTCAAAGGTGAACAACCCCTTTAAGAAGAACAAAGGTGAATTAATCACAGTATATACGTAGTGATGGGCGAATAAATTCGCGAAACGGCAGGAAAAATTCGCCGCCAAAAACGACGCGCGACTCGTTTCGCGAATTTCCCTGGAAATTCGCGAATTTTTCGGCGAAGCAAAACGCGGGAGTTTCGCCCATCACTAACAGTATAGTAATGAAATATATATATTTAAATATATAGTCATTATAAAGTTTTCAAGCAACATTTTTAAGGGCCACTTGACATTAGAAGAAACACTTTGAGATTTGCTGCTTTGCGATCATTTCCAGGAAGATGTTAAAGCCAGTGCATGTAAGTAATACATGTTTCAGGAATCTATAAAGATGCAATAAAACTTGAAGGGATTTTTAACATCAAAGGAGAATGCAGAAGTAAATTTGTATCAACAAGCACCACAACCAAAGAAAGTCAAATCTTAGCAAATGAAAGAGGTAGCAGATGAAAGAACAGAAAGAGGGGGCTCACAAGAAATAGCACTGATGAGAAATGTTGTTTCTGTGTAAGCCATGCGTGAGAAATGGGGAGATGCACCATGGTGCAAAGACAAATACATCTCTTTCTCCTAAGCTAAGCCTTCTGCTCTTCCAATCAAATGAAAAATGTTCTTAATCATGTCAGTCAAGGAAAATTCCAAGCTGTATACAATGTGTGTGCGTGTGTATAGAGAAGGAGAGAGAAAAGGACACAGTGCCTTTGAGAAAACCATATTGTCGCTGTATTGTAAATTTGCTGCTAACTATTTCCCATGGGGCGGTTGAAGGCCCCTGATGTGGCAGCCGCCAGCCCCAGTGAGCCCACACCCATCCAGTCCAATTCTGATCTCTATACATTAAAGGGGTTGTTCGCCTTTGAGATAACTTTTAGTATAATGTAGAGATTGATATTCTGACACAATTTGCAATTGGTTTTCATTTTTTATTGTTCTTGGTTTTTGAGTTATTTAGCTTTTTATTCAGCAGCTCTTCAATTTTAATTTTAAGCAATCTGGTAACTAGGGCCCAAATTACACAAGCAACCATGCATTAATTTGAATAAGAGACTGGAATATGAATAGGAGAGAGTCTGAATAGAAGGATCAGCAATAAAAAGTAGCAATAACAATACATTTGTAGCCTTACAGAGCATTTGTTTTTTAGAAGGGGACAGCGACGCCCATTTGAAAGCTGCAAAGTATCAGAACAAAAAGACAAATAGCTATAAAACAATAAATAATGAAAACCAGTTGTAAAGTTGCTTAGAATTGGCCATTGTATAACATAATAAAAGTTACCTTAAAGGTGAACTGCCCCTTTAAGTCGGCTAAAACATTCTTAACATTACATAAACTCAATAGGATTGTTTTGACACAACGATGGATTAATGCTGCTTCGTTACCATCGAGTATAAGTTGCTTTTTAATTATTATACAAAAAAAGGAAATACTTTTAAAAAACTGTTATTTGCTTAGACTATGGGATATGGCATTCCTGTAATTCAAAGATTTCTGGAAAAGGTATCCTATACCTGTAAAAGAAATGCAATTTTAAATAAAAAAAAAACCACAGTAAAATAACTCACCTGAGTTTTCTGCAATTAGTTGCTAGGGTGGCCAGCCTTGTTTTTAGAAGGGCTGTCCTAATTTGGAAAACCGAGCAAGATTCCTTGCGATTGATTGACCAATCCCTGCCCCTGATGTCACTGGCCCTCCCCCAATATGTTACAACCCCACCCCTGAAATGTCATCGACCCACCCAGCATCATTAGAGCACCGCCCCCCCATTTGGCCTGGCATTAAGAGGCAGTGAAAGGAGGCAACCCTACTCGATGCAAACAGGAATTTTACAGTTAAAAAGCCCTTCACTGCCCCATGAAGGCACAAAAGGCATGAGGCTTTTTTTGTTTTCACTATGGGTGCCATTAACTTTAATAAACAATTTAAGCTGCTGAAGTTGACTGTGATCCAGTTTGTGCCAGCCTATTTTACTAATCATCTGCTTTTGGCCTTCTCTTTAAGCTGAAGGTCTGGGGCATGTGCATCTGGACCCACTGAGTGAAGTGGTGAGTTCACCAAAAGAACGTTCATCATCTGTTTTTTTTATTGTCTTTGTATTTATAAAAAGCTCTCCGCCTAAAACCTGGACAGGCCAAGATTGGTAAATCCATCTCTAAATTAGCTGGGCTAAATAACAACAGAACCTAGGTTTTTTGTAAACTAGAAATATAGAAAGCCCGTGATTATTTACACTTCCTGTTGAGTTTAGATAGCATTTATTTAATCTGTTATGGATAGTGGCCCTTGTTGGCCAGCAGCTTTCCTAATTGTTATTATTCCCCCTTAATACTAATTTACACATTTAACAGCTATAATTAAAAATAACAGAATCACTAGGAAATGACTATAATAATGGTTGGCGCTTGCTGCTAGCTTATTAACAAATCATTCAGTCTCCAGCACTGTGTTCACGGCACTAGCATGCATGTATTTTCCAGTGAAAAGAATATCAGTGGGATACAGCTTTTTCATTCGAGGCAAACATCCCATTTCTGGCATATTATAGGCTACCTAAACAAATGACAAAATTAACATCATCATCATCATCATCATCATTTATTTGTATAGCGCCGACAAGATACGCAGTGCTT
>CM044440.1:31942094-31955369 GCA_024363595.1 Xenopus borealis | reverse complement strand
CAAAATGCGAACGTCGCGCGACGTTCGCGAACTTTTGGCGAGCGCGAACAGCTGATGTTCACGCGAACAAGTTCGCCGGCGAACATTTCGCGCCATCCCTACTCAGGACCTGTACTGTGAGATGGCAGAGGATGCATGTGCCTAGGGTGCCACAGTGTGTGGACCTCTAAATTCAACTCTGCACTTACTTTCAGATTGAGAAGCAACATTGAAATGACAGGGGGTAGTTAAAGTAAAGGCTAAGGAGGGAGTTGCCAAATAGTGGCAGAGGAGAGGGAAGGCTAAGGTAGGGGCTTGCCTTGGGCACCCTTCAGAACTGGCCCAGTTCTGGTTTGACTTGATTAAAGTTAGGCAAAGTAGAAAATATATAGTTTAACAATTAGTTTAACAATTCTGGTGTAATTGTCTGTGAATAGTGCTGGATGCTGAAGGGGAAAAGCAAAGACTGTGACTGTAAACTCTGACCAAAGTTTTGGTGACTGGCTGCTTGGTGCCTGAATTTTAGATGAACGCATGAAGGTGCACCAAATCTGATATTAATTGGTGCAATACTGCACCTATTTTGCAACCGGAGCTAGTGAATTAGCCCCTATATATGTGATTGTTGCCATCCACTGGTCAATACCTATTTACAGATACTAGGGATGCTGAATCCCAAATCCTTTGTGAACAAATCAAATCAATACCGAACCAAATCTGAACTCTTATTTACATATCCATATGCAAATTAGGGCTAGGAAGGGTTAAAGAAAATCATGTGTTGCTCATGTGGTTAAAAAAATGTTTAATTCCTTGTTTGTGTGACAAAAAGTCACATGATTTTAAGGATTTGGATTTGTTTCAGCCAGGCACTTAGATTCAACTTAATCCTGCTGAAAAAGGCAGAATCTTGGCTGAATCCTGATCCGAATCCTGCCTTCGGTACATCCCTAACAGATACATTTGTACCAAGACTGCCCTATCCTTCAGATATCTCCTGCAATTGCTAAATGCCTGGACTTTATTATCTCATCACGCTTGGATTCTTTGCTGTTCTTCTTCTATAGGAAGTGCCTAATTGTTTCTACATCCTCAAAGGAGCCGAGTGCTGAAGAGCCAACTCAAAGGGCAAAGCAGATGCTACAGGTGAAAACCCAGCAAAAAGGTAATGGTTTCAATTCAAAAGAACTTTCATGTTTTCACATGAATGTGCAAGAGAGATAAAAAGGAAACATTTTAATCAAAAGAGAATCTTTATATAAATCTACTACATGGCACAAATATGGATTATGAATATGTCCTAATAGATTCATAAAACTGCACTGAAGCAATTAACACAGCTAAAACTGTGTATGCAATGTCCAAACACCAGCCAATACATGAGTTATGGATATTGGCTTAAGTAACTAAATTAATAAAGGCAGTGGGTGCCTTGCTGAGAGAAATATGGCCAAGGGGATATTAAATTAAATAATTAATAAACAAACAAATCATACATGAGAGTAAAGAAATAACAACTGCCAGGATTTTCCAGCCTCAACGAGCTGCATGCCCCCATTGATGCAATTGAGAACAAATCTCAACTGTGACACTGGCAAAGAAAGAAGAAGAAAACTAGGTTGACCAGTTCCTTGATATAAGACCTACTCTTAGCTACCATGTCCTGTAGAACTAGCAGCCTGTTCACTTCGCAAACTCATTACCTCACAAAACATTTAATATTATTATACTATTGAGTTCATTTTCTGATGAGAGGGTTTTTTTGTCCTCTTCAAGCCATGTTTCTTTCTTTAAACTTTGGTTTCTGAAGTGACTCCATAAACTCTATAAACTGTTTCAGGAAAGTTTTACAGTGTGTGTTACTTGAATTTCATTACAGTATATCTAGTTCCCTTCTGCTTGTGGAGCACATAACACCTGACACAGCTTTGAGTGATGTTGTGGCAGGGAACAGGTAAAGAACTCATTCAACTTTACAAACACCTCGAGCAAAGCATTCTGCAAGAATACTACCTGGCAATTTAAGCCACAATAGCTAATGGTAGCTCAATAAATCATGCCAGAGAAATAAACCACCAGGTGAACTGTGAAAGATGTAGAGATAAATAATTGTGGCATTAACCAAAAGCATATTAAAGTTTTATATATTCTGCAATGTAATAGCTCTAGGCCATAGTAGGAAATACATTCCAGGATAAAACAATCATAGAAAGCAGACTTAGAACTGTTGAGAAGAGTGTCTTTAATGCTGAAGGCTCAAAACGGGCCCATACTCAAGTGCAATTTAAATATATGTTTGTGAACATACTGTATAATGGACTTAGAGGTGTTTTATGGTGGTTGAAATGAGTCTAACTTCCAAGACTGGACAACTTTATGAAATATTCTTATTACACAGTGTTGTGTTTTGATATCCGAGGATGTGCAGAGTATAACAGTGCTTTATTAGCAAGTTCATGCAGCCATTACACAACAGTAACTTAAACTCTAGCACCCCAAGCAGTATAGAAGGCACAGCGCATTCACAGAATAACCCATGTGCACAGTGACATCTACAGGCCATTTGTATAAACACCACATATTCCCCCTATAGTGGGAAAGCACTTGGGCAAATGTAATAAACAACAACAATGAATCTTAAAGCAATAATATACATTCTTTAAATTACATAGTCCTTGGTCCATGCAGGTAGTTTTCTGATTCTCTCAGTAAGCCTTATAGGTTCACTTTCTTCAGGTATATTGCAGTTGGCATCAGGAGTAGGAAAATGTCCTTCATAAATGGAGATTCTCCAAAGTCATATCTAGCAGGGGGAAGACAACTTGCATTCCATATGCGTCCATCAGATTCATATGTTCATAGTCCTCGCTGGAGTCTCACTTCAAGTGGTGTAGTAAATTTAGATTGTCCTTGTTTCAGTAGTCCTGGTTTCTTAATTCTGAAGATTAAGGCTAAAAGTGCACTCCTCTTGCACCACTTTTCCTGTCAGTATAAGCCTTGCATTTGGCTTGTTGACATTTGACAATGTCAGCAGTAGACAATTTTGTAGGAACAGTTGGTTGAAGTTTGATGTCTGCAACATGTAACTTAGTTCTCCATGTAATAATTCAGCAGGAGATGCTTGGGTTGTTGCATGGCACATTGCTCTGTAGTTAGGAACTCTGTTGTAAATACTTTCCAAGATTTCCCAGTAAGGTTTGCTGCCTGTAGTGCTTATTTCAGACTTCGGTTGAATCACAAAATTTCGCTATTTGCTTGTGGGTAATACACTGAAGATTTCCTATGCACAATATTCCTCTCTCTCAGAAATAATTCAAACTCAGATGAGACAAACTGTGGTCCATTGTCTGATATTAACTACTTTGGATTACCTTCTCTGCTGAAGTCTGTAAACATGTTATTTCTGTAGGTGTTATATGAAACAAATGCAATTTGCTGTAATAGTCTATCAAGGTCAAATCAAATCTGCAGTCTATAGGAGCATCTGCAAAAGGACCCACAATATCAATAGGCAGTTTTTCCCATGCTGAATCAGGGAATGGTACTGGCTGAAGTGGTGGTGTATGTGTGATAGCTGTTTTGTCATGATTCTGACAAGTAACACAAGAATGAATGGCAGTTACCACATCGACATCCATTGCTGACCACCAGTATAGTTCTTGTAGTCTTTGTTTTATATTTACAATGCCTTGATGACTCTCATGTGTAAGTTGTATGAGGATTTCTCTCAAGGTATTTGGTACCAGTAAGCGATGAGCTCCACGGACAACAAAGCCACCAAATATGGACAGTTCTTGTCTAATCCTGTAGTAAGTTTGAAGATCAGGACTGAGTTTCTTCTCAGCATTTGACCATTTGTTTTGTAATATGTCCTGTAGTTTTACTTGAATTGGACATGTGAGACAAGCTTGCTTAAAATCAGCAGCTGGAACTGAAGATGATAGTAAATCAGTCAGTGCTACAACTTCTATGTCCTCATCCAGTATATTAGAATCCGCAGGTAAAGGTAAACGTGACAAACAATCAGCAGTAAAAATTTTCAAACCTGGTTTGTATTGCATTTTGTAGTTGAAATTCAGTAGCGTTGCTGACCATATAGTGATAAGCATTCCAGCTCTTTCTAGTCCCTTTGTTGTAAGCAGTGTAGTTAAGCAGTGTAGTTTTTTAACCCTCGAATTTGACCCTTAGTAAATCTGTCCCTTAATGTGCATTCATACAGTATGGTAAAAAAAAATTTTTAATGTCAGTATCACATATATCACATATATCAAATTTAAATAAAAAAATATATCAATTTAAGTGACATATCAAAGAATATTATCAAACTGGAATATATATTTAAATTAAATCTTGCCCTTTTACATCTCTTGCCTTGAACCACCATTTTTGTGATGGTCTGTGTGCTGCCTCAAAAATCACCTGAAGAGAAATACAGTACTACAGCTCTCAGGGGCAGATTTATTATTGGGCAGATTTATTAGGGGGCAGATTTACTTAGGGTTGAAGTGAAAATTCGATTAAAAAAAAAATTAGAATTTTAAAGTAATTTGTGGGTACTTCAACTATCGAATAGGTCAAAATTTTATTTGAATTGCACTAGTCCTACCTGTCCCCAACCCCCTAGACAACGATCATCACAGAACCTCACATCTTACCTCCAGCAGTCCCATCAATCTTCTTCCTGCTTTCAGGACTGGCCTTGTGCGATTAGCTCCGCCCACTCACTTCCTGCTGTGTGTCTCTGTGATCCTGAGCTCCTTCTTCTTCTAGAGTTTCTGCCCCTTATTTTACCCATATACACACACACATACATGTAATTACACACACACATACATGTAATTATACACACATACATGCATTTACACACACAGAACAGTAGGTAGTTTTTAAAATGTATTTCCTGTTTTTTTATTTTTCCTACATATGCATATATTTAAACATCAAATACACATATGTACACATTTATACACTTTTTAGAGTTGTACACACATGTATACACAAACTCAAAACATCAGTAGAAAATTCATATGCACTGTTTTTAATCGGTGTCCGCACATGCCAGCTGGTTTGGTATGTGTATGCATATTGGGCATCAAACTGTTCAGTAGACCCTTGGCATCCATATTTAGTTTTACAATTATCTGTAAGAAATTGGTTGAGAAAAATGGGGCCAACTGCAATTTTTTTAGGAGATTTTCAGAAATGTCATACAAACCGC
Organism: Xenopus borealis; assembly: GCA_024363595.1. Lineage (NCBI taxonomy): Eukaryota > Metazoa > Chordata > Amphibia > Anura > Pipidae > Xenopus > Xenopus borealis. The sequence goes on along the minus strand of CM044440.1, from coordinate 31,950,172 downwards.
TGCCTTTAGCGTAGCGTTGCTTTAGGTGCTTTGGGGTAGAAAGACATGCATACCCAATTTAGATTTGGGAGGATGTGTACTTTATGAGAATGTATGGTTTTCTGGGGTGAACATACTTTTTTCTACTTTTGCCCGTCCCAGAATGATGTAAATGTGTTGATTTTGCAGTACCTGAAATGACAGACCAAATGGGGGGTCTTCCTTTTGAGGCCCCTATATGCCACGTGCTTAGGTACACCTATACATATTGGACATCAAACTGTTTAGCAGACCCCTTTCATATTTGGGGTAATTTGTCTTGATAACTAAAGGTATGTTCGATATAAGATTCTGCAGGTTCGAAGTTTTGAGGTGATTTTTGAGGTGATTTTTGCAAATTTCCCCAAAATTGGCAAATTTAGGAAATATTTTGGCTTGGTGCTTTGGAGTAGAAAGATATGCATACCCAATTTAGATTTGGAGGAATGTGTACATTCCGAAAATATATGGTTTTCTGGGGTGAACATAATTTTTTCTACCTTTGATCCCCCCAAAATGATGTAAATGTGTTGATTTTGCAGTATCTGGAATTACAGAACTGATCAAATGGGGTGTCTACATTTTATTGCCCCTATATACCACATGCTTAGGTAAACCTATACATATTAAGCATCAAACAGTTCAGTTGACTCTTGGCAATCATATTTAGGGTGTCTTACATTGGTTCCTAATGATGTGTGGGAGATATGATGCTGTAGATAGGAAGCATTGAGGTAATTTTTTTTCAAAATTCACAAATTTCTATAAAAAATTATAACTTTAAGAAAGAATTGCAACTTGGTAGTTTGGAGTACATAGACATATTTAGCCATTTTTTATTCTCTAGAATCTGTTCTTTCTAATAATGGGTAGTTTTCTAGGGTAAACCTACTGTTAATGGAATGTTTGGCGTTGAAATCAGAAGTATGCGGTTTTGTGGAGTGGTGCTTTGTAAATTTGCTAGTGTAGTTCTTGTAACTTATGTTTCTGATATATTTGGTTGTACTATGTGAAACATGATTTTTTTTCATTTTATTAGGCACTTTGAAGCCTATATTTTTTACAGAAGTGGAATTACACCAACATTCTAGCATATTATCAAAGCTCAGGTTGTCCTGAAAAAAACTTATATTGTTTTCCTGGGTAAATTAAAAGACCCCACCAGGAAAGGCCCTTAAAAAGAAATGAGTACAAAATGTTCAAAAATGGTCTGGCAATAAAAGTACCAAATCAGCCATATCGGCTGGCAGAGAAAGGGTTAAAATTCGATCATTCAAAAATTTAAGTACTGTCTCTTTAAAAAATCCAAAATTCAACCCTTCACCACCTTAAACCTGCCAAATTGCTATTTTAGCCTATGGAGGTCTCCTACAACCTTTAAGGAGTATTTTTGAAAATGGTTTCGAATCGAACAATTCAATCAGACGATTAGAAAACATTTTTTTTGATCTAAAACGGTCAATATTTGATCGAAAAACCCCTTTTAGATGGTTGAATTGTTTTACTTCAAAATTAGTAAATGTGCCCCTAAGAGTTGAATTGAAAAATTTAATTCAAATTCAATTGTGGTCAAAACTGTCAAATTTGACTAAGGAATTATACAAACTTGATTCGTGTTTTTTTTATTTTAATTAGATTTTTGAGATTTATCATACTCTGGCCCTTTAAGAATTCAAATTCGACTATTTGCCACCTGAAACCTGCAAATTACTTTATAAGTCAACGGGAGAGGTCCAGCGACCAATTTGGAGATGTTTGTAGCCTTCCAGACATTCAAGTTTTTTCAGAGAAAAAACTAATTGAGTTTGGTCGAATTCAAACCATTTCTTGCTTTAAATATACAGTACCTATATTTAAATAGTAATTACTGATTTAAATATATTTTTTCTATGGAACTTTTTTTAATAAAAGTTTATCTTTTTTTTTTTAAATGAAAGTGTTGAAAGAGGTTGATTATTGCAGTTAGATTTACACAATCATTCATTTTAATTTGAAAAAGGGCATTTCACTTCACTTTAATTTTCATTCACTTCAGCAGCCATTTTTTACTGAGAACAAATTTCTATTAAAATGTAATTTTAACAGCTCCTGTGAAAAACTGATCACCAACAGAGAAATTAAATTTTTAAATGAATAGGGGACTTTGATCAAGAACCTTGTTTAATGTTCAGTGTCCAAGCGAAATTAATAATTCAACTTTAATATATTCAAATGAACAGCACAGAGTCATTCTGAGAAACAATGGTGGCATGGTAGCTACGGCAACTATGAACTGCACATGTTTTTCTAGTGATTTTGCAGCTATGTAGTTCCAAAATTCTGCACATTTGATGTATCGCTGAGATGAGATACATATCCTATCCAGACATCCAACCAAGCTCTAGAAAATATAACATGTTTTATGGACTGAAGAAAGTTAAAATTTCACAAAGTATTTTTAAACATTTCTGTTTTGTTTTTTAATTTATTATGTTCTAAAAATTAAAAAACAACAAATGTCTTTTTGCAAGTTACTAGCCAATTTCCACATTTTGCCGGAAGCGAAAATTCACCAGCAAAAAATCTTGCGCAGAATAGTCACAGGCATACAAATTGTCGCTCATCAAAATTATTCGGATGCCCATTGACTTTAATGCATTTGGACAAAATCATTATGATACCCATTGACTTCAATGCGTTTCGTGAATTTTTCGCCATTTCACGAATTTCACAGGACATGTCAGCACACTTAATCACTATGGAAATACACAGATAAACTGAACAGCACACAGCGAAACAGAAAACAAAAGAAAAAGATTGCAGTCTTTTAATCTATAATATACTGTAGGAGGATGCAACATGTTCCTTTGTAAAAATGGGCCCCATCTGCAGGGTAATGCTGGTTACCAAGTTCATCACAAAGGCCAGTGGGCATGTAGGCCGAGGCATAATTCAGCCTACAGACAGAGGTCAGAAGCAGATCAGTAGAAGACTCAGGAACCAAGACAAGGAACCAGGAACCAATGCAGGAACACAGGAGCTTCAGGAAACCACAGCAGTCTGGATCAAAGCAAGACACCATCAACTGGTTGTAGCATGATGTAAGCTTATGTACTGTAGGTCCCTTTAATCAATTTCCAGAAGCTGATCTAAAGAGGTGGAGACAACACAGTTTGTAATGAACATTTTATCATAGAGCAAACCCCAGTTGTTAAGTCTAGAATCAGCCACCACACAAACCAGGGATTGAATCCAGAAAGGTCTTCTCATTTCTCTACCATTACCTGGATTATGCATATAATACAAATACTGTATTGGAGTAATTACAATATATAGATGTTTACAGTTATATTTCTAGCCAAAAGAAATTACCTTGTTACTTTTGGCTAGAAAAAGAGTCCATCACATTTAATTAAATCCTTCTGCACATTATTTTCCTGAATCTGTTTCTTTCTTCTTATATAAATAATACTACTAAAGTGTTTAAGGGGGTGGAAGACTTAAATTATGAAGGTAGACTGTCACGGTTGGGGTAGTTTTCTCTGGAAAAAGAGACAGTTAGGAGGGAACATAATTACACATTAGAGAACATTATAGACAAATAGCTGGGTATAAAGAGGATCACCACACCAGGAGCCACCCCTTCAGACTAGAAGAAAAGAACTTTCATTTGAAACAATGTAGATGCTTCTTCACAGTGAGGACAGTGAGGTTGTGGAATGCACTGCCGGGTGATGGCTGTTTCTGTAAACACCTTTAAGAGGGGCTTGGATGATTTCTTGGACAGACACAATATCAAAGGCTATAGTGATACTAAAATCTACAATTATTATAGATATTGGCATTTATAGTTCATGTGAGGGTATGAAGGGGTCAGTGTTTGTGTGTATCTGCTGGGTTTCATTTGGAGGGGTTGAACTTGAAGGACTTTGGTCTTTATTCAATCTGTTTTAACTATGTAACTACTGCCCTGAAGGTTTGTTCAAGAAGACCTTCAAACCTTTCTTAAAAAACAACAAGGTTATCTGTCATCATAGGAGAGAACATTCCATAACTTTGATGTCATCATAACAATTCATTTCACATAAGTGTTTCTTATATCTCAAGTGGAGGCCTATTGTACTAAGTGCAATTGTGGTACATATTGGCCCTATGATTTGTCAATACTTTCTAACATAAAATTAAAGATCACCATATCACGCTGCCAATGCCTCTTGAGAAACCGCATCTAGTTGTTCCATTCTTTTTATCAGTGTCTTGTACATATCAGCACTTCAGCTTACTAATATCCTTCATGTGAACTGGTTCCTAAAATTATGCTACCTACTGAAGCTAAGTATGTACCAGGGATTTACAACATCTAATACAACTCTGCCCAAGTAATAATAATGTATAGATTGTATCTTGTGAGTATAATCTTGAGAGAGATGTTTGTGCATTGTTCTGCTAAGATAATTATTTTTTAGCCATGGGTGGGCAAGTTTATTTGTCCAGTGCAGTGATAAAGTTTAGTTACAGTTAATATTCCTGCAGCTGGATTTTGCATTATTTTTGTACTATCTTCTGTCTTTTTGACATGAGGATTCTTTGGATGTATAACTTAAACCTATTCAAATTTTAAAAATAAAGAAGATTCCCTATTAATTAAATTAATCAAATCCCCAAGGATGCATTAAAAAGAAAACAGTCACGGAATAAGTTGGCTTCATGCAGTGTTTGTGCAGCTTTTTAAGGTAATCAAATGATGATGATTCAAAAGAAGAATATTCCAGGCGGTACTCCAGATAAGTATAAAGAGGTATCTTTATTGTATCATGGTGGGTAAGATCATTGCCTTACGCATTTCGGGAAAGCACTACTTTAGTCATAGGATGATTCAAAAGAAGAATATTCCAGGCGGCACTCCAGATAAGTACAAAGAGGTATCTTTATTGTATCATGGTGGGTAAGATCATCGCCTTACGCATTTCGGGAAAGCACTACTTTAGTCATAGGCATTGCTTAATTGCATAATGCTTACACTAGCAAAGCCTACAAATGATTATATTGCTGTAATTTTAAGCAATTAACACTTTATGAAATGTTCATCAATCATTTTGCAAATGTTTCATTCAATGACTTCCATAGGATCCTTTAAACAGGGTTGTACATTCTATAATAATTTGCTTAATCTAATATCTGTACTAAACAATATGATGTTTGCAGTGCAACAATACAATGCGTAGAGGTGCTTTTTAAAATAGTTAAGTTATCTCATCTGTGTCATTATTTATTGTTAACTATACATTTGACACACCAAAGTGCTATGTTGTGTTGATTTCCCTTTTGATAGAAAATTTAAATATTAATTAAAATCAAATATATGATCTTAGGCCATAACACATTCAAAGTAGCGATTGAAGACAAACAAAACTTACATTCTATACATTCCCCTATTATTTTCTTTAGACAAAAATAAACTGAAAATAAAGACAAAAGGAATAATAAAGGTGTAGTGCTCTTTAAAGTACAGAAAAGGCATTTCACTGTGCAGCCTACTCAAGTATAGGTATTCTAATACAAACTTTGATCACTTGATCATACCATAGAAAGAGTTTAACCTTTATAAGGATTAATGGGAAAATATGTTTGTTTACAAAATGCATCAGTCAATAGCACTCCTCCACCAGAATCCTGCACTGAAATCCATTTTTCAAAAAAGAAAACTAAAACAAACAGATTATTTAATATTTAATTTTGAAATCTGTGACAGGGACTGGGCATGTGGTTAGTTTCACAGATACCCTCAGCCATGTGACTTGCACTATGATAAATTTCAGACACTCTACACTACTGCACTGCAAGTTAGGGTGATATAACCCCCATCTCCCCCTCCCCCTCAGCAGCCCGTCAGCAGAACTCATGGAAAGGTAATCAGATAAGCACTCTCTGACACACCTGGCATTGCTTAAAATGCTCCCTTACTCTGCCATGAGAAACTAGAAATCTGAGTCTGGCTAACCCAAGTTGCAAGAATGCACACCGTGTAATTTAGTAATTACACAGTGTAATTTAGCATGTCTTTAAACTAAGCTATCAAACAATATCTCAGCTATAAGGAAAGATTGGCCAAGTTGGGGTTGTTCACACTGGATAAGAGGTGCTTAAGGGGTGATATAAATATGTATAAATATATAAGGGAATCATATAATAATCTCTCTAATGCTTTACTTACTAGTAGGTCTTTCCAGCTGAGGCAAGGTCACCCATTTCAGTTAGAAGTACTGAGGTTCCATCTAAATATTCAGAAGTGTTTTTTTTTTTACAGTGAGAGTGAAGATGTGGAATTCTCTCCCTGAATCAGTTGTACAGGCTGATACATTAGATAGCTTTAAGAAGGGGTTGGATGGCTTTTTAGCAAGTGAGAGAATACAGGGTAATGGGAGATAGCTCACAGTACAAGCTGATCCAGGCACTGGAGTCAGGATGAAATTTTTTTTCCCCTGAGTAAAATTGGAGAGACTTCAAATGGGGTTTTTGCCGTTCTCTGGATCATCCAGCAGTTAGGCAGGTTATTCTTTTTTTCAACTTAACTTACTATGGTATATTTTTGGTATTTCTCTGAGAGAACAACATTTCACTGTGTGGGTGTTTATTTATATAAATTATATAATTTCCCCCAAATAAAAAGTTCAATGAAAATGCAACTTCAGTGCATGCCAAGAAAGGGAACAGATACATGTACTATAAATGTAAAAAATAGAGCAGCCTTCAGAATTGAAATGTATTCATGCTGCAGCATACTGATATCCATCTGAAGATTATTGGCAGCGCTTATATATATTTTAAGCAAATATATCAGGCTAGAAGTTGGTTTGGGTTGAGGGGTTAATGGAGATGATCGTATTATTTCTAGAGTGTTTAATCTCTGATTTGCAATTAGTTTTGCTCTCAAAGCATTTCGGCATGTGGTTCATGCTTTAGAGCCAAGTTATCCCATTAGGAATTAAATAGACAAAGGTGGTTTGCAAAGCTTTTATGGAAGATGCACTTGCTTTGGTTAGATTCACCTTCCAGAGAAATCAGATGAAACTCTCAGCTAACAGCAGCTGTCACTGATTAAATTGAAATTGGTGTCAGGCTCATTCTTACATTTTCATACAAAAAGTGCTTAGTTCAGGAGATTCTGTATGAAAAAATTGAACAGCAAAAATTCACTAGTCTATAGCTACTTGATGAGAATACAATTCTATTATTTAGGTTGGTAACGTTGTACTGACTGCTGGCTGGCTGGAGGATAATCAACTCCAAACAGTTGGGGCAGTTGTTGGGAGATGATGGAGCACACAGAACATTTAGTTTCCTAACTGATAGCATGCTGCCATGGTTCTGTTCTTGCACAGGTCTTGTTATACACAGCAACCAATTAACAGGCAGCATCTCCCCCTACTTCTGTTGGTTGCTATGGGTTACAGCCCCAGTATAGTTTGTGTCTTTTTTTACATATTGTCAAGGATTAGGTGGGGGTGCTGAGGAGGCCGAAGAGGGAAAGGCGAATCCTTGAGGCAGGGAGTGGCTGTGCCCACGGAACACAAAGGGAAAGGAAGGAACAGGGAGATGAGGGTGTATTTGGACTAAAACAAGTGCAGAGGGAAGACGAAGGTCAGGACAGGAACACACTGGATAGGACAGGATGATGTGGGTGTAGATCAGGGCAGATTAAGAGGATTAAACAGGATGGTGCGGGCGTAGACTTGGGGGACAGGACAGTGGCAGGACAGGATACAGAAGGACACTGGAGCAAAAGGAGACTGGATAGCAAGAAAAGCCGGAGTGGACTGGATAGCAGGGAAGCTAGAGAGTACTGGAGAGTGAGAGGACTGAAGAACAGGAGAGGACTGGAGAGGGAGACAAGGGAAGTTATAAGACAGGGTTCAAGGCAGAACAGTACAGGAGGCAGGAACAGGCTAGACAAGGCCAGTACTATGTCAAGGCAGGGAAAGGTACAAGGTAGGGAAAAGCAAAGCAAGACAAGGCAGTGAAGACAAGGCAGATCATGGCAAGGTAACAACAAGAGGGCTAGAGCGGGAACAACCTAGCTA
>CM044440.1:31920834-31938938 GCA_024363595.1 Xenopus borealis | reverse complement strand
TTCTATGAGTCATTAACAGCACAAGTCCAACCATGTTATAGAATGGCTAATTCTAAAATACTATTGGCCTTAATTTTTTTCTTTTTGGACTCAACTGAAAAACTGCTAAAACTCCCAAAACCAGGGTAAAATATTGTCATATTTTTCTCTATATATTCTCCCAAAAGGTTTTTGATCTTTCACTAGGTCTGCTACCCCCTTTTTTTAATTGGCAATGAAAATTGTGAGCAGATGTTTGAGGTTCTTTTCAGTTCAAACAATTATTTGATTGGACCATTGAACACCAGGAAAAAAAATATTTTATTCCCAATGACCTACAAAAATGGTTCTATGGAGGCCAACCCAGTTACTTTAATAGGACCATTTTGAAACTAATCTGCATATTGGCAGTTCGCATACAGTATATACAAAGAGCTTACATTTAGCTGAATGAGATTATGCAGAAACTAAGCAACCTCAACTGAGGGGATTTCAGATTTTTCTGCACAAAAAAAAAAGGAAAATTAATTTATAGCACAGTATCAAAATGGTTCAAAGTAGGCAGCTCTGAATGCATTATAAATAGTAGAAAACTCTGAATGTAAAAAAATATAGTAATTCAAAAGAATAGTTAATGTTTTTAAGGTATGTTAATGTGTTCCTTGGTGGTCACAGTCCTCTTTGCTCATACATATTTAATATAAGTCACCAAGTTGTTTCAAATTATATTATTATCTTAATTGTAAAGAGTTGTCCCTGCGGTGAAGAATATATGGAGAAAGGCATGAAATGAATAGCAGATCAGTAAGATTGACAGAAATGCAAAGATACTGTAGCAGATCATTATGGATAAATCGGAAGCAGGCTACTGATTTTCCATGTTGTTAAGCATTACGTTACATTATTTTTTGTTTTTACTAGATTACTATCTGCTTTGATGGTCATTAAAAAAATTAAGCAAATGTTCAATACACTACAAGAGTATAGAGTATATTTTTTCACCCCTTTTAAAAGACCAATCTTGAATATGCAGAGCTACCTACTGTAATAAGGGCAACAGGAAATATCAGTTCTTCAGGTTTAGGATTTGTTTAGTTCATAGACTAGGTACCTAAGTAGAATTTAATCACATACGTATAGTGATTGATTATATAAGGAATAATGTACTCACTATTGTAAAATATATTTATTACAGGTTACATGTGTTCAAAGAGCAGAGACTGTATGATTCTCTGTAATAACTCATGGAATTTTAAAAGTAGTTGGTGTAACTTTAAGGCTACGGCCAGACTAGGTGGATCTCTGACTGAAGTTTGAAGCATCAGCAAACTGGTTGCTAGGGTCCACACTATTCTAGCAACTATGCATTGATTTGCATAAGAGCCGGAATCAGAATAGGGGAGGGCTTGAATAGAAGATGAGTAATAAAAAGTAGCAATAACAATACATTTGTAGTCTTTACAGAGCATTTGTTTTTTTAGACGGGGTCAGTGACCCCCGTTTGAAAGCTGGAAAAAGTCAGAAGAAGAAGGCAAATAATTCAAAAATAAACAATGAAGACCAATTGAAAAGTTGCTTAGATTTGGCCATTCTGTGACATACTAAAAGTTGACTTAAAGGTGAACTACCCCTTTAATATCATCATTATATATTAGGTTGTAGTGATTAGGATGTTTAGGATTATTCCCATTTTAATATTATTATAGGTTACTCAAAATGCTTTACTAGATATTAAAGCTTTATATTTAAATATTAATAATGTAATTCGGTAGTATGTCCTGTGGCCCTCTTATTTGCCCTGCCTTAGAGTTTATTGTGTCAGGTGGTATTTTCAACTTCATATTGTCTTTTATTGCCTTACACTTACACAATTGACAAGTCACTTCTCAATCATACTACTTTGTTAGCAGAGCCTGCCCATCTGCGGTTTAGGTATTAGTCTACCACCCACCAGTACCCACTAAGAGAGGAGCTGTAGCCTGCTAGCTAAGTAGAATGGGGTCCAAATTAAAAAACCTAACCATGCCCCTGATCCACAGACCATTGTTCCAACCAAACCCAACCAGTTTCCTTCCAATTTTGCCCCCTTTTCATTTCAACAATTCAAAGTTTCTAAAGGCTCCCTAACTGTAGCACCACTTTGATGGTGGCCATGCAGAAAGCAAGATCGTAATTGTACATAATTGTTTTTACTACCATGGCTGGCTGAACTCCTTTCTCTGGAATTGGGGATTTGGGTATGCACTGGGAGCAAATGTTTGTGTTGGAATTAATGATATTGAAGCAGAAGAAATTCTTGCATGCCATCTGTTGGCCAAACCGTGGTTCTGATGCCTTGCACTCTACCATGCCTAGTGTGTTGGGTTATCTTCCATTTCCTAGAGGAAAAAATAGACATTTTATCATTATTTTTCAGACTCAAGTTTCAGTTCAACTCTGATAAAATCATTACATAGCATTCTGAAACCATCCATAATACTAGATTACAATGGGCCAATGTTAAACAGCTATGCAGTTTCCTAGTACCAATATATTGATTCTTTTCCCAACACAGTATTTCTTTTGACCCAGTCTGCAAGAGCTACCTATCATCAAGTCATCTAAATTCAGTGTACAAACTCATCTTCTCTATCTCTATTTTCTTCCAAATTTCTCATTGAATGTACAATGCAGTCAAGTTCATTAAAGGACAAGCCCATCTTGAAGCCCATCCTTGTCCACAACTCTAGTTTTGTGGTTATGCACTTGGCATAACAAGATTACTTGTATTGTATTACTTGTACCTTAGCCTTACAAAGCATCTTGAAAGCTACAGAGAGTCAGAAGATAAAAGACATATCATTAAAAAGCTATAAAAAATAAATAATGAAGACCAGTTGAAAAGTTGCATAGAACTGGCCATTCTATCACATTCAAAAAGTTAACCGAAATGCGAACTACCCCTTTAAATAATATGAATTTTGCTAATTCTAGTATATACTCTACTTTATTTTCTTTTCAGTATAGCTTACAGTTTACATGTTTTTTCTTGCCAAACTTCAACAATATTTCAGTGCTTGATGGCTTGAGAAAGGTACTTTGGTGTGTTGAAACTTTGCTGTTGTTTTGGCTACGTGAATATTTCTACAGTAAACTGTAATTTAATTTAATCATGTGTTGTTGGGCCTTTTTTTGGAATGTTTCTACATGGTGTTCAAGTAAGTAAGCAAGTACAAGGTGCATTTACTTATTTTCATTTCTCTCAGCAATGTTAAGGGTAGGGACAGACAGGGAGATTCGGGGAGATTTTGTCGCCTGGCGTTTTTAGCAGGCGACAATCTCCCCGAATTTCCTTCTCCCTGTCTGCCGATCGTAAAAGGGACAAAGCGCCAGCGCCTGTGCAGACGCGGTGCGGCGATTTCCGGGATCGCCCAAAGATACCTCTTGAGGAAACTTCGGGCGATTCCGGAAATCGTCGCGCCGCGTCTGCACAGGCGCTGGCGCTTTGTCCCTTTTACGATCGGCAGACAGGGAGAAGGAAATTCGGGGAGATTGTCGCCTGCTAAAAACGCCAGGCGACAGAATCTCCCCGAATCTCCCTGTCTGTCCCTACCCTAATAATGGTTTGTGTATACTGTATTTACAAGGAGATAAATACAAACATTGAGAAAGTGAGCAATGAGAATTGATCATACAATTAAATGTAAATAATAATTTCATTTAAACTAATGGTGAAAGTTGTCACGCTGTTATAGAAAAGACGCTCAGGGTGGTGGAAAACAATCTTCATTTAAGCTGTTGTGATACTAATGTGACATGGCAGGCCAATAGGCCATGTATGAATGTGAGTATGATCAAGTGTATCCAATATGGCTCCTTAGTTGCAAAATGTACTGACATTAGTTGGAGTCAAGGGAACACCGGAGTTGAGGAAATTAATATGGATATATTAACATTAGTTGGAAATCAGGGAACGACAGGAGTTGAGGTAGTTAACTCATAAACATATCAACATGTTTATGAGAAAGGATGTTCATATCTTATTCACATGGTTATTATCTTAGGTATACAGTAATTATTCTCATTCACATGGTTATTTTGATGGCCAGGGTCATTCTCATGGCCATGGTTCTGGGCACATAGCCATTATTATTATTATAATATATGTCTACATGAGGAATTTCAGTTGAAACTTATAATGATCTGTTACTTTGTTATTGTATCAATGTAAAAAGGAACTCGGCAAAGGGGGCTTTGGGACTTCATCTACAAGCAGATGTTTTTGTGTAGAACTTTGGTTGTGAAGAACCTTGCCCGATTGATCTGGCTTTGAGAGTTCGCCTTAATTTGGCCCGGGTCCCCCAGCTGATGTGCCTCTCAGAAGTCTGCCATGGGAAGCTTGGCTAGACCTTGCATTGTGTTCAATCGGTAATTTTCTTACAATATATTATTCTTATCTAATCTTGATCAATGTGTATGTGTGAGTTTTATTTCTATCCCCGTATGTAATAATTCTGTCAAGGGAAACTTGACTAGACATTTTATGTATGATAAGTCTGCCAAGGAAAGCACGGCAAGACAGCTGTGAACTCACAGTGCTATGTTTTTAGTGTGGAATACATCTTATTTATGGGAAAAGGGAGACTGTTAGTGATGGGCGAATTTATTCGCCAGGGGCGAATTCGCGGCGAATTCCCGCGATTCGCCGCTGGCGAATAAATTCGCGAAACTGGCAAAAAAATTAGCAAAAAAAAAATTTGCCGCGTAAAAACGAGTCGCGCGCCGTTTTTGACGCGACCTGTCGAAAACGACGCGCCGCGCGCCGAAAATGACGCGACGCGTCGGAAACGACGTGACTCGTCACGTTTGACGCGCCGCGCGTCAAAAACTACGTGACGCGTCACGTTTGACGCGGCGCGCGTCAAAAACGACACGCAACTCGTTTCGCGAATCGGCGAAAAATTCGCGAATTTCTCTGGAAATTCGCAAATTTTTTCCCGCGAAGCGAAACGCGGCCGTTTCGCCCATCACTAGAGACTGTTCCTTCCAAAAAGGCCATTTATTAAAACTTTCATTTACAGATGAAGCCACTTTGGATTGTGCGTTTGACACAGAATAACTTAACTCATCTATCCCATTTTCCCCACTTAACACAGAATATTGTGTCACAGCATCCCATCCAATTAAAGAGTTCACCATTGAAAACAATGGAGCTTTGGTATGCTAATGAAAAGGTTAAATGCATTAAATGAGTTAAGATAACTTTAGATAACACAGTTTCTTCAATTAACCCTGAGTCGCGACGCATTTAACTCACAAATCCAAGTGGCTGCATCTGTACACATGCATAAAAAGTCCCAGTCTCAACCCTACCCAGAATTTGTGGCACAGTTTGAAATTTAGAAATAATGAAAGAGCATTTCTCAAACTTTCATTTATATGTGTAAAAGCTGAACTTTTGAGATTTGAAATTGCATTTGTTCTTCTTTTACAGCTCAAAAGGAATGTTCTGAGGTCACTTACAAACAGAAAGGAGGTTTAGAGGGCAAATTGACTGATGAAATAAAACTTGGACCATTTGTTAAATGGACCTAATTCAGTTCCAGAAGAAAAAAAATATTACATGATAAATCCATTGAAGTTCATGGGAAAAGCTGTAACTGAAGAAGCAGATACATTTATCTCATCAAATTGAATCTGGCCCAGTATAAGCAACCAATTTGTAAATAGGTAGGAAATGTACTGCAAATGCTTGAAGTATCCAGACCTCTGGGGTTGGGATAAAGACATAACTTAATTTATAAAGGTTGCTTAACAGTTGCACAGTGTACAATGCAGTTTCAAGGATGTTAGTGTTACAATTATAACTAAATATATTTCTTCTAAATGGCAAACCTACCCAGCTGATATTGCGTGCCAAAATACCAAGTTGAGATCTATAGAGAAGAGTCAGTATAAGTATACCATCCAGGCATATAGCCACAGTAACTTGCAGGATAATTAATATGCTATTCATTTACCATCTGAATGGACTGTATCCATGAATTATGACTGAGGCCTTTTTTGCACTGGAACTAGAAGACAGTATGAATACTAAAATCTAACTCCTTATGACAAAGTGCCTCCTAAAAACTCATCCACCAAATTGTTAAATAAGAAGGGCCCTCTCTAAAAATACATTCGATAGGTAACTGAATACATTTTATATTAAGGAAACTGCAGGTATTAATATACAATGTATCATGCTCCTGGTAGCAGTAGAGAAGCATTAAAGGATTAAAAAAGAGCAAAGACTCTCTGAAGATACTAGCAGGCTAAGGATCATTGCCTTGTTGATCAGCTTAAATAATGTTGTGAGTTACTGTTTTGGATCTCAAGACAAAGTTTAAAAGGGTTGGTTTAGGCACTCAAGCCAGGCATAATACCAAGGAACCTCCTTCCATACAATTTAATGGGATAGAGGTTTAGCTTTTGCATTATCTTGAAAACCCATAAGTCAACTTCAGTTTTCTGAAATCCTTGCTGAATTAGGTAAACATGCAAGGCACATACTTTTTTGTTCTGCTTCACAATACCTCCTACCATACTCCTGACCTTTCTCAAACTGAGACGTTGCACTTTTCATGGAGCTTTATATATGTTTAAGCATGAGGACACGGCATTATCGCAACTTACTGATACTGATTTCTTCCTTTTCTTTTAGTTTTAAAATGTTCTTATAGCAATTATGTGCATTGAAGTGTATATATTATATTACTGCAGCTAGAAAACTAAACCCTAATTCTTTGTTACTATCTCTTCACTGAACAGCTGGAATTGGTATTGATTCGTTGGTCGTACAACTCAGTAGAAATTTAATTCTGCATATAACCATTTAGCGGCTCACCTTTCTTCCAAGATACCTTTTCATAGGTCATTCCATATTAAAATTGTATATATTTTTGTCTCCATCCAATTTCAGTCAAAAAGGGAAATTACATACAAATCAATGTATACCTAATTGTGAGACAATGGAAAAAAACTTCTCATTAATGGCCTTTTTTGTGTCTTCTTTGAAAATTTGCAAGTTATCTATTTATATTTCACCTAGTTATGTACTATATGCATGTATGCCTACATCAGTGGTTCTCAACCTTCCTAATACTGCGACCCTTTAATACAGTTCCTCATATTGTGGTGACCCCCAACCATAAAATATAAAAATATTTTCGTTGCCAGCCCAGAGCGGATTGTTAGGAAAGTACAGGAGACAGCGTGACTGCATAAAGGTTTGTTTTCCGTGCGTAGTATAGCAAAAATGTTTTGCCACACCCCAATTACCATGTTAATTTTAAAAATTTTAAATGGACAGGGAGTATGGCAGTCCCTACTAGGGGAATATAGAAAGTTGTAGTGCAACTGGCTTCCCTACACAGGTTACTGAACTACAACTCCCGGAACCAACACCCGGATAGCTACAACCTTGCCCCAGGGCTAGTGGGGAGAGAGATGAACCTGCTCCTGGAACCCCTTAAGGGACCCCTGTGAAAGGGTCGTTCGACCCCCAAAGGGGTCCCGACCCCCAGGTTGAGAACCACTGGCCTACATCTATCTATGTATGATCTTATTTTAATTTATCATCTTATTTAATCAATTAACATATGTCCCAGATTACATGACTCCAAAGCTATTCCCACTTTTCTGCTGGTTGCTGACTTTACCCACTTTCCCATTAAGCTGATTCTTGAAAAGGGTGAAGACCATATAGTACAGGATGCAGATAATATATACATTATGTAGATAACCATAGGGTTAACAATCCCTATGATTTTATACCCCCACACTTTGTATAAACCAGGCAGAGGTCCATGTATCTAAATTAGATTATTTGCATATCCATATTATTCATTCTTAAACACAGTGACCACTTCCTGTCACACTTAAATATAGTGTTGAAAACAGGTGGCACTTCCTCTCTGGCCTTCCTGTGCTAACCCAAGTGAATGGGGAGTCTGGAATCTACAAGGTGCAGTAATTTTTCTGTCCTAGAGGAACAACCTTGTGCAGGAACAGGACCCAATGAACAAGGTAAAGTAGTATCAGAACTGCAGGACAAGCTTTTTTAAAGTGGACCTGTCACCCCAAAAAAATATTCAAAATCATATTTTATCACATTAGTTAAGCAAAATGAACATTAATTACACTATATAAATTATTTTAATCTCGTTTCCTTCAGTCTGGGAATTCATAATTATAGCAAGCAGGCAGGAGCCATTTTGTGGACACTGTTGTTAAGACAAGCCTTGCATCATCTCAGAATCTTGTTTGTGCACCAGAATGGGGGATCCAATGTCCATCCCCATGTCCTGGCTACACAATAAAATGGTTAAGAGAACTGGGGGAATGTTTGGGGAGCTGTGGCATCTAGGAAGTGCTGAATGGAAAGTGAAAGTAATTATCTTTCCCCCGCCTCTATGCCTAAGGCATAGACGAGGGGCAGACAATATTTGATTGACAGCTGAGATTTTTAAATGAGCTTAAAACAGCTATGAATGCTTTAATAAAAATTTGAAATTGGATTTCATGTTTAATTTGAAAAGGACTTTTATTATACAGATTTTTGTGTCTGGGTGATAGGTCCACTTTAATAGTGCGTTCTAGGAACATAAAATAGTTAGGAAAAGTTTGAAAGCCTGTGCTCCAACAAGGATTGACTTCCTGATCCATTTCTGCTGTAGGGTACTTCTTAGCATTGAAACCCTAAAAATGAACACTGAAATGTGCCTAGCTATCTCCACATGGGTGTAACAGAACCTTGCTCTGATTATGATGGTATCTCACATCAATTTCTGAATAATAATACCTCATTTTGTTGCTTTGTATGGCAACCCATTTATTTTTACTGCTACTTTTTATTACTCATCCTTTAATCCAGTCCTTCTCCTATTCATATTCCAGTCTCTTATTTAAATCAATGCATGGTTGCTAGGTTAATATGGACCCTAGCAACCAGATTTGCAGAAATTGCAAGTTGGAGATATTCTGAATACTAAGCTTAATAACTCAAAAACCAATTGCAAATTGTCTCAAAAAATCACCCTCTACATCATACTAAAGTTAACACAAAAGTGAATAGCCACTTTAATGCCTGCTGTATCTAAGTAGAAATAATAAACCACAATATAGATTATTGCAAAGTAACTGAAACCTTAGATAATAGTTGACATTCTGTTCAATATGAAAAAGCAGTTCCTAATTCTGTTTGAATATTTCAGAATTAATTTAGTATTAGCCATAAGAAAGTGCTGCCATACTCCAGGGGTAAACTTCCATGGGATTGCATTTGCCCCCAATTTTTTCTGGTCAATTATGATAATTTTATCAAAATTGCATGGCGCTGCATTAGATAGCTGAATGACATATTAAACCAGTTAGGGTCCTCACATTATGTTTAAACACTGCTCATGATGCTGAGCACAATTAAACACTTTCTATTGCTAGGAGAAATATATGCCTGCCAAAGGAAGGTGAAGGAGGGTAGCTTGTAACATATAATCAGACCTCCAGACCTTTCTTAACTCAGATTATTTGTTTTGTTGTTCTTTAATTTGCTATCCAATGTAATTTAATCCTCCCTAAGTATATTTTAGAGCAGAAGGTTGCAAGCTTATCCTTTTTAGTATTCAAAAAACTACTGGAGACTTATACAAAAGCTTCCATATCTGTTAAATTATTCATTTCCTAGCTGTCTGCTGCCAGTGCACTTAATAGCTTTTACTGACTATCACCTAGTAAGAATTGGGATTAAACAGTTATATCTTCATTCTGGGTCTGTATCACATTCTCCATAAATGACCAATTCTGTAGTCACCATCGTATTTTAATAACATCATGTTTTAATAGCTACACAAAAAATAATCATAATCATAATTGAAAAACTATTTTGCCGCACTGAGAAAATTTGCTCAGATCACAGGAAATTTTTAGTGCTTGTCAAGATTCCCAGTAAGATCATTTTCTAATTTTATTTTATAAAATGCAAAAATATTATGGGATTTAAAGCAGAACCAAACCCCATTTGTATCCCCCTTCCCCCCAACCCTAAATAGACCCCCCACGCTCCTCCCCTCTAGCCTAGGTATCTTGGGCAAATGCCCCTAACTTTCTACTTACCCCTCCTTGCAGGTCCTGTCCAGCGGAGTTCACAGCAGCCATATTGTATCCTTCGGTCTTCTTCCTGTAGTAACCAGCATTTTCGGCGCATGTGCAGTTGGAGTAATCTTTGGTGAAAATTTCTGGTCACTTCAGGAAGAAGACCGAAGGACACAAGATGGCTGCTGTGAACTCCGCTGGACAGGACCTGCAAGGAGGGGTAAGTAGAAAGTTAGGGGCATTTGCCCAGGGTACCAGGTAGGCCAGGGGAGGAGGAGGGAGGGGGGGCTATTTAGGGTAGTGGGAAGAGGATACAAATGACAGGGTTTGGTTCTCCTTTAAAAAGTATAGTCAGTATAGTCTATATTCTGATTGCATGGGATTATTTTGTATTATTTTTTACAGTTTTATAGATTTTTCTTGTGTAGCAGCATTGCTCACAGGTTTTCATTCATTAAATTTCAAATAGTGGGGGGCAAGGTGCACTGTCCTAAGTTTATGCTTTAGGAAGTAGATGAACTTGATATAAGTTACAGTATGGCAGGCATTCCAGGAGTAAAAGAAGAACGTTTTATTTCATAGATAATTCAGCATAAAGTTACCCTTACATGTTGCATACATACACAATTGTAACCTCATCTTGGCCACCCCCCTGTGCCATAGGATATACACCATTAATTTCTTATCATCCACAGGACCTGAATACCCTTTTCTAAATGAAAGGGTACTTGGAATTCCTCCACCTAGTGGGATCTGGGAATCCACCTACAGGTGGCCCCACTAGGAACAAATGATTAACCATTGCTCTAAAACAAAAATAACTTTATGTAAGAAGGAAAAGGCAAAATGCAGTTACACAATGCAACATAATTCCTTTCCTGGGGTAACCATGGGGTCTTCATACTCTGCTTCATCTCTGCTGAGGACACATTCCACTCCTGGTGGCTACACCAGTCACAATCCCAAGAGCTTTTTACCCCAGGTAGCGCTACCTGCCCCCTATACCTCTCCTTTGTACTGAGGTAGTAGCTCCCACATAGCAGGCACAAGAACAACACCGGTTTTCTCAAACAGGGAACACATGCTAGGATTCTTGCAATACCTTTACCCCTGGCAGATCACTCACACAGAGATGGTACCGGCAATACTCTGTCCTCGGGCAAAAACTCACTGAGGACTCATACAGAAGTGGTACAGGCATCCACAACTCTCACAGAAATCTTCAAGCCACTCCAACACCCATCCTGAGTGTGAGTACTTCCAAGCCTATTTCACTGAAATCCATTTCCAGGCATCTCTCTCTGGAAGATCTCTCTCATGATTATCAGGGTCCTGTTATCCATGGGCCCACCAAGGGCATCACCACCCATATGGTTTCTCTCCATAGCCCAGAGCTAGTAGCTGACAACAGAACCCAAACAGGAATAAAATCACTCCATCCTCAGTGAAACTGAAAGTACACTGACTACTGAGCACATGGCAGTTTAGCTATATGAAGAGATTACACCACAGTGACACCTTCTGGCCAATCTGGCAGGGCACACTCAGGACTCACTTCCCCTCCCTTATCCAATTTAGGTCCAACAATTAGCTGGCCACACAGGGGATTTCCAACCATGTGGGGATTTTCAGATCATAGGGTAACTTAACCGCATGGGCCCCTAATACAATGCATCCTCTTTAAAGGAGCTCATAGCCAACAGTAGGAAAGGGTAAACTGACCAATCATAACTTTTTGTAACAGCCAATGAGTTAGTAAACACTATTTTAACAATCCTAGACAAAGACTGGGATAGTGCATGTGTGTGACTGTTTGAATATTGTGCAGCAGTATGGCTTTTTTGTAATCTTGTTTTACCCAATCCCAACCCTCCATTAATAATAAATCAGTCCATATCAGTCTATGTGATACAATGAAAACTTTGTCATGTTTAATTATCCGAATTATGGAAAGGTCATCCTCCCATGGACTCTTTTTTTTTTCTTTCTCGATGAAATAATAAAAAAGTACCTTGGACCTGATCCCAACTAAGATACTTAGCACTTGAGATTGGTTTAACTTTTAGGTTTTGAAATAATGTACAAATAACTAAATCATAGATCCTGTCACTAGAAAGTTCCAAAATGTTTTTTTTAACAGGACAGGGTTCCTAGATAGAGAACCTTTACCACTTTCAGTACAGGTATGGGAACTGTTATCCAGAATGCTCGGGGACCTGGGGTTTTCTGGATAACTGATCTTTCCTAATTTGGATCTACATACCTTAAGTCTACTAGAAAATCATATAAACATTAAATAAACCCATAGGCTGGGTTTGCTTCCAATAAGGATTCATTATATCTTAGTTTGGATCAAGTACAAGGTACTGTTTTATTATTGCAGAGAAAAAGGAAAAATAAAAATTACAAATTTGGATTATTTCATTATAATGGAAACTATGTAATCTGTAATTTGGAGCTTTGTGAATAATGGGTTTCCGCATAATGGATCCCATGCCGGTATCTATAACCTTGCTGCCCCTCATTATATCTGTTGCTCTAAATTCATATACAGATGAGAGCAACATGTTTTACTTTATTTGAAAAGCAAGTTAAATGAAGTTAAATAACTATTTTTAATTAAGAAAAATGCACTTAGTATACAAATAGAGCTGAGGAAGTGAGGCGTAATTAAGAAATGTACTTGCTTGTGGCAGTCTATTACTAAATCATTTATTATTTGTAGAAATAATGTCAGTAACAAAAATCCATCTTGTTAATTAGTATATAGAAATAAGTTGCAGGCATAACAAATTAACAACATATCGTTATTTCTGTTGTTATATTTAGGCATTATAGTGTCTGCTGAAGTCATTTCACACTCTACTTGATCATCTATAGTAGTTACAAAACGAAAATCAGGAACTTTGTGGTTGAGAACACATTTCTTTTCTTGTAAGGAGATTATAACATGACAAAAGGGTTAGGCTGTAGTCAGTAACCCTTTTCACAGAAACTTGGGGAAAATACCAAATGAAATATAATGATGACATCAGACTTTTCTATTTCTGTTATTCACAGTGTCTCAATGCCATTGGAAACCCAGAATGCTCAGTATGCCCTGGCACACTCAAAATCTTCATACTTAAAGGAGAACTAAAGTTTAACTAAAGAAATAGGCTTGAGATGTTGCATATTATATGTTGTGCTTATGTACTAGCCCAAGGCAACTACAGACCTTTAGCAGTAAAGATCTGTGTCTCCAAAGATTCCCCAGTAGCTCCCCATCTTCTTTTCTGCTGATTCACTGATTCACATGTTCTGTGCTGCTGTCACTTACTGAGCTTGAAATATACAGTACACATTGAATTTAAATGTCACAATATAAGGTTGATTAGTAATTAATACAGATAATTACTACACAGCAACACAGAGACCAGTGCAAATAACATTTTAAATCAGCCCTGTAGCATCAGCTTATACTACAGGTCAATCTCATTATCTGCTGGATAATTAGTGAAGGCCCCTAAGCTTAGCTTCTCAATAGCTGCTCAGAGCCCACTGAGCATGTGAGTGTCACAGACACTTTCCAAGATGGTGACCCCCTGTAACAAGTTGGAAGTTCTGGATCATTGCTGCTATTGACAAGCTGAAATGTTATGCTGGTGCAATAAGTTCAGTGTATAAAATATGGCATTTTTAGCTATATTAATTATTAGGGTTTAGTTCTCCTTTAAAAATATAAATTAAGCCTATACATATATCTCCTTGTTTTGCAAATTCCTATTTAAATAGAAATGCTTAGGTAGATCAATCTAGAATAAAATATGCTTTTGATATGGTGACATATGGTGATATTTTCCTCTAGGCAAACTTCTAACAGAGGTGTTGTAGCTTGGAAAATAGTATTATGCAGTGAAGTGGTGGGCAGTCCCTGTTTTCTATTTAGAGTAGTGATTTTTTTTATACACCATAAAATATTGAATAAAAGAAAAGGGTGTTGGGGGACCACATTATACTTTATTCATGCAGCCCCAAATTATTTAAATTGGGTTTACATTGTGTTCCTTAGTTTACAGATGGGAAGCTATTTGCCTTTACTGGTTTAAATTATTCTCCTGGAACTGGCCAGTAGATGTTCTTAAGTATAAATGGGAAACCATGCATGTGATCTGTCTCTTTTGTTCCTTGATTCCCAATGGGCAAGCAGAGTGGAGAAGATTTGAGTCTAGACCAAAAAGCCTAGTAAAAAAAACTGTGTTTGTGGTTATTTAATGTTATAGATAATTCTAGGAGGGATAGATAAGAGTAGGGTAGTTTGTGAGTAACCTGAGCTCTAGATGAGATAAGGGATTAGAGTCCTGGATGCATTAACCAAAAGTACAGACCCAAGGGTAGAACTGTCATTCCTCGGCTCCACTTGATGAGGCCTGAAACCTTGGGAAGCCACTTTCAGGTTGAAATTCTACACTGTTAAATGACTGAACCCTGGAGGCTTAAATCTGTATTTGTATATGCAAAGTGATTGTATCCTATTTTTGTGCCTGTTTGTATTAAAGACTTCAGTGAATTCAGATAATTAAACTTTACTGTGAACCACAGATGTCCATTTACTGAATTATACCGGGAAGTATTCAGCAACACCCTGCCTCCAAAATAAGAGAGGGCCCACACCTGCAGATACATAGGGGGCCGATTTACGAATTTCACGTGAAATGATCGAAGTTCGATCGAATTCGATCAAACAACGATCGTACAAATTTTTCGTGAAATCGTAAAGTGAAATTTGGCCTCTTTGATCATCGAATAGATTGAATAGATCGTATATTTGATGATTCAATGATCGAAGGAATAAAAATGTTAAAGTTATTCGACTGCCTACTTCGCCAGATTGAACCTACCGAATTGCAATAGAAGCCTATGGGAAGCTCCCCTTCAGAGACTAAGTCCTGTTCGAATGCCATTCATACGATCGGAGAGTTTGGTTTGTACTAATTTTTCAGACTCTCTAAGGAAATTTCACGATTATTTCGTTAAATCGAACTATCGGTATCCGATCGTACAAATTCATGGAGAAATCGTAAATCGAGCAAAATGATAGCCTAAAACAATTCGATAAGCATTCGATAGTCGAATACTTATCAAATTGCGAATTATGGGGAATAATAGTAAATTTGCCCCATAGTCTATTGGTATGTGGGATCATACAGATAAATAAATTAGGCCCATAGGTTTTTCCCCTGAAGTAGTTAAATATAGGACACATTTACATTTTTAAAATTTAGAACAAATCTGCTCCCTGTAAATAAGGACATCTGTTTTTTTAATTGGTTCAATCACCATCCAAAATTTTTGATATTTGAGAAGTTGCTAAGGCTAAGGATTCTATGTATCCATAAAACAAGAGTCATCTTTATGAATCATTTTTAGCTGAACACATTTTGCTTAGTTTGTAAAGCTGCATGCCCCAAAGTTGTTTGTGGATTCTCAATCAAAGCAAAGCAGTTCTTATGGAGCAACTAAATAATTTTATTTTTGTTTTTAAAGTTTTCAAATGACTTTCCGATAAAGCTGGCATTGTTACAGCTGTACTTTCTAGCCAGTTATACTGTGCATTGTTTAAGATCACTGGCCCCTGGGTTGGTGGTTACTATAGGCAAGAAATAATTGGTAGTTTTATCTGGAACTTTAGGAAATAGAGGCAAAACCACAGATGATTTTTAAGTTGCTGATACCTTTTTGTTTCATGCAGGAGTCTGCAATTAGATGGAAAGTTTTACAGGACTGTGCCTTAAAATTATGTAGAGACCATGAGGTTTTGGTATGCATTACTCAGATAGTTACCCCATTATTTGGACACCTAAGTGGTCTTTTGATTCACCCAGGCAGCTATGTCTTTTCCTGAGTCCATTGCAATTGAGCTAGTTGAAGGTTTGCCCAGTAGGTAACATTGTTTAAAAGTATAAAACGAGAACACACATATGCTCAGGGCTCTCTTCCTGGACCCCACTTTGCAAGGAGGTGGGTACAGGAGATGGTCGAAGCAGGTAAGGTAGGGTTGCCACCTTTTGGCCCGTTTAACTCAGGGGGCATGGCCATGATGTAATGGGGTTGGTTTGTGATGCCATGGGCAAGGCTATGACAATTGTTGATTGCCTCATTGCCACATCAATCATAGGGAATCTCTGCCTCCCAACTATTTTTTCATAGACATCTCTGTCTAAACAGAGGGAAAAACTAAGGACAAGAATTGGTAGGGATAGAGATAAGTGAAAAAGGGGAAAGGAGGCTGATAACAAAGGAGATTAAAAAGAGGAATTAAAGGGGTTGTTCACCTTTAAATTAAATCTTAGTATGATGTGGAGCGTGACATTCTGAAACAATTTGCATTTGGTTTTATATTTTATTAGATGTGACTTTTGAATTATATAGCTTTTTATTCAGCAGTTCTCTAGTTTGAAATGTCATCAATCAGGTTGCTATGGTCCACATTACCCTAGCAACCATGTATTGGAATATGGATAGGAGAGGTCTGAATAAAAAGAAAAGTAATAAAAAGTAGCAACAGAAGAAAAAGGCCTTTGTGACTGCAAATGATTAGGGGGTTATTGTGGATGTCAGACTGTGCAACACTAGGCAATGCCAATCAATGTCTATTAAAGGTAATAAATTACTCTCATAGAAAAACTAATTTATTCACAAAAACAAGTAAATGAATAAGCAATATGAATAGCAGAGGGTCTGAATAGAAAGGCCACTCATTAAAAGTAGCAATAACAATATATTTGTAGCCTTACAGAGCATTTGTGTTTTATATGGGGTAAGCGACCCCCATCTGAAAGCTGGAAAGAGTGAGAAGGTACATAATGCATATTATAACTCATAACTATACAAAAAAGAAAAATGAAAACCAGTTTCAAAATTACTTAGAATTAGCCCTTCTATAACATACTAAAAGTTAACCAAAAGGTTAAGCACCCCCTTACACCTGAGAAAATCATTGATAACAGTTTTAGCCCTTTAATTTTAGATCAAGGAATTCAATTTCATCTGCCATTTTTAATATAACTTGCAAGGTCATAAAATACAGTTGCACGACAGACAAAACATTTGAAAATAACTGAACTTACCTCCCATGATTGACCTCCCGGGGTGTAACTACAGAGAAAGCAGGGTATCCCAGGAGCTATAGGGGGGCCAATAAGGCCCTGATTAATGAGCAATTTCAACATATATTGGTAAAACAGGACAACCTCTGGATATGTTGGGGCCCTAAAATTAATTTGTTGTGGGGCCCAGTAACATCTGGTTACACTGCTGATGATCTCATTACTGTATGTTACATGAAATATTTCCTATTATATTTTGGCATAGATGAATATGGTGCATATTCATGCTGCAGGTTTGTAAAATAAAAGTGCCTGAAATGAGTGTTTTGAAGTGTAAGTGAAATAGAATGCAGCATTATCATTTGTTGACTCATGGCCGTATATAGAGCAGCACCAAGATGTTGAAGTCGGGATCAGTACACGGCACCAGCATTTGATATTCTGTGACACACACACAGGTAACTGGCAGGCTACATCATTTAATAAATCATGGTAAGATATGCTGATAAATGTTTCAAAGTCAAAATGTAAATCAGCACATGTCCATTACCATGTCCTTGATACCCAATGTGATCAAACATGCTGAAGGTCTGCCGAGGCTTTAGAGCTGGAGGAATTAACTGCTTCCAGATTTATGGTACATGTTGGCTGATAAAGCACCCAAGTCTCTCAGCATGTAACTGGCTAGAGTAGGATTTTTCTTCTCTCCCAAATACTATACAGAATGCAGTATAATGATACACCTGTACTTATGATACTCAATACCCTTCACGTTTATTGACAAAGCTTATCAAATAATTTATATTTCTATTTTAGTAACATCTTCCCTCTTTGGTGATGGTTGAAGGTTCATTTTCTTGGGCTTTATTGATGGAATAATGCACAAAGAATACTAAGAAGCAGAAAGTTGCAATTTTTCACCAGTAT
>CM044440.1:31906143-31919622 GCA_024363595.1 Xenopus borealis | reverse complement strand
GTTCTATACATATACAAGTTTTTGTAAAATGGACATGGTATTTAGGGGGTGTGGCCACAAAATGGGTGTGGTCAAAACATTTGTGTCACATGCGGCAGGTCTTTTTGTCCCCCTGTACAATTTCTAAACGTTGGTAGGTATGATATAGCAGCTGGTTTTAGCTGCCAATTTTTGGAATTCATTGTTTGGAAAACTCAATATTGAAAAAAATATGAGATTGCCTTTTGTTGTGTTTGGTAGCCGAGGATGAGGAGAGTATAACAGTGCTTTATTAGCAGGTCATGCAGCCATTACATAACAGCAGTAAGTCTTACTTTCACTTTCAAGTTGTACAGAAAGTCTTATGTGTGCACAGTGCCACCTGCAGGCCATTTGTATAAACATCACACCTTTCTTCACTATGGGGGAATTCACAAAAGTTTTGATTTTTAAAGACATTTTAAAGACATTTTTTCTGACTTTGTCTTTAGCTCTTACTAAACCTGTCAGTCAGCCATCAAATTGGCATTTTTGGGGCAGGGGGGTTTATTTTACCAATGACAAATGTGCATAATTTTTTTCAGGATAACCTGTGCTTTCAAAATCTGCCTACATGTTTGTGTAATTTCACTTCTGTAACAAGATATAAGGGTCTAAATACAATAAATGCTATTTTGCATAATATAGGGATTTGTATCAGAAATATGTTTTATTATCTTAGGTCACATGTCTAATTGCTGTTGAAACTACAAAATTGCCCGTGAGGCTTTACTTTTCCTTTCGATAAACTGCTAATATTGCCTCATTCATTGAGCTAAAACTAGTAAAATAATGCAAGTTAGACCTCACTATTTTTTGATTTAATTGATAATTTATGGACATCACTACTGTGAATTAATACAATAGTTTTCACTATTTTGGACTAAATTGAGAACAGCACTGCAACTTGTTTATGATGTCCCAGGAAGGGGGTGGCTCTTTTTCTTTTTCCACACCTCTTACACTTTAAATATGGATGTGGGTTAGTAACACTAGGCTTGATAAAGGGCCCTGGAGGCCCGAAACGTTGCCCTGTTTGATATGTGATGATACAATAAAATTCACGCTTCTGCAGATTTACAGTGTGCTGCTGATATCTACTTTGATTGTATACCAGATGAGAAGTCCCAGCACTCTTTGGCTGAGTGTTGACTTGTCAAACAAGATTCATAGTTTTCATACAGAAGAAATTGCACCCCTTGTGATACTATATGGTGTCTGCTACAAGGGGAGTAGCTGGGAATAGTGATGGGCGAATTTATTCGCCAGGGGCGAATTTGTGGTGAATTCCCGTGATTCACCGCTGGCGAATAAATTTGCGAAACTCCAGAGAAAATTCGCCCAAAAAAAAAATCGCTGAAAAAAAACAAGACGTGTGACGAAAACGACGCAATGCGTGTAAAAAATGTGCCGTGACTCGTTTCGCAAATTTTTTCACCAATTTGCGAATTTCGCTGGAAATTCGCAAATTTTTCGGCGGAGAGAAACGGGGTAGATTCGCCCATCACTAGCTGGAAACACTGACTGGACTAGCATTTTTATTCCATTATTTTTTTGTTTTCTTTGGTTCTTTTCTTCATCTTTCTGGATTCATTTACACTATAAGTGAGACGGCCCTTTCTTGCTTATATCTTCATATTGTCTCTGGGATCCACCACCATTACTGATTTCCTTGTCATAGAAATAAAATATGGAAATCTCTTAAAACTCCTGTATAAAAAGAACTGTAGATCTCTATAAATATAAAAAGAATAACCTTGATGCAGAAATGTACTTCGTTATTCTTTGCTGAATGAGGTTACAGTGCAATCGGGATAATCATGCATCCTTTACAACCTTTATTTATCGAATATAAAGGAAATGACCAGGAAGCATTGTGCAATAAACATTAATTACAATATATAACAGTACATATGAAACAATTATCATGGTTAGTGGCATAATAATAATGCCGTACCCTTTGAGTCAGTTATGGCAATATCTCTAATGATTATGGGCAGTTCCGTCTATCTTTTCTGTTCCCAACAATGAAGTAGCACTAAAACAGCCCCATTTATTTAGACAAGCTTTTCCCCCCTTTTCTTATAGCGGATGGAACAAATTCAATATCATGAGAGCTACGGCAGCCGAAAAGACGTGTAAGGTCAGGAAACCCCCATGATAATATAGGAAACGAAAACTTGTTTCATTACTCTCTGCCTGGGGCACTAGTTAAATTGATTTTATCACCTCATGAGAATGAATCGTGGTATAAACTGCTTATGTATTGCTGTATTTCAATTTGCAGGGCTGGAATGCTGGTGTGAAAAGCCGTACATGAGCTGTATATGAACCCTGGAGTGTCAGAATAATTCTCAATATTTTACTGGCATCATAATTCATTAGTAACCTCTGCACAACACAAAATATCTAATTGCTGTGTGAGGCTACCAAACAGTATGGCAACACTGTGGCACAGGTTGAAAAAAAGTCTTTTAAGATTTTTTCCTTTTTTTGCTTGCCTGTATAGCACGATGCAAATACATACAAAATGCTGAAAAAAGTACATTCAATTATGAACAGAAAACTTCATGAAATTTAAAATGTACAGAGATATTTCAGGTTCAGTTATTCCATGAAAAATATCTGCTTGACTCGATTGTTTTTGATTACCAGCCTTCAATGTGGCGTCTGTGTGCACATTGGCGAAGTGCATTTTTGTATTAGTCACATGACTTTTGAGGTTCATAAATGGTTATTTTTTGAAAGGTAGGCTATAAGGGCAACAGCCACTCCAACATATATCCCTGTTCCAATGGTGATGGACAGCACGGCTAAGAAGAGGGCCCGTCGGGAACTGGAACTGGCTTGATGAAAGTCACCTTTGGCTACCGCTTTGTTCGTCTGCAAATAATCACAGAAATGAATCAATCAATGGCTGGAGTTTTACATTTTTGAGTTATACCTGAGTATAAGTGGCAGTGTAACCTCAGTTCGTCATTCTACAACAACAGATAAAAAACAAAGCAACATAAAATTGTTGCGTTCAAGATTAACACTCAAGTAGTCATTGTAATGGGATCCGTTATTCTGGAACCCATGATCCAGAAAAATCCAAATTAAGGCCATCTTCCATACATTCCATTTTATTCAAACAATCCACATTTTTAAAAATTATTCCCTTTTTCTCTGCAATAAAAAAACTGATACAATTAATCCTTGTTGGAAGCACATTATTCCAAATCTGATTTTATCACTAGGGTCAAGCACAATGAAATTTAATTACACTGTATAAATTATTTTAATGTTGTTTCCTTTAATCTGGGAATTCATAATCCTAGCAAGAAGGCAGGAGCCATGTTGTGGACACTGTTATTAAGGCAAGCCTTGCATCATCTCAGAATCTTGTTTGTGCACCAGAATGGGGGACCTGATGTCCATCCCCATGCAATGGCTACATTAAATGGTGAAGTGAATGGGGGAACGTGAGGAGTGCACTGACATCTAGGAAGTGCTGAATGAAAAGTGAAAGTAATTGCCTGCCTCGCCTCTATGCCTAAGGCATAGAGGAGGGGCAGACAATATTTGATTGACAGCTGAGATTTTAAAAATTAGTTTAAAACCAATATGAATGCTTTAATAAAAAATAGAGTTCGGATTTTATGTTTAATTTGAAAAGGACTTTTATTATATAGTTTTTATGTCTGGGTGACAGGTCCACTTTAAGAGAGGAAGATCTTAATTATGGAAAGATCCTTTATCCGGAAAGCCCCAGGTCCCAAACATTCTGGATAACATTATACATTAGTGTACAGTTACAGGGACATAGTCATAGAAACAGCACAAATCATTCAGGATTTTTCTGTTCTTTAGTAGTTCCTGTTGGTAAAGCCTCTAAAAAGACCCATGAATGTCTAAATTGCATGCTGGCATCTTGATTGCTCTTTGTATTAGCATTTGTCATGTCAAACAGAGTACTTTAGGAATAGCTAATGATAGCTAAGGGGGGATTTTAAAGGAGATTTATTGTGTGAAAAACAAGAATGTGCCAGTGTATTATACTCTGGCACGTTTCAGAATGTAATGCTGCCTGAGGCGGTGTTCTAAATGCTGGAAAATCAATTCTACCTGAATTTCGGCTCTTGAAGTTACCAGAAGCGTCTTTTTGGCATTCCTGGTAACTTCTGGGTAGCTGCCGTCTGCAGGGGTGATCCTGCCGTTGCTGGGGGTCCATGAGGGCAGCAGAGAGGGCCAGGATTCCAAAACAGAAGGCATACAGTAATTGCACTCTGTGCTAGAAGAGCTGAATTTCCAGGTTGAAAAACGGAAATTCGGCTCTTAAAGTACCAGGAGCGGCATTCTCAACCCGCCTCAGTGGTGGAGCGCCCCTGGCCGCCTGAGGCAAGATGCTCACCTTGCGTCATGGCAGAAACGCCCCTGATTTTACTCCTCTTAATGTAAAAGCAGTATGCTTAAAGAAGTACTGTTTCCGGGTCACATATTGAAAATCTCCCCCCACACCATTAATCCATTTTAGGAAGCTAGGTGGACCTAATAGGGAACTGAATCATGTATTTGCTTTTGTGAATGCAGGGTTGTGATTGTCTGCCTCCCCCATTCTACTCTGCTTCTGGCAGGGACTGATAGGACATGTCCACCTCTCATATGAAACACAGACAGGGACTGTTGCAGATCTATATAGAGCTCCAATAAAGGGGCAGGTATTAAAGTTAATGATAATTTTTAGCCCACAGTGAAACCAGCACCATGCTGTGTTGCCTACATAATTTTTTGGGGGTTATATTTATACTATATGTCTCCTTTAAGACAGTGGAACCTAATTATAGGAAGGCTCTGTAATCATAATCAAAAACTATTTGTGGTTTTATGTGTATTTTAGTGGGAAAATTATTAAAAATGATTAAATACATTTATCCAAATGAATATACAGGTATAGGATCTGTAATCCAGAAACCAGTTTTCCAGAAAGATTTGAATTATGGGAATGCCGCCTCCCATATTAATCAAATAATTTAGATTTTTAAAATTAATTTTCTTTTTCTCTGTAATAATAAACCAGCACCTTGTACTTGATCCCAGCTAAGATATAATTAATCGTTATTACAGGCAAACCAATTCTTTTGGGTTTATTTAATGTTTAAATTAGGTATGCACCGAATTACTATAATAAAGATTATATCTACAAATTTTAAGCAATACTTCAGATAAATGCCCCTAGACAAGCTCCCACTATTCTGGATATTTTGACCACCCATAAAAGATTGGATACATACAGTTACTTTGTTTTGTTTTAACCTTTTTAACAGCTTTACTTTATGTATAGTTTTTAAATAATTTAAATAAAGTATAATTTGTAGACAACCCACTAGGGGTCACTAGTATTTTGTGTATAAAATCACAGCTGTTGGAAATGAACTGTTAGCCTATGACTAAGGGATATACTCCCAAAACGCGTTAGGCGGTTTGCAGCAGTCTTTCCCAATAAATCACATCCAGATGTGCCATCTTTTTGTGGAGTTCTTGAATCCTTATTACAGGCTAACCAATTCTGTTGGGTTTATTTAATGTTTAAATTAGGGATGCACCGAATCTAGGATTCGGTTCGGTATTTGGCCAGGATTCGGCCATTTTCAGAAGGATCTGGATTCTGCCGAATCCTTGTGCCTGGCTGAACCGAATCCAAATCCTTAAAATCATGTGACTTTTTGTCACAAAACTAGGAAGTAAACAATTTTTCAGCAGCGCACGGCTGGCTTGTGTCCTTCCTCTCACTAATTTGCATTTCGGTTCAGTTTTCGGTCAAATCTTTCGCAATGGATTCGGGGGTTCGGCAGAATCCAAAATAGTGGATTCGGTGCACCCCTAGTTTAAATTAATTTTAAGTATACTTGGGAGCAGATTTACTAAATTCACATTAATTCACACGAAGGATTTGAATATTCGATCGAATTTTCAAAAAGATTCGAATTCGAATGTCGAATATGCAAATTAGGCAAATTCGACCATCGAATATTCAAATTCGAATGATTCGAATATTCAAATTTAATTTTATATGAATATTCGAAAATTTGATGGTCGAATACTTCCCCTTTAAATTTAAATTCGATCACCTACTTCGCCAGATTAAACCTACCGAAATGGGGATCATTCCCTAAGATCGAATAAGAAAAATTAGATCGATCGCTTAAAAATCCTTTGAAAATTCGATTTGATCGAATTTTCCCTATTCGATCATTCGATCGATCAAACTGCTCAAAAATTCCCCCACTATTCCTGGTCGAATTTCAAATTTTTTTGGCATTCGAAATTCGACCCTTAGTAAATCTGCCCTTTGATGTATTTATTCATTAAAATATAAGTATCAGTATTATACTAAGCATAAGTATTTGCACAATTATACTTTCAGTTCAGCTGGCTTCTCTAAAATGTTCTGATATTGATGATATCTTCATGGTGTGCCAGAACTCCCAAAACGACTTTTTTGAAATTTATTTTCAACATGGAAAGTAAAAAACACACATTTTTCTGATGTACCTATTTATATTTTCAAAATAAGACAGTCAACAGGTGATCAGTTAATCCAGACAGATCTTGATATATTGTTGTTTGTCATATTGCTCAATAAATGAAGTCAGATATTTCATATTTCATCTATCCATATCCTGGGTAAAAATATAATAGGATATTGGAACACTATTTTTGCTATTTCACATGTTCTTTATTTATTAGTAAAAGTACATTACCTGTTATTTGTGGGTAAAATGATATGTTTAAAGCAACATTTATAGGACATATTAGAGAGACTATTAAAAGATTTCAAGAAGAGAAGGCAGGTGAAAATCAACTAGCATCAATAGAAATACAATATTTTTGATCACAGATGTATGTTTATTCACAGGGCTATGGTCTTACATCATGTACTTCTGCTAGAGGATGTGACTATGAACATGTAGTTTTGCAGAGCGGTTTTGGATTATTACTGTACTTTACAGACTGGTTTGAATACAGGTTTGACCTACTGGCTTTTTGAATAGCTGTGGAATGTATTTTGTTTCACTGTGGGTTGATGAAAGGTTCGATCGATGGCAATCTCACCAGGGAATGGTGTGGTTTTTTGCTTTTAACTAAACTCTTTGTATTTCCCCAGTTCTTTTGCTTTGAGAAAGTAAGTAAGGTGAATCAGCACAATCAACAGTAGAATAAAATGTATTGTTAAAGTTAATTCTGTGTGCCCTAAATCATCTGAAGTTTGCTTTTCTTTGCCTTAGCGCTAAACAAACAAAATGAATTTGTTTGCCATACAACATCCAGTATATATATCGACAGACTATTAGAAGGACATACATGGGCCAATATAAGATTCTGAATTGGCCTCTCCATTTCAAGTTTGCAGGTTATTGGTCCCTTCCCATGAATAAAACAATATTTGGATGAGCAAATCTATTGAGCAGACCCACCTAATAGGTCTTTGTAGTTCCACTGTCTAATGAGCAAGTTGATCTTGTCAAATGAGTTGATCTCAAGCTGTATGTCCAATTAAGTGAGCTCTCGCTGCAGTGCTTTCATAGAATATGAAAGAGAATTGCACTCGAAATGTACTTGTTAACCCATTCCCATTTCTTGCTTCTGGAATGAGAGTCACTAACAAACAGCCTTATAATTATTTTTTTTTTGTATTTAACTTTTCTAAAATTTTGTCATGATTAGTAGTCCTGCTATCTTTTAAATGACATGTTAAGTATGAAGCAATGAAGCAACCAAGAGGTCAATGGGACTTTATCCCTGAAGAAACTGAAAAGATCCCCAGCTGAGATTGGGGAAAATGTCCATGGGGCAGTTATAATCCAGTTCATAAATATGGGCTTTGTAGAAAACTGGCAAAAGTAATTGCTACAAACTGTGTCCCATTTGGAATTTGCCAAAAGAAATGTGAGAAATGCAAAAATGTGGAAACATTCTCTGGTTGTTTAACTGTAACTTTTTGGCCTTAATACAACTCACTATGGGTAACAAAGCTTTCTTCTCATTTCCAACTTTCCATCCTTCCTTCATCTACCTTTCTGCCTCTGCTATTAAGTTTTTCTTCCTATTCTGCTCACACACCCTTTATAGTCGAATATATAACAATTCGGCAGATTAAACCTTCTGAATTGCTATATAACCCTATGGGAAGCTCCCATAGGATTTTCCCAAGGATTTTGATTGATTCAAAAAATTTGATAGAATGGTTAAAATAGTTTGATTCGAATGATTTTATCTATCGATCGAAATGTTATTATTCGATCGTTCGATAAATTAAATTGCGTTAAAACCCCCCGAATTAGAAATTCAAATTGGAGGGGTTATAATTTCAATGCAAATTCGATGGTCGAATTTGAGGGTTAAATAACCCTCAATTTCGACCCTTAGTAAATCTGCCCCTAAGTAATCTGCAGTAGATTTAAGTGCGGGCAACAAATCTCCCCCTGTGCCCTTAAGGTATATTTCTTTTTCATTGTCATACACACAATAAAAGTATGATTCCCCCCCCCCCCCTTTGAACCCTTTCTTGTCCTAATTTTCATATTCAGATTGAGGTTAAGATTTGGTTCAAGATTTGGCCAAATTTTCCAGGAAAATTTAGATATTTGGCAGAATCCCAAAACAGTGCATTTCTAGTTTATACAGGTATTGGATCTGTTATCAGGAAAACCTGTTATCCAGAAAACTCTGCATTACAGAATGCCTATTCCTTTTTCCCTGTAATAATAAAATAGTATATTGTACTTTATCCCAACTAAGATTATAATTAATCTTTACGGAAAATGTTTACATGATTTTCTAGTAGACTTAAGATATGAAAATCCAAATTACAGAAAAACATGTTATGTGTCAGTTGAATTATATCCAATCAGTATTGGTATCGTAGCCTATCTAAAAATGTGTAATGTCTATTTTAGTGTTGTTATTATATTACAGAGATTTCTGCAAAATGTGATGATCTGCACTTAGAGAAATAAACAACAAACTAGAACTTCCTGTCTTGAAACAGTTTTTATCTGTAATCTCCAGAGGTAGCCATAAAAAACCCTGAATATCAACGGCAAGGAAGTATTCCAAATCACAGCTTTTCATCAACTCTTTGCTTTCATACACCAGAGCCTTCAACTTTGTAGGTTCATAGAGGAAGTACAGGGCTTTGAAAAAACATAAATGGCAGCATTTATTATATAACCTTGAGCCTGATAAAAGAAGTGTCTATTGATTTGATCTTACACTGGTTCAGGTTTATATGCTCATGAAACCAGCCGATTACTTGGAAAGCTGAATATATTTTACATAACAAAGCAACATATACAAGATATAGGTCAAGTAACAGTTAACGGTATGGGATGCATTATCCGGAAAACAATTATCCAGAATGCTCTGAATTATGGGAAGATAACCTCCCATAGAGTCCACTTTAATCAAATGATTCTAAGGGGCAGATTTACTAAATTCACATGAATGATTCGAAGTTCGACTGAATTTTCAAAAAGATTTGAATTTGAATTTTCGAATGTTTTTGAAGACCATTTCGACCAATGAATTTTGAAACTTCGATAGAATCGAATGATTCAAATAATTTGAATAAAAATCTATTTGAATATTAGACTATTTGACAGT
Source organism: Xenopus borealis (assembly GCA_024363595.1). Classification (NCBI taxonomy): domain Eukaryota; kingdom Metazoa; phylum Chordata; class Amphibia; order Anura; family Pipidae; genus Xenopus; species Xenopus borealis. The sequence goes on along the minus strand of CM044440.1, from coordinate 31,909,959 downwards.
TGACGTACTTCACTTTAAATTTTTATACGACGGCCTAGTTCGCCAGATCAAAGCTACCGAATTGGGTTTATTTATTTTTGATCGATTAAAAATCGTTCGAATTGATAGATTAGAACGATTTTATTGATCGATCGAATACTTGCTATTCGAACATTCGGCCAATCGAATTGCGGTAAAATCCTACAAATTCCACTAGGAAAAATAAAATGCACACAGTTTGCAAATGAAACAAATATAAACCATAGTGAAAGAACTCTGGCAATCTAATACACAATTCACTCCTGCACTGGGGACACGTGGGACCTACCTAACTCACTATTAGGTACCTGACTGTTTCTCCAACACAGTCCTTTTTATTATCTAAGTCCCAATCCTCTGGAAGGGGTTAATGACCACACAGTTCAGTTCAAATGGACTCATTTGACAAGAGCTCTTATACCCCAGGTAGCACTATCTTTCTCAAAAACCTCTCCCTTTGGAACATAATGTAGCAGCCACTCCCATGTAACAGGTAAATGCACAAGACCTGTCGTCAAATTGGGGACCTACACTTGTATCCTTGCCAGTATCCTTCCTTGGGTGGCTCACTCAGCAGGGTGCTCTCAGAGACAGTCACACTGGAGACAGGCAGCTCTTCAGCAGGTTCAATCTCACCAGTGGCACCTTTCACCTTCTGAGTTTCCAGCAGCTTGGCAGGGAACAGGATGGGCTCTCTCTGTACTTCTAGAGATGCAGCAGCTTGGAAAGTCTCACAAAAACTGGTTCTGGCTGGATATTGCAGCATACAACCCCTGTTAAGCTCTGTTGGAGACCCTGTACATTTGGCTCCAAAGTCAGGGACACCTTCTCTCCCAAGGATGCACTGGGCCTCCCAGCCAATCAGATGACTCTCCAGCCTGTATCTGGATAATGTCACAGACAGAAAAACAGTGGACGGATTTGTCTGATCCCCTACACTAATAAGCAAAAGTAGATGTGTGAGCTTTTGCCCAGCAACTAGAAAACAAGGAAGTGTAGGCATTTAAATACATAGGGGAGTGTTAACCGTATGGGTCCCTACACTACAAAATTATTAGTGAAATGGGACTAGGGTTGCCACCTTTTCATCCTGTGGAGAACAGGCAGGGAGCGGACCGTGAGGTGGCAGGGGTGGGTCATGCCATTGGGAGTGGTGCTATAACACGACAATTGGCAGATCACCATATCAATCATGGTGAATACTGCCTGGTTTTCCTTATTTGGAAATTGGGCTGGGAGTTTTCGCTCAGGCAGCCCATCAAAACACTGCGCTGTCCGGGTCAAAACCGGACAGGTGGCAACCCTAAACTGGACCAGGGAGTGTGCTTTGAGCAAACCCTTTTCTTTTGCAAGCTGTAGCTAACTTGGACAGATCAAGTTGCACTTCTATTGTATTTATGTATTTCATGTATCCTTGGAATGCTCCAACAACCCCCCACACACATTTTTGTGTACTTTAGCTGAGTTGCTCTGCAGGAAGAATGCCCAAAATCCAGGTGGTTATAACACCGCCATGTCCACCCCTTTATTGGTGGTCTGGGCATTGGTCTGAGCAATCTCTTAAGTTGGCCATACACTATAAGAACCTGTCGTTTGACCGACAACAAGCGGCTCTTTTACTGATATGCCCACTAACTCCAGGGCTATATTGGGGTAATCCGAGCATTTGGCCCTAAGGCGGAGCTACCTTATTACAGTCAGGAACAATGGGCTCCGATGGGTCGGTCGTTGGAAAAATCAGACCTTCCCGATTGATGTTGTGGCCAGATATCGATTGGGAAGACCAGTCGGAAGCCCCCATACATGGGCAGATAAGCTGCAAACCTAGTATTAAGGACCGATTTCTTCTCAGCATTTGGCCATTAGCTTTGTAAGATGTCCCATAGTTTTACTTGGATTGGACATGGAGGCAAGCTTGCTTAAACTCAGCATCTGTAACTGCAGATGATAGTAAATCAGTCAGTGTATTTGTATTTTGTAGTTGAAATTCAGTAGCCTTGCTGACCATCTAGCTAAATGCATTCCAGATCTTCCTAGTCCCTTTGTTGTAAGTAGTGTAGTTAAAGGGTTAGGATCCGTGCATAAGGTAAATTCTCTACCCCATAGGTAGGTTATCCAATTTTCTGTTGCCCAAACACATGCTAGAGCTTCTGGCTCTGTAGTATTCTGGATGCAAATGCAACAGTTTTCTCTGAATGATCAGTATGGACCTGTGTGAGAACTGCACCAACGCCTGAAGTGTCTGTAGTAACCATAGTGGGTAGTGCAGGATCAAATAAAGCTAGTGCTGGACTGTTCACAATTAACTGTTCCACTATTTCGAAGCTATGTTGAGCAGTCTCTGACCAAACCAGACTTGAAGTTCCACGTAGTAGTGCTCAAAGTGGCTCCACAACTGAAGAATAATTGGGGAATACGATTAGAATGCCATGAAGTCAAACCTAAGAAAGCTCGTAAGGTCTGGAAATCAGATGGAGTAGGTGCTTGTGTAAAAGCGATGACATGGTCAGGGTCAGGCAGTTATCCCTCTTGTGAAATTATATGACCCAGAAAAGACAGCTGAGTTTGTCTGAAGTGGCAGTTGGAAAGTTTCCGTCCTGCAGAATCAGGACGGAACCAGAGTCTAGGTCATGAAGATCCATAGTTGGAGCTTAGACAATTATATCATCCAAGTAGCATTGTACATCAGGTATGTCATGGAGTATAGAAGACATCAGTCTTTGAAAACAACTCGGTGCTACAGCTAGTCCATAAGGTACACGCTTGAACCGAAACAAACCATCATGGGTGATAAATGCAGTGAGGTCTCTGCTTTCCTCATGCAGTAAAACTTTATAATAAGCACTCTGAAGATCCAGAGTAGAAAATAATGTTGCTCCTCAGAGTTATGAAAATATTTCAAGGGATGATTATCTATAACAACTGCTTTATTAGTTTCATGGAGATCAACACACAATTGTATACCTTAATTTTTACAACAATTGGTCAAACCCATTCGGAGGATTCTGATTTTTCAATCACATCTTGTTCTACCAGTTTCTTTAGTTCCTTTAGTTCTCCCTTATTGAGTAGGACAATCGCCTCAATTTCTGGCATACTGGTTTTAAATCTGGTCTCAACTTAACTTTGTGCACAAAGTTCTTTGCACAGCCCAGTGAAGTGTTGCTTTGTGGTGACATTTTAGACACAGGCTGTGTGGCAGGTACTGGTGATGTAGTAATGAGACCATCCACTAATTGTTGGTTTAATGCAGCAAAGAGATCCCTTCCAAGTATAGCAGTACCCTTATTCACAATGTTAAAGTCACATTTTGCAGTATTTGATTCAAATTGTATAGTCCATAGCAAGCAACCATGCACAGGGATTGGATCCTTTAAGGAGTCTGATTTTTCAGTCACGTCTTGCTCTACCAGTTTCTTTAGTTCTTGTGAGACAGCCTCACTTTTAGAGTAGGGCAATCGCCTCAATTTCTGGCATACTGGTTTTACATCTCGTCTCAGCTTAACTTTGTGTAATGTTGTCCCTATGCTGCCAGGCAGTGAATAAGTAAAGCATGCTTTCTAGCAGCAGAAATCTCCCCTTGGTCAGCAGCAATAGTTTTCAGACATACGGATCCAAGAAGTAAAAGGTATGGTAGGCTCACCAAGGTTTGGAAGAAATCTGCAGACTGCTGCAGAGGTAGAAGAGACATTTTGTCTCCAATTTGTTATGTTTTGGTAGCCGAGAATGAGCAGAGTATAACAGTGCTTTATTACAGTAGCAGGTTAATGCAGCCATTACACTTCAGCAGTAGGGATG
>CM044440.1:31875108-31903330 GCA_024363595.1 Xenopus borealis | reverse complement strand
AAAATTTTTGCCGCGGTTCGCGCCATCCCTATTCAGCAGTAACTTGAACTCTAACCCTTTTCAGCAGTATAGAAAGTACAGTGTATGCACAGTATACTCTCGTGCACAGTGACATACAGGCACCTTACACAAACACCACACTGTATATGTTTATATTTAGGGTAACATAAATCCAATATTTATGGTTGATAACCAGTTATTAGGTTACATTATGCAGGCCACAGAGGCTGCACAGTGAATTTTAACATCATGTGAAACCTATAACCCTACGGCTACAGTTTCCCTACAACTCACAGCCTATCATTATTGGGTGCCAATGTGATTTAAGTCTGGTTAGAGTACAAAATAAAGTAATAATGGAACCCTTGTTGTAAGATGTTAAGCATCACATATAAAGGCAGGCCCAGATTTGTGGCAAGGCCATAAAGCCCTAGGCCTAGGGAGCAAAATTTTAGAAGCACATCTTTAAGGTCCCCAGAGCAGTTCAACTTTGTATGAGTACGTGACTGGCACATGTGTGCTCATGCATGGGGTTGGGGGGGGGGGGTGCTTGCAAATTTGGCTGCTGGCACTAGGACCATGTGGCCTACAGGCGCCAAACACAGAAATCTGTGCCTGGTCTTTCTAAAACTTCATACACTATAAAGATAGCTCTTAGATAAATATATCTTTTGCTTCATTTATATTCTTTTCCCTGATCTCTAAGGAATCACTACATATACAGGGCAGTATTAATAGACACTATAGTATATGCTGTGTGGCCTTTCGTTAATCCTGAACTCCTTTATGAGAATTAAGGCAAATTAAATATCTTTACTGGAAACATCTCTTATTTATTCCTTATTCATACTGCCTACATTTTGTTATTTAAGAGCATGATCCTCAAATATCCCAAGGGTTTTTTTTTTTTTTTATACTTTTGACCTCTCTAGGACTTAAGATATGCCTTCAAATCTCATAAATCAAATCTGACCTCAAAGTTTTTCGGCAAATTGGAATTTACGGTGCCTGACAGTTCTTTCCTAGTCATCAACTGTCAAGACTGACTCAGACACTATCCCAGTAATCTCAGGGGTAGGATTTGAATTTGAAACTTTAGCAGTGGTAGAGCTAAATGGAATTCCAGAGGAGGCTCTGAGCAGCACAACAGAGAAGGTAATTTAGGAAGCTGACAGCAGTTTGGGAAGGTGGCATGCAAAGACCATGATTTAAAGCTGATTTTTCTGGTTTATTATAAAAGTGCATATTGAAAACTTAACTATGAGCTTTACTTTCTCTCTCTGCTTCATTCATTTAAACATATTAGAATGATCACTGAGGATTAATTTCTGATTGTTGCTCCTGACTGATGATGATATTGCTCTTTTTATTTTGCTGGCAATATTTTTTTGCATTGCAAGCTTAAATTTTTGTATATATTTATGTCTTCTCACCACCACTAGCTAGGTGCTTTTCTAGTGATGTGGGGCTTGACAAAAAAGTCACCCAAACCTTACCCACCCACTCCCAATCTGCACCCAACCTGAATCCACCCACCACTTCTATATATGGACTCTTGCCTGACCCACCCATCTCTGATGTCACAAAAGAGGGGCAGGGCAGACCGAGCCTATACATAGATGCTGCTGAAAGAAGATGCTGGCACAGAGCGAAAGGAAGAGCTCAACTCAAACCCAACCATGTCCCACAAACTGTGGAAAGGCACTGTATATTGATGTGGGCTGGCCTGAAACCATGGGACCCACAGACTGGGCCTAACTTGCACAGTCTGTGGGTCCCAGAGGCTTCATATACAGTATACAGTACCTATTATATTGTAAATTTCAGTTCTACCTACCACTCTACCAACAACTCTTTCACCTGTATGTTATTGTTTCAAAAGCACTGAATTTGGGGCTCATTTCCTGGGAAAATCTGCCTTAAGGTGGGCCCCACAGCAAATTAATTTTAGGTCCCCCATCATATCCAGTGGTTGACCTGTTTTAACAATATATGTTGAAATTGCTCATTAATGAGAGGCTCATGGGGACCTCTGTACTTCAAGCCCCCCCTGCAGCTGCAGGGTCTGCTTCCTCTGTAGTTACACCCCTGGCAAAGATATAGAATATGATATGACTCAAATCAACAAAACATTTGTTTAGTTGATCAGACAGGTTAAAAGATCTCTGTCAACTAACAATAATATTTCTGCATGTATTGGCTATCTGATGAGATCAATGGGTGACTTGGACTAGAATTTGTCGGACATAACTTTTGTACAATTGCTGTCACGGGCAGAACATCATCTAATTTCTTGTACTACTTTATTTAATCTGAGTGGAAATTGGTAAATCAGAAGATTGATACGTCTTATCGTTTGTTGGATACAAGGCTAAAATCTGCATGTCTATGGCCATCTTTAGTGTAGTAACCCATAGCAGTCCATCAGAGAGTTAGAGCATTGCGGCAAATTTTCCCTGTGTTAGTAATTAAACCCCTGTAATGGGAACTGATGCTTTGTATGGAACCAGTTGCTGAATGGCAATCAAAAACAAGTCCTTGAGAGTGGCTGAAGTTCAGTGCAGGTAGAAAAGGATCAAATTCTATATAACAGGCTAAGGGTCAAAAATCAGAATAATAGGGGGACTAGGAGAGGGCAGGATACAGGATATCTAAAACATACATGAAATGTGAGCATAAGTTCACTGGTTCTAAAGCCAGGAGTTTCTGACACCCTGGGGCAAATACACTAAAGCGCAAAGCATCTAACGCTTGCGCTAATTCGCCAGCGTGACGTCATTTTGCTACTTCGCAAATTCACTAACACCGACTTCGCTAGTGAAGTAGATAGACTTAAGTAGATAGACTTGCGCAAATTCGCACCCTTACGCCAGGCAAAGTTGCGCACTGACGAAGGATCGTAATTATGCAAATTCACTAAGATCAAATTTTCCTGAACGTTAGCACTTACGCTAAGTTCAATACGATAGATAGTAGTTTGAAAAATAAACATGGAAAATTTTTCTAAGTCCCAAAAAAACGCTGGCGTGTTTTACAATTGGAGGGTGATAGTGTGAAAATTAGCAATTTTTTTTGGGGGGGGGGTTATCCTCCTTCCCCCTACATTTCCTAACATATGGCAACACAACTATACAGTGGGCACATGTAGGGCAATAGGACAACTTTATTTAATTTATTAAAGGTTTCCTGGGCTTGTGTAGTGGAATGTAGTGGCTGTAACATATACTTCTATTATACTTTGAAATTGGCGCCGTATGCAAATAAGGCATCGCTAGCGTATATGCGCTTTGCCTGGCGAATGAACAGTAGCACTACTTCTCTAACGTTCGCCGCCCTAAGTGCAAATTCGCATCTTAGTGAATTTGCGTAGTGCTGGCGAAAATTTGCCTGGCCAAGTGTGGCGAAGCCAATGCTACCGAATTTTCGCATTTTAGTGAATTTGCCCCCATGTGTCTAATATGCAGACAAATTGACATACTAGATCAATGATGCCATTACAATGCTCAGGGATTAGTCAGCATAGTCAATGAATCTATGTTTCTTAATCTGATAAGGATATACTTACAGCACCCATACTGCATTGAGTGTACATCATTGCCACAAGGGAATAGGTTTATTTTAAAGGAACATTAGAAAAACTCACTAAATGAAACAATTTATTTTCTAGCGGCTTTGGGACTATTTGGGAACTAAAAGAACATTATTCCATACATTTTATTGTACCTTTGAGGTTTTTCTCCAGTTTATGGATTAATTATACTGTACTTTATTCCTAAACATACAGTGAGTACAATATTTTCCATTTAGTTGGCTAATTTCTACCACCAAAACATTCCATTGCTCATTGAAAAAATAATCTCATAGCAGAATTGGCTTACTAACTGGTTGCTAAAATGACACTAGATGCCAGTGTTATCAACAGCAACGAAGCAGGGCAGGTATATATATATATATATATTTATTTTTTAAAGAAAAGGTTGTAACCTATAACACTGATATCTATGGAGCCCTTGAGCAGGCTCAAGGGTGCCATGTAAAGCCAAATAAAGCACATACAGAGAGTCACATCTAACCTAATAGCTACCAATTAGATACAGCTCTGCTATAACTATCCTATAAATATAAGTTCAATATACTTGATAAATAAACAATGAGGCTACAGCCCAAATGCAAGTGTTTTATAATGCTTACAAAAAACCCCATCTGCCTTCAATGTTCTTGTATTTAAATTACATTATTTTTAACATCCCACAAGCTTCAATGAGCACAGAGAAAAATTTAGTAAGCTACTTTTTTAAGGAAGCACAAACATTCAATCTCATTAGTTTACATTTGAACAAAAGCCTCTCACCTCCAGTATGCTTAGTTAAATTTTTCAGTTGAAATCAATATGGATGCAAAGAATAATTACATAGCAGTTGCTTACTTTGTAGACGTTGTGCTATCTGCCTTGAGATAACTTTTAGTAATATTTCATTTTTTACAGCTCGGTCTAAAAATGTTTTGCCAAATGTAATTTGTTAGACAGCAAGTACATTTGGCAGAACATAGATATGAGATAATGTTATGTGCCTACATCTTCTCGTCTTTGCTTTGTGCACAGCATTGGGATATCTGTAAGGTGGGGAGCGGTGCCTATTTTTCATTGCAGATTATGTCAAGTTGTGGATACTATCTGATTGATTTTGTGTTTAAACTTGAATATTAATATTTTATAGACAGTTTGAGACCAGAATAGGAAAGATAGACACTTGTTTTACCAGTATACTAGAAACCTACTGCAGATACTTAACTCTTCTTCTTTCTTTCATTGTTTTCAGGTTTCTCACTTTCTCACAGACACATACATTCTGTATATAGAGACAATTCAGTAGATAGCAAGGCCATACCTACCAGGGGCATTGTCAGAAACTCCCTGATTTAGAATGTGGGAGATTTTTATTGATTAAGGACTTTTAAATCTGTCTGTCCCAACTAACACCTGTTATGATCCAGATGCAGCAATAGCAAAATGAAGGGACTTTTTAACCCTGTCTCCTCCTATACCCTGTGCAGGGGCGGTGGTACCAAGTGTGGGGCCCAATTGAAACCATTTTGGCGGGGCCCCCTAGAAGGAACTTTACTGTTTGTCGCAGGGTGGCAAATAGTGCCTGCTTTACCCTCTTTTCAAGTGACGGCTGCCAGTTGGGGATGGGGACAGGCTGGGCAACTGGGATAAAATGTTCTCTCACTTTGTTTAATCTATGTGAGCAAAAAAAAAAAGTGCAAATGTTGGTAACCACTGTAGACTTGTGTATGCAGCACCATGGATTATATATACAACATTAATGTATTTCACTTGTTATTTGGGCCACTTGGGTTTGGCTGGTTGAATTGGGTTTGGGGGTGGGCTGGTTGAATTGGGTTCAGCTGTGGCCTGGGCCAATCGGGTTTGAGCGGGATGGGCCGCTCCAGTGCGAGGCTGGGCTACTGGGGAATTAAGGGAATAGGAATCAGAGCTCGCACTGGAGCGGGGCCCCCATAAGTGCGGGGCCCAATTGGGCCAAATTGGTCCAATGTGCTTAAGACTGGCACTGACCCTGTTCTGTATCATTGAGCTCTTACCGTGACCAATCCTGAGTTTGAGCCAAGCATCCAGTAAGTTCATTTCTCCCTTATAGTCTGACTCCTTTCTTTTGACCCCTAATAGTGTTTTGGGGTTTCTGTTTATCTGCCACCCTCCCTGAAATTTTGCTTGAATCTGGAGTCGTTTGCCTGCTACTGGTCTAGACCACTGCCTGTATTCAAACTGCTCCTTATACTCATTTCTCCTGGGTCCTTTTCATTTACATTATTCACTGGTGGCTATTTCAGTGTGTAAGTCTGACATGCACATGCACTTACATAATCCTAAAGGCACTACTACACCATAGTGACATATTTTCCAGAGTAGTACAGGAGGATGGCAGGTGAAATGTTGTGCTGCTGAATCTTGACTTGCGAGTGACTGCAAACATGGAAACTGCTCAAGTTGGAACCAAGCCTGGATCAGGTTCAACTTATCGTGCAGTGTTGATGATCTTAAAGTAAAAAATCAAGCAGCTTGGGATGGTGCCTTTCAACCCTGCTGCTTTACTCTAAACAAGTAAAGAAAACAGGTCAGATATGGAATAGGGAGTGGTAAACTAGTGTGGTTGGGTAGGGAGGACTTTCCAGAAATACTACCTCTTATTTGTGGAAACTGTTCTCCATTATTTGTTTCTCAAATAACTTATTCATTTGTTGTACATTCAGCCTTGGTGTAATTGGTACTTGGTTTATTCATGCATTTGATTTTCAAAGAAAACACACATACTGGAGCATTCAGAAAAGCACTAGTGCATATAAAATGTATCTTTTAATGTTTTATTGAAGACAAACAAAAGCTTTATCGCAGGAAATTATAAACAAAATATAATAAAGCATCTTATCCTATGTATTAATACTTCTACTCAAGATCTAAATTTGGAAAATGTAAATGCACTGTTAACAGCCAACCTTAAAAATAGCAGAACCTTTTACTCTTCTGTACATTTCTTTTGTCTATTCAATTGGTGCATTCCTAAACTGTGATATCACTGTGAGGCACATTACATTACCATATTATGATATAAGCAAATGTTATTGCATGTGAACCAATAATGTGTAAATTGTTTATTCTGTAGTAGTTCAGTAGAAGGAGCTTAACATATTACAGTTATGTATTTCAGCTCTAGGGTAGGCATGGTTTATCCCACAGATATCTACACCATCTCTCATTAATTAATAAGGGTTACCTTATTATATGGTTTATAAGCTCTAGGGTAGGCATGGTGTATCCCACAGATATCTACACCATCTCTCATTAATTAATAAGGGTTACTTTAATATAAGGTTTATAAGCTCTAGGGTAGGCATGGTTTATCGCACAGATATCTACACCATCTCTCATTAATTAATAAGGGTTACTTTAATATAAGGTTTATAAGCTCTAGGGTAGGCATGGTTTATCCCACAGATATCTGCACCATCTCTCATTAATTTATAAGGGTTACCTTAATATAAGGTTTATAAGCTCTAGGGTAGGCATGGTTTATCCCACAGATATCTGCACCATCTCTCATTAATTAATAAAGGTTACCTTATTGTATGCTTTATAAGGGAGTAAAATAATCTCACTCTGCAGAAAAGCCTTAATAAAACATAAATATGCATAATATATGCAATTTCTACATGAATTGTCCCTGTTTGAATTATCTGACCTCTTTCAGTCATGTACATGTCACAGGTAATTTTTGTTGAGAAGGAAAATATTCTTTGTATGGGCTATGTAAAAATAAAAATGAAATGTAGACAGTTATGGTAGGAAAGGACCTACTTGTGATAAAAATATCTATCTGTCTATCCATCCATCCATCTATCTTCAATATATGTTTTCCTTCCATACCAGCCATAAATTCAATGTAGCATAGGAAATACTGAATGGGATTATTTTTCCTGGTACTTCTAGGCCTTGGAGTGGCTTCAATAGAGTAACAATCTTCCAGAACTTGTTCAGAATGAGTTTATGCCCTGGAAGCCAACTTGTGTGTCAAAAACTCATTTGCATTCTATTTAGAATGAGGTTAGTTTCTAAGCTTCATTGTGGCAGTGAATATGCAACTGATGAACACAGAAGGGATGCATCACACAGTTATGTCAATATTATATGAATATTATAAATAAATAATACAAGGTTTCAATTGATTATTGAAGTCGATTAAAACTGCACTATTTGTAAACAAGCCCTGCTCTATGTTCATCTTGAGATTCACTTAGGTAAAAAAAATATTGTTGGTGTACTGGACCAGGGGGCCAATTAGAATAGTAAAGTTAAAAACTACTGACAGTTTTTATTCATTTCAAAGCCCAGTTTGGGTAAAATGATAAAGATTGCCTAGTTTTCATTAGAACAAAACCCCACTTGATTAGTAAACTCACATAGGGTTTCCTTACGGATCCCTCCTAAGCTACCATTAACATTTCAAAAAGACCATTTCGTCTACTGGCCAGTGACTTTTGGGGTCACGCCATAGTGCTGCCTATGTATCTCTTAATTAGTTGTGGCTAATGTAAAACTACCATTAATGCAGACCTGTCCTACCCAGTATTTTTTGGGAGTAGACCATGGATTTTCACTATCCTCACTTCTAACCAGCTTACTACAGAGTATGGCTGCTACAAAAGTCTGTGGGTCAATTAAGAAATGAGTTCTTCTTTTCTTTGAGAGGGATTTGGCACCAATAGACAAAGGAAAGGCTAAGGAGTGTGATCCTTCTTTAAAGGACATGACCAGCCTTTATTACTATTTTTGCACATCAGATTGATGCACTTGTTTATTCCTAGAAATAACTTTTTTCACTTAGATTTACCCGAAATGTAAACTTCAAGTCCTTTCAACGCCACCATGTTTCATTCTGTGATGTCACCAGATGCACTGCCTCTGCACGTGTGACATCTTAAACTCATCCTCCTGAAACCACTTTAATTGTTTCAGAAACAATACTCTTGTAGTGTAGTACTGGCAAAAGTGCTGGCAGCAGGGGATTAACTACAGAGCAAGCAGACCCTGCAACTGGGGGGGGGGGGCAAGGTGGAATAGAGGGCCCCATGAGGGCCTAATTAATATACAATTTCAATAAATATACATGTATTTGCTATGGGGCCCAGTAATATCTAGTTATGCCACTGGCAGGTAGGGAAATAGTGTATCCACTGTTGCAACCTGATGTGAATGTTGCTATTGGCATTTCAGCCCAAACACCTCAAGCAATGCGTGTAATTTGCCTTCCTTTTAAAATTATGGACAAATAAAGAATCAAGCTGGAGTGTGGAACCGCTTTCTTTTCTTCTGTCAAACTGCAGGAGGGCAGTCAGGAGGTTTCTTGTGACATTATTTCTGCTACACCTTCTGCACATGCTACAATTCTCTGGTCTTGGTCTCACTTTCAGAACGCAACCTCTTGGCAGACTGAGCAGATCCAAGTCAGCATTTTTTTTATTTAAAGGCATTTTGCTGCATGAAAATGACTGCTGGATGGGAATGCTAAAGTTCAGTGGGCTTGCCTTGTCCTTTAAAATAAGGTCCACCATTAGTTTCACCCTTCCATATGCCACTGAAGAGGTACTTTTATCAACAATGTCAAGTGCCTGTAATGTCTAATTTTTGACCACCGCAGTGACCTCATCACTGAGATATGTCCAACGCGGCCTCATGTCAGGAAGTCATTTACAAGCAGTGACCTTTGGCCCAGAATATACTTTTAAGTATACTTATGAGCAAATTTGGGGTTGTACTTTATGTTTCTTTTAGAGAAATGATGGTTTGGATACAGGTTCAACAAGAATTTGTATTAAGTACCCACAATAAGATTACAGAGTTAGTAGGTGGTTGTCAAGAAATGCCAAGAATCGAACCCTTGTCTGCTTTCTGAACCATACTGTTATGTCTGCATCACTCAGTGTTTGCTTAATGCAAACATTACATATCCAGCCTTCAGTGGAGATTCAATATTTATTCAGTGTGTAGTTCTCATTCCTTCCTCTGCTTTCTCTATCATGCCATACTCACAATTCCTGTTTCTGTCTCCTACACAGCTTGCCTTTCTGACTTAAAAGGGATGGAAAGGCAAAACAATAAAATCTCATTTTACTTTCTTTAATGAAAAATAAATCTCCAATATACTTAGTATATATAAGTATAAAATGTCTACCATTTTTACAATAAACCAGACTGTATGCAGTAACATTCCCCCTTCATTTTACTTGCTCTATGAGCTGCAGATAGGAATCTACAGAGGGTCCATAACTGCTCTGCAGGGAAACAATCATACTTTCAAATGGCAGGGGGAGGGACTTCCCAGAACTCGTGCAGCTTTGTTTGTTTCTCTGTAAAGCAGTCGACTATTGTGTAGAGATTTGTATCCTAAGACCCAGTGCAGTCTGCATATTCTGATTATTAATCAGTTTTGGTGTATTGGCTTCTATGGCAGATATTATTTGACTTGTATTGTTTTGATAATTTATGATGATCCCTAAGCTTAACCTCCCAACTGAAAATAAGGTTGCCACCTTTTCTAGAACAAAATACAGGCCTTCCTATGGTTTTATGGTTTTTTCCTATACTTTACATTGCAATCTTGCAACATTTTTACTGGCGAGGCCCGCAAAATACCAGACCGGCCTGACCAGTATTTTTGATGGATGATCCCAATGTTATCAATAGGAAAAAAAGCTGAATATATAGGAAGGCCGGTATTTTTTTAAAGAAAAGGTGGCAACCCTAACTGAAGCCCAGACCACACTCAGCGTGTCCATGGTCTTGGTCTTGCAAAGATGTTGGCCCCTGCGGGCCAACTTTGAAAACATAAATCATTTGTTTAGGCTTCTGGTGCACTAAGTTCATATTTATGTTATTTCTAGCATTATTCTATTTTAGAATTTAGTTCCCCTTTAAAGGTACACTAACATAAATATGCATACACTTCACGTACCTGTACTATTCTTCAGAGCCACTGGGGCCTCTTAGAGTTAGTGTGGGTTTGTTATCCTTATGGACTTACGCTATCACTCTCTCTGCTGCTCACTTGTCCCCATCTTCCTTATTAACTTCAAGGGTTCTCAATTAGCAATTTACCCTCTATATAAATTAGTTACAAGCAGTTGTAGAGATGGACCAGCGCTCAACATTGCTTAGGAGTAGACAACAAAGATGAATGCCAAATATAGTGTAGTAATTTGAACCTATAGTGTTGCACCTCTCAGTGAGGTGTGCTCATTTATCTTTTCACCTTTTAGTTTGTGAATGCCTTAACTTGCTTCAAACCATAATATCTTAGGGGGTTTGGGTGGGAACTTACAAACATATAAATATTTCCAGACTTTGAATTGGTATCTGTAATCTGGTTCCCAGGTTTTCAGTTGTTCCCTGGTCATAATGTAGGGACCCTGAGATTTATGTTAATGTACTTAGGCAGTTCCCTTTAGTAATTGGACACCTAGGTGGTCCTTTGGTATTCTCAGGCAGCTAGGTCTCTCTTCTTAGGTCCACTGGGATTATGCTAGGCAGAGTTTGCCCATTAGATAGCACTGTTTACTAATATAAAAGGGATCAGCCCCATGTGCTCAGGGTCTCACTCCTGGGACCATGCCTCCCAGAAAGGTGTTACAGGACCAGGGCTCTGGTTCTTTGAAAGTTAGCTTTAGCCAGTGGAAGACAGCTCAGGATAGCTAGTGAGCAGCTGGGGCTCCACCGAGGAGAAATAGTTGGGTTTAGAACCCACGTGGTGCATAAACCACTAGATCAGGGACTACAGTGGGTGAGTTGAGGACCAGATAGGGTACCAAGACCCAAGACCCCAGGCTGAGTACATTTGGTGAGGTGAGGACTGAATCGGGTGCCAAGAAACAAGATCCCAGGCTGGGAAATCCAAGATCCAGTGCTAACTAATGGAAAAGGGATATTAACTAGTGAGAGGGTAACTATCCTTTGTGAAGTGTGAATCATTGCTAGTACCAGGAGTTGCAGGGAGTTGCACGGGTACACTGGGGATCCTGGGGCACAAGTCAAGCAGTTGGCCTGGTCATAAACATTCCACAAATCCACAGCTAAAGTGCACTTATGGGCATGCTACAATAGTGCCCTTGTCCAGGTTCCCTGCCTGTTTTGTGTGGATCTCCTGGTTAGGGTTGCCACCTTTTTCCATCCGCCTTTCTGGACAGGGGGTGGGAACTGATGTCACAGGAGGCATGACTGTGATATCACTGGGGCGGAATGATAATGGCAATGGGTGGTGTGATAGCATTGCACGGAGACGATGTGATATGATGTGGTGAGGGGAATCCTGCATGGTTTTCCATTTCCAGGTCAAAACTGGGCCAGTGGCAACCTTGCTCTCAGTGCTGACTATGGTCTGCTCTCTGTACATTCCCAGTGACTTCTGCTTGTACTGGCCTCAACTTTATTGGACCTTCACTGCTAGCTGCCTGATATTTGGCCCATTTACTAGACTCTGCTTTTGCCTGATGGTTTCCTCATATTTTGCGGATGCATCCTGGTTTCTGTTTTGCACCTTAAATTTATTTTATTAAACTATGTGCTCCAACATATGACTTCCACACTCAGTTCTGCCATTTACAGCTATACCCCGTGTTAATAGAGGCTCCTATTTGCCTGTCTTTCCTCAGTGATGGAACGTAACAGTGGTGCCCTTTTCAAGTGCATTTACCTACTCCAATAAAGTTAAAGGCTGCTGTTTGGTGCACACACATACACTACAATCAGACCTTCTTCTTTAAACTTTCATAGTTGCATAGAAGCAGCCTTCATTATCCAGTGGCAAAACTGTAACTTTTGGCTCATAGATAGCCAGAATAGCGATTTGGGTGCAGCACAGAACACTGGCAAGGAAGTAATGCATAAAGTTTCCTACAAGGTTTTTTTTTTACAGCTCACCAAAAAGTGCAAATTGTGTTCCATTTTGCTATTGAACTATATTAGTTCCAAAAGGAATCAAGATCTACTATGTTAACACCAAAACAGATGTGCCCATAAATATATAAAAATCCCACGATGACTGCGCAGTGCACCATATTTTAGAGAAACATAATAAATATGACACAGACCATGCCAGACACTGTCAAAGCATTTTTAATCATTGGAATTATTGATTGGATAAAATTCCTAGCCTTTGCAAATCTGACAAAACTGTAAATGAACTGGTGCAAAGGTTTTATCTTTTATGATTTATTAGACAGAAATGCTGTATTTTGTGCCTGGAAAAATATTTATAGCAGCCATTTCAGGCTAAGTGCTTTACAACTCATTGTGGCTTTTCAATATTATTAAAATTGAAACAGAATTAATACCTAGCTTAAAACAACTAAATGCAAGTCTTCTTTCTCTTCATTGGAAAATTAGCTTAAATTACAAAAAAAATTCAGGTAACAGCTAACATTTTCTTTATTAGCTTTTGCTTTATTAGTCCACACCTCCAGTGGGGGAAACATGTTCCCCTGATAGCTGCCATTTAATGACTTCTATTACATTCTGACATCTATCTATTTCTATTTATTGCAGTTCCCCTTCAAAAGAGCAATTGATTACAGGTAACTCAGAAAGCTCTGAATTACGGAAAGGTCATCACCTATAGACTCCATTTTATCCATATAATCTGAATTCTTAAAAAATTATATATTTTTTCTTTGTAATAATAACACAGTACCTTGCACTTGATCCAAACTAAGATATTATGAATCCTTCTTGGAAGCAAAACCAGCCTAATGGGTTTATTTAATGTTTACATGATTTTCTTGTAGACATAAGGTACGAAGATCCAAATTACAGAAAGATCCATTATCCGGAAAACCCAGGTCATCAGCATTCTGGATAACAGGTCCCGTTCTAATAGGGAATCTATTTTGCTGTAGAAATGCTTGAATTTGGTGTTTAGCCGTTTTTATTCAGATTTTATCAAATAAACAGCAGCAGATCTCAAAATGTGGATGCTGTGAAATGTTGCAGATGCCAGTGACACTTGTGCAACAAATAGTATTGCTATTGTTTTAGTTATGAAGTCATATTTTCTTTGGCGCGGTAAACAGACTCATGTTGTCTACATTTAGATCAATATGCAGCTGGGCTTTTGAATCACTGCCTCAGGCTAGATGGAATCAGTATCTTATGGCTAGACAGGAGCAAAACAAAACGTCACGTTTCAGTTTATTTGATTATAGTGATTTGGTGTTTGCAATTTTGCAAGCTTTGCACCTGAGAATAAAGTATCAATTTGACTTTATGTTTCCTAATGTAAAACTTTCATAATGAACCAACCCTATAAAAATGGAAACAAGCGGATTATTATTTTTATGCCAAATTTGCACGGAATTAAATGATTTAGAAAACTGAAAAGAAAGGCAGTTCTGAGAAATGCTTGGGCAATCCCCAAACAGGTGAAGGGTTATTCCTTAAAGGTCTAATTTTAGTGGTTTTAGAGGTTTTTGAAACCAAAATGCATGAATGTAATGAAAGTCACAAAGAGAAAAACAATTTGCACCAATATGAATAAAAATGAATTGAAGATAATAAGAAAATCCAAATAGAAGGAATAATTTCTCACATTTCAGTCCATTCACCTTAGGAAGGGGATCAACCTCCAAACAGCTATAAAAATACAAATGGAAAGGGTGCATACTCACAAAGGGTTATTTATTAAAGTCTTAATGCCAAAAACTCAAAAAATGCTTTTTTTTTTTACTAGATTGTTAAAAGTATGAATAAAAAAGTACTCCAACTCAGACCTACCAAGTTCTTGTAGAAATCAATGGAAGAGGTCCCAAAGATAACCCTGGGATTGGTTCAATAATCCAAAAAGATTTCATGGTTTTTGGGCAAAAATCTGGGCATCAAATTAAAAAAATTTGCATGATTTAAATTTTTCACGATTTTTTTCCTGCACAGGAAATCTTCAGGAAATTGATAAAGAAGGGGGTAAAATCCATGAGGATTTGGTTGGAGTAGCTTTCAGAAAATGAGATATGTTTGGGTTTTGATAAATAACCCCCACAGTGTGCATTGTTCAACTTTTATTAAAATAAATGTAATTTTGCACTTGCAAATCAATTATTAGGTCATGAGCTCATCAGACATTCCCGTAAACCCATAGTTCTCCCGAGTCAACTGAAATTATGACCAGTACTCAGATGAAGGCGAAGTGTAGTTCAACAGTGCTAATACAGATATCCGAATCAATCAGCAGTCTACAATAACATCAAAGACCAATGCGTTTTGTTGGGAATATATAGCCAACTTCCTCAGTGTCAAAACAGAAAGTGCTACAAAAGCATTTTATGGTCTTAAAATATATATATAAGAAAGTTCCCCTCAGCTCCTCCTATTTGCTTCCTCTATGCATCTTGTGCACCAATGAAAATGATGATGCATTTACATGCGGATTAATAAACTGTAAACTTGTGAGGCGTCAGATCTCTGCTTCATCGAATGAACATCTAACCTCATTATTGACAAAGGGTTACATATTGGATGGGTTACATATTGGAGATTTAAGTGCCTGGCTGAACCAAACCAAATCTGAATCCTTAAAATTATGTGACTTTTCATCACACAAACAAGGAGGTGAAAAATCTGTTCCCACATGTTGCGTGGGGTTCTCTTTGACCCTCCCTGGCACTAATTTGCATCTTTCATGAAGGATTCTATAAAACTATAAACTATATTTAAACTACAAGTATGGAAAGCTCCAAATTATGGAAAGGCCGTCTCCCATAGACTCCACTTTAACCACACAATCCTTATTTTTTAATATGATTCCCTATTTCTCTGTTATAATAAAACAGTAGCTTGTACTTGTACTTCACACTAAGATATAATTAATCCCTATTGGAGGCAAAACAAGCCTATTGGGTTAATTTCATGTTTGCATGAGTTTTTTAGTAGACTAAGGGGCAGATGTATCAAGGGTAGAAGTGAAAATTCAGATTTCGAATTTTGAAATAAAAAATTTCAAGTTTTTTATGTAAAGTGAAGCCTTCTGAAATCAGAAAGTATTTACCTGTCTCATGTCATTGCCTAGATATCAAAAATGAAAGTTTTAATTCTACCATAAGGCATCATGGGCAGAGACATGCAAATCACTCCTTTACATCCCTTTGGCTTACTATACATCCAGAACTGCTGGTTTATAGCAAAGATTCAGCCGAATGGTTCAGAGCCATATATTCAAACTTTCAGACACTTCTTGTTAGATCTCATCAGTACAAGATATTGGAATATGGCTTCTGAGGAGTAGGCAGGGGTGTTTCTGGGGCTGCTGCCGCCTGAGGCAGCAGCCCCGATGCCACCCCCCCTCCCACTCCGCGCTTTGAACTTATACGGTAGGAGCGGGTGGAGGAGGGGCCGTTTTAAAAAACGGAAATTCAGCTTTTAAAGTTACCAGAGGTAAAGTTACCTGGTAACTGGCCACTCCGTGCCGCCTGAGGCAAGGGCCTCACCTTGCCTCATGGCTGGAGTGGCCCTGGGATTAGGACTTGAACAGTAGCAAAAAGGAAAAACGAACCTGGTTAGGACGAGAAGGACTGAAAGGAGCCAAAAAGCTCTTCACAAGAAATTACATGTAAAGTGAAGCCTTCTGAAATCAGAAGGTATTTACTTGTCTCATGCCATACACATAGCATTGTCTAGATACCAAAAAAAATGAGAGTTTTAATTCATCCATAAGGCAGAGACATGCAAATCACTCCTTTTCAACTAGGGAATAGTCAAAATAAGTCAAAATTTGATTTGAGTTTTTAAAAATGTTTTTATTTGATTTTTGAAATTTATCATGCACTGGCCCTTTAAGAATTTGAATTTGACTATTTACCCCTTTACACCCACCGAATTGCTGTTTTATCCTATGGGGGATGTCCTGGTATCAATTTGGAGTTGTTTGCTGGCTTCCTAACATTTAAGTTTTTTTCCGGAGAAAAAACTTGAATTGAGTTTTAAAACTAGAATTGAATTTGATTCAAATTCGATTCAAGTTTGTGGGTCGATCCTACTCCCCTGAATTTAAAATTTTATTTTATTTTATTTTTTTTACAAATTTTGGTTGCTGAAATTTCACGTTCATGTGAGTTTATGGGAGTTTTCTAAACTCCCATGAACTCGAAATTCGACCATTGATAAATCTGCCCCTCAATGCATAAAGTTCCAAATTACAGATGATTAATTATCATGATCAATGATCTGGAAAATGCCAGGTCCTGAGCATTCTGTATAACAGGTCCTGAACATTCTGTATAACAGGTCCCATACCTGTATCTTAGTTCTTATTACCAAACTAAACAGATACTGTAATGAAAACACTCACAATTAAACTGTGAACAACCAGTTATTGGAGTAAATTAGTTGGATTTGTGTTTTGTAATCTGACACACTCCTAATTATTGTATATTTATAATTTAGCTTCATATATATATATATATATATATATATATATATATATATATATATATCTGAGAGAAGGACAACAATGATAATTACCCAAGACAAAATAAGAGTGAGAAGCTGCCAGCAAGACTATATAATTTAGAGGAATGTGGCAATTCTTGTTCATGATGATAATACTCAGGAATATAACAGGTTCCCTGTTAATAAATTTTGACTGCCACCATTTCACTGGTTAAAAACTGTCATCAATATAACAGAGTCAAGAAACTATTTACAGGATGCATTTACAGCACCCACTGCAATTTACAAATACCTCTATGTCAGTGGTGTCCAACCTGCGGCCTGATGGGTATGAATGCGGCCCAGCGTGAAACTCTCAGTTTCCGAGGAAATGTCATGATAATATATTAAATATATATAATATCCAGGTGTCCCATATTCCAGTGTATACAGGATCGGACTGGGGAGCCCGGGGCATGAGGGTCGGCCCACTGGGTTTTTCCCGGTGTCCCGTCAGGCCAGTCTGACCCTGAGTCCCATCTGGTTATCCAAATGGTATTGTAGTTCTTTTCTGTGTATTTTCTTCAAAAAAGTTTGTGTATTTCATGTGTGGCCCCAGACAATTTTTCTTTTTCCAGTGTGGCCCAGGGAAGCCAAAAGGCTGGACCCCCCTGCTCTATGTGATATTTAATTACTGTACATTTAGTGCCTTATGTGTTAATACAGAAATCACTTAAAACCCAGGAAATTAGTAGTGTACAATACAACATCATGAACGGGCTTTTATCATTTCTGCGGATCATAAACCAGCATGATTCTGTCATGTGCCAAAAAGAAAGAGACAAACATCTGCTGCTTGGTTTATAGAGCATTCCAGTTGCATTGAGCACTCCAGGTGTCGGATGCAAGTTGTGATGAAAGAAAGATCTTACATCTTTTTATTATTTGTTAGAAACATTAATGATTGTGCGCAATACATTTAGCTGGCTAAAGAGTCAAATCATAGATCCACAATAGCCTGAAATAGGATGAATTTCCAGCCGTTGCTTCACACAATCCATTGAATTGAATGGGATACACGCACCTGAAATTATCTGCACTGTCATTGCTAAAGCTGGCCATAGATGCAAAGATTTCCCTGCAATATCGGACGAAAGATCATACAGCCTCATCTCCCGACCTGCCACTAACCATTCGGATCAAACAAAGTAGTAAAGAACAGATCAGGCGACGTTCTGCTCCACAGCAGTTTTTGTCCGAAAAAGTTGATAGTGACAGTCTCCAAGTGAAGAACGGCAATAAATGCAGAGCTGACATCATTTTTTTAATAGGGATGCACCGAATCCAGGATTCGGTTCGGGATTTAGCCAGGATTCTGCCTTTTTCAGAAAGATTCGGATTCGGCTGAATCCTTTTGCCCAGCCTAACCGAATCTCAACCCTAATCTGCATATGCAAATTAGGGGCGGGGAGGGAAATTGCATGACTTTTTGTCACAAAACAAGGAAGTAAAAATGTTTTCCCCTTCCCACCTCTAATTTGCATATGCAAATTAGGGTTCAGATTTGGTTCAGTATTCAGCCGAATCTTTCTCGAAGGATTCGGCTAAATCCAAAATAGTGGATTTGGTGCATCCCTATTTTTTAACCTGTCTGATTGACTGAATGACCAATCGTCATGGCAAGATAAATGTCGGGACACTCCAAACATGATCAACATTGGATCGTTGCGTCTCTTTCCAGCTTTATGCTTTCAAGAGTATCCAATTCAACTCTATGCTTTCTGAATGCTGTATTTTATATATACAGGCATGGGACCTGTTATCCAGAATGCTTGGGACCTAGGGTTCTCTGGTAAAAATGATCTTTCCTTAATATGGATCTCTAAACTTTAAGGGGGTTATTTACTAAAGTCTGATTTTTAAAGGGGCAAACAATTTTTTCGTAGGAAAAAAAAAAGCCCTCACATAAAAAAGTACTTAATCTCAGACCTGCCGAGTTCATGTAGAAGTCAATGGCAGATGTCCTGTATACAATTGGAAGATATCCTGATCTGCGCTGGGTTTTGTTCAATAATAATAAGATTTTGTGGTTTTTAGACAATAATCCAAAAAAGTCACATCTGAAAATCCGCAAAAGTTGCCGCTTTTGGTGACAAATAAAAAGAATGTGTATGATTTCGGATTGATTCGAATTTCTTCGAATAAGGATTAATTATATCTTATATCAAGTACAAGGTACTGTTTTATTATTACAGACAAAAATGGCAACAAAATTCAACACACATTGCCAGGCTTTGCAATGTCATTTTTTTGATAATTTTTTCTTCCTTTCCTTTTATATAACAGTCTGAAGCAGTGTAAAATAATGGTGTATGAATTATATAAAAGACAGCTTTATTTATATTACCAGATCCTTGCCAATTTCAAAACACATCTAAGTTAGATGCCAAATATATAACAAATTGCTTGTCTTACCCCCAATGCTGGCCACTGCGTGCAGTGGGCATACAGTGGCTAGTGATGGGCGAATTTATTCGGTAGGCGCAAATTTGCCGCCGGAGAATAAATTCGGGAAACGCCCACAAAAATTCGCCTGCAGAAAAATCGCTGGCAAAAAAAACATGTGTGTGTAAACCCCCCCTAATAAAAACCTCTACCCAGTACCCTACATAGTCCCCCCCTCTGCTCACCCCCATATAGGTGATAACACATACATATAAGTGCCCCTAATCCTTTACTCACCTATAAGTGCAGAGTAAACACAGCGGAGCTAATGGGCGCCATCTTCCAGCTCTTTCTTTGGGTCCTCTGCCTTCCCTTCAGCAATTTCCGTTACTTTTTGGGACGTGTGTAGTTTCTACGAACCGGAAGACTGTGCACTCGCTTCCCGAAGAAATTTGAAGAGCCAGAAGATGGTGCCCACAAGCTCCCCTGTGCTTAATCTGTACCTATAGGTGAGTAATGGATTAAGGACACTTATAGGTGTTATCACTTTATGCAGGGGGGCAGGGAGGGAGGACTATGTAGGGTACTGGGTATCGGTTTTTATTAGTGGTGAGGTTGATTTCTCCTTTAACTTAAAACATGAAAGCTCCCAATAAGCAATGTCAATTATGTTGATTTTTTAAAAAAAGACATGCATAATACTGTTTGAGAATTTTGAATTGGTTGTATTTAGAAAATAAATTAGTAATAGTAAAATAGCATGATGAAGCTTATATTCAATTTTTGCAATAGTTCCCTTTTAAAGGAGAAGGAAAGCTACCAAGGTAGTTTCTTGCCAATAGATTAGCTGCACTAGTGCAACACTATATTTATTCTGCAGAATGCTTTGCCATACCTGAGTAAACAGCTCTAGAAGCTCTCTGTTTGTTTAGGATAGCAGCTGCCATATTAGCTTGGTGTAACATAACTTCCTGCCTTAGTCTGTCCCTTCTGGTTCATAGCTCTGGGCTCAAATTACTGCTATGAGGGGAGAAGGAAAGGGGAATAGAGCTAACTGAGCATGCTCAAGCACTAGCCCTGAAAGAAGGAAATTTAGAAGCCCATGTGTACACAATAGAAGGAAAGAAATTCAGTGTTTCATTTGACAGATGACTCACAGCAGCATTACTTTGAGGAGTTACTGGTGTATTTAAATAGACCTTTCTGATAAAGCTTACTAAGTTTTAACATTTCCTTCGCCTTTAAAATGCACCTTAAAAGAGCATTACACCTTAATACGTTGAAAAAAAGAATATACCATATGATGAATAAGGTAAATGAATCCCGCACATTTCTTTCAGTTAACATATTCGAATAAATGAATTATCCTGACCAAAGAAGCATACCCTATGAAGAATGCCTGTTATATTCCATAAGAACAATAATGTCAATTAATTCTCTAGCAGTGTATTAATGAAATCAAATTTCAGATTTCAAAGCCACTGAAGCCTGTAGGGTCACTACAATGAAAAAGGTTTGTATTAAAGAAAGTGGTTGTTCTAATAAAGATTCATACAGTAATTTCCAGAAACTGGCTGCTCACTGGCTGTCCCACAGGCCTAGCCTGACTCTAGCTGTTTGCATTAGCAGCTCTGCAATCAAACTTTACTATCTTTTTTAGTGATGGGCGAATTTATTCGCCAGGCCCTAATTAGTGGTGAATTCCAGGGATTCGCCGCTGGTGAATAAAACACCAACGAAAATTCACCTGCGAAAATTTGCTGGCATCAAAAAATGTGACGCGCACCGAAAATTACGCGACGCCCGCCAAAAATTACGCGACTCGTCAAAAATTACGCAACATTAAAAACGTGGGGGGCCTCATTTTGCAAACTGGAAATTCGCTAATTTTTCGGCAAAGAGAAACGGGATAGATTTTGCCCATCACTAATCTTTTCTAATAAATCTTAAACTGTATTAAACATAAAATAATTATCCAGAATGCTCGGGACCTGGGGGTTTACAGAAAGGAGATATTTCTGTCATTTAGATCTCCATATCATAAATGTATTTAAAAAATCGTATTTCAACATTAAATAAATCCTATAGAATAGTTTTTCTTTCAATAAGGATCGATTATATCTTAGTTGGGATCAAGTACAACTACTGTTTTATTACAAAAAAAAATAAACCTTTTTTTAAATTTGGAATTACAGGTATGAGATTTGTTATCCGGAAACCTATTATCCAGAAAACCTATGAATTATGAAAAAGACATCTCCCATAGACTCCATTATAATTAAATAATCCAATTTTTTTTCAATTATTTCCTTTTTCTCTGTAGTAATAATAAAACAGTAGCTTGTACTTGATCCAAACTAAGATATAACAATTAATCCTTTCTGGAAGCAAAACCAACCTATTAGGTTTATTTAATGTTTACATGATTTTTTTAGAAGACTTAAGGTACAATATGAAGATCCAAATTACCGAAAGATCTGTCATCCAGAAAACCCCATGTCCTGAGCATTCTGGATAACAGGTCCTATACTTTTCTTTGATTAAAATGAAGTTTATGGAAGATGGCCTTCCCTTAAAGGAGAAGGAAATGTTTGCAGTACTTGATGGTACCAAATATTAGGCACCCCAAGTGATTGAATCGATTTACCTGAAACCCTGGGCCAGTGCTCCTATCCGCAGAAAACTGCACCTGCCCAGGGTTCTACCAGTCAGAACCACGGAAGCGACCCTCTTCCCGGGAAAATCGCATACGCAGTGAAACGAAATAGCTGAGTCAGTGTCGGACTGGGACATCAGGGGCCCACCCAAAAACCTTACACTAGGGGCCCACCAAAATATCTGAGACCAGAGGCCCACTCTCAGTACTATTATTCTTCCTCTACTCATTCAACCTCTAGTCTCCTAGTGTATTTTCTTTACATACTATAATCTATTATTACATCTATTTAGCCTCTAGAAATAGGGAATGGCCATGAACGTGGCCAAATTAGCAGCATGAGGGCCCACTGACACCTGGGCCCACCGGGACTTTTCCTGGTCTTCTGGTGGGCCAGTCCGACACTGAGCTGACTTAGTGTTACTTCTCGCTCTACTGCAACCGTGAGAAGAAGGAGGAAGACAGAAGAGGATTTCTCCGTGGTGCTCACTGGTATAAGCCCGGGCCTGTGTAGTTTTCTGCTGATTGGGGTTTCAGGTAAGTCAATACAATCACTTGGGGTGCCTAACTTTTGGCACCCCCAAGTGCTGCAAGCCTTTCCTTCTCCTTTAACGTGGATCTCTCTGGATAACGGGTTTTTCAGTTAATGAATCCCATATCTGTATTTCCCTTTTAATATTAGTTGACCACTCTGCCTATTGTTATAGAGAGACATGAACATAATTCTCTCGGAAAGATCTGAAAGATACAATATATGCGCTGCCAACTGAGTGTCTAATCCATCTGTAGGGACCCATAGGTTTTCTACTGGCACCTATGGAGTTAAGTCCTTGCATCTCTGTCACTAGGCAGAAGTTTATGTTGCCAGTGTATACTTCTAATCCAATACCAATAGCCCAGAGAGTTATGACCACTTCCTGCCACACAGTTTTATAGTGTTGGGAAGGAGTGGCCACTTCCTCTTTGGCTGCTGGTTCTTCAACAGGCTGGTTGTTTCCATTGAGTCTTAGGGCATGAGGATTAGATCACTTAGCAGCAGCTACCCGGCCTCATCTGTTATTCTATTAAGTCACAGCCACAGGACCTTTGCCTGAGGAATAGATGTACCCTGACTAACCTGACTCTGAGGACATGTCTGACTGTGATGTGATATAAATATCTGCTGACATCTCTGCTACCTGTGTAACATCTGCTAAGATCCCACTCCTGCGTGAGTATACCAAACCTGGGGACATTTGCCTTGTGCATAATAAACGTTCATCTTTGTTTTAAAGAACCTCCTGGCGCCCATTCACTTGTTATTTTGCTACAGTCTGCCTGGGTATTGTAATTAGATTACCTCCTAAGTATAGCTTCCACATAGCGAAGGCCCTGCCCTGGTGTGTAGGTCGCAGTTTAACCCATGCTTTCCTATCACTAGCTGGACACTTAAACTAATCTGTGCTGTATAGCCCAGAAAAGCGTTACACATCCATCAAGGAAGGTGTTTAATGTAAGATCTATGGATTGTATAATAAAAGCACAACCATACACTCGTACATTTCCCATGAGGTTGTACACAGTACAGGAAAAGCTTGCAAAAATACATTCTGCAAGTCAAATGAATCCTGGCAACTGTAAATATACTGTAAATGATGCAAGTAAACATTTTTTCTGAGGTATTATGACCCTGTATAACTGCACTTTATCTAATCCCCCAGTGATGACATTAGAGATGTATTTCATGTCGTGGGTTTCATTCAATAACATTTAGAAGATGCATTTGATATATATATATATGCTGCACTCCATAAGCCCAACTGAAATAAACCCGGGTGCTAGTTGAAAATTATGAACAAACAAATAGAAGATAACAGCACTCCAGGGATTCATAACCAGGAAAAAAGGTTCAAATAAACGGTGGGTTTATTGTGTCCGACGTTTTATGAACGTCTTCAGGGAAAGACTTTCCCACCTTTTTGCCTGGTTATGAATCCCTGGAGTGCTGTTATCTTCTATTTGTTTATATATATATATAAAATTCCCCCTGCCTGCGCTGGCTTACTCGCACCGGGAGGGAGCTCCCAGTGCGAGCCGCCATGACAGCCCATGCGCATAAGCCGAATGAAAAGCTGCCACAAGTTCAGGCAGCTTTTCATTCTGCGCATGCCCATGGGCTGACATGGCGGCTCGCACTGGGAGCTCCCTCCCGGTGCGAGTAAGCCAGCGCAGGCAGGGGGATTTTTTTTTTTTTTTAACTACTAGAGAATGTTTTGAGAGTATTTCTATCATTATTTTACATTTCCTTTTAGGTTACAAAGAAAACACTTCAGAAAGAACTATACTAGTAGGATTTGACAAAACTAATAAAGCTAATAAGAGTATGAGTTTTTTTTTTTTTCTACTAGAACCCCAAACCGGAATGCGGGCTCTATCAGACCGCACCTTCGGTTTGGGGAATTTTCTTAGCCCCATAGGTGCCCTTTAAGTGTAATAATATGGTGGGGCACAGTGGTGTAATCTCAGGGGCTCTGGACAACATGCATAAAAAGTTGGATACCAGACCCCCCATAAAATGCCCCTAAGTCTTTACTTACCCTCGGTGCATATTCAGGGAATCGGATTTCACAGGCACCATATTCTTCTCTTCGGTAATCATGGCAATGAGAGTGGTGTAGTGGTGCATGGCAGTTGGAGCAATCGTCCGGCCATGAACAATTGCGCATGCGCCAAAAGTCACGGAAATTGTAGAAGTGAAGGAAGACGACCCGAAGCCCTGAATCTGCACTGAGGGGTAAGTAAAGAGTAAGGTGTATTTACCCAAGGTAACACCTAGGCTGGGGGGGAGCACGGAGGGAGGTCCATGTAGGGTAGGGGGGGTAGTGGTTTTTATAATTTAGGGTTGAATTCTCTTTTAAGACTATGAAGATTTTCATTCATCCAGGTCATGGTATATCTAATATAAGTAATTCTAAAACAATTGGACTTGCTGAGTAATTATTAAAGACATTTCACTACTCATCCGAGCAGCTTCTTCAGTTCAACTGACTGGTATGGGAAGTTCTCAGCATATAAACTCTTCCACTAATCCAATCACAATGGCACATTGTAACTCTTCAGAGAGGTGACATCTGAATTTGATTCTGTGTAGTTACTGTGATGGGATTACCAATGTGTCATGCAACTCCTAGACGCAGGTGTTACTTGTGAGGTTGCTGGGATCCAAACTACTATAGTAACCATGCATTGATTTGAATAAAAATATGAATAGGAGAGTGTCTGAATAGAAAAATGAGTAATAAAAGTAGCAATAACAATACATTTGTAGCCTTACAGAGCTTTTGTTTTTAGATGGGTTCAGTGACCCCACTGGAAGCTGGAGTCAGAAGAAGAAAACATAAAGAGGAAAAAATGCAGGTCAATTGAAAAGTTGTTTCTAATTAGGCATTCTATAACATGCTAAAACTTATCTCAAAGGTGAATCATGCCTTTAATCGTACAACCTAATTTGGTGCCTCAGCATCTGGCAACTGAGTGACATGTCCAAGATCACAAAGCAGATTCATTCAAGGGTGAAGTGACGAACGCTAGCGAAAATTCGCCAGAGGGACGTCATTTTTCAGGGTGTTAGGCTGCAAAAGGCATAAAAAATTTTTGGGCACCTGGTTTCCCCCCATACATTTTCTACCATATGGCACATGGGCTTATGTGTAGGGCATTAAATCAACTCTATTGACTTTATAAGTTTCCCTTAGCATGTCTAGTTATCAGTGTAAATGTAATGTATTATCAGTGTAAATGTAATGTATTATCAATGTAAATAGATGCAAATTAGCCTGAGTGCAAGAACGCTAACGAAGTTGCAATAGGCAGATTTGAACACTAGAGCAGCTTTGCTTTGATTTGCTCAGTCTGCCAAGTAACGTTAGAGAAGATTTCACCAGCGTTTGGTGCCCTGGACGCAACTTTGCACTTTAGTGAATTAGCGATGTCTGAGCGAATTTTCATCTGACAAAGTGTTGCAATGGCTGCAAAGCTGTCGCTGCCAAAATTGTACTCTTTAGTAAATTTGCGCCAAAATCTTTTTATAGAAATTGTCACAAGAACTAAAACCAATGGTCATTGGACCAAAGCTAAAGATCTCCAGCCTGCTTGTTCTTACCTTTGACCAGGGTTGGTGGCCTGGTGATATCATTGTGTTCAGAGGAGGAGAACAGAACTAGGTGTCCCTGTCTTTTACTGAATTTATTTCTCTTCAAAGAGGTGAATCTGATCTTTCCTGCATTGCTCCCCTACAAGAGTTCCACCTGAAGAGAGGTGTTCACTTCTTCTCATGGATCAAACCTGGATCTCCTACTGTCTGAGCTGAACCATATTGTGGAGCACACCAGATGTTATGGTGATGGTTAATATTTATGTATAAATAGTTATTGAATTTTGTAATTAGAAGAAAGATCAGGAAGTCATTCTTGTTATTTTTCAGTGCTGCATTAGTTCTCATTATCTCTTGTGTTATAATACCCATAATCCCTGCAGCCTGAAATTTCTATTAAAGATATTTTAATTTTACCATCATCTGGAGTGTCCGTTGAGATTGTGCAGCACAGGTGAGTGATAGCTGAGATTTCAAACACTTTATCCTCTGGGTAAATAATTCTGAAAATATTGTACAGGTGTGGGATCCGTTATGCAGAAACTCATTATACAGAAGGATCCGAATTACAGGAAGCCATCTTTCATAGACTCCTTTGTATCCAAATACATTTTTGAAAAACAATTTCCTTTTTCTCTGTAATAATAAAACAGTACCTTGTATCTTATCCAAACCAAGATATAATTAATCCTTATTGGAAGCAAAACCAGTCTATAGGTTATTTTCAATGTTACAAGGTTTTATAGTAAACTAAAGGTATATAGATCCAAATTACAGAAAGATCCGTTATATGGAAAGCCCCAGGTACCAAGCATTCTGGTTAAAGAATCCCATACCTGTATACAGAAATTGTTCATAAAGTGCTTCTACTCCAATATTTGTGCTATCTTTCTCTTTTTACATGTACATGTATGGGATCTGCTATCCAGAATGCTCGGGACCTGGGGGTTTCCAGATAATGGATGTTTTCCGTAAACTGGATCTTCATTTCTTAAGTCTATTAAAAAATCGTGTAAACATTAAATAAGCCAAACAGGCTGGTTTTGATTCCAGTAAGGATTAATTATATTTTAGTCTGGATCAAGTACAAGGTACTGTTTTATTATTATTACAGAGAAAAGGGAAATCATTTAAAAAAAAGTTTGGATTATTTGATGATAATGGATTCCATGGCTTTTTCATAATTTAGAGCTTTCTGGATAATGAGTTTCCAGATAACGGATCCCATACGGGTACCATATTAATATTTCCTAGAAAACATAAAGCAGATACTAGTATGTGAGTTATACAAATCATTTATTGTCCACAAATAACGTTTTAAGATAGTGCTCTTTAATAGTCCTATAATATGAAAATGAGTGAATCAGTAGTAACCCCAGTGAGATTTGACCATGGTGAGAAAGCAATGAATCACTGCAGGGGAAATTTCTGATACTGCAAAAGCAGAATGTTACAAACTGCAAAGCAATGTAAATCAATATGAGAAACGCCGGTCTGACTCCATGCCTGTCCTGTCATAGCACTGCCATATTACTCTTATCTGACCTTACAATCGATCCCAACTGAGAAAAATATCATGCACGTACAGTACTAGGATAATGGACTACTCCCACCATGCAGTTACACTGTTCACAAAAAGAGCTAACGCTAGGCGATCAATAAATTATTTTCTTTTTCCTGTTTCAGTAAAAGCAGTTTCTCTGCTGATCCATCTTCTTTCTGTAAGAAAGAAACAAAAAGGGAAATCCATATATAGCACTTACAGGCAGATTTGGCCAGAAGAAAAACACTTCTTCACAGTGTACAACAGCCATAGAAAACATCAGCCAATTTAGGGGGTGTTCACCTTTTGCAAAGTTCTACCGCAGTGCAAAAGAAGCACAAATACATTGCTGTAGCACAAATGGACTGTTTTAGTGCAACATAAAGCTGTGCTGGCTTTAGTGAAGGTGCTGAATTTGATTGGGTCTATATTTGCTACAGCAATGTATTTGGAAATTTGATA
>CM044440.1:31828258-31858599 GCA_024363595.1 Xenopus borealis | reverse complement strand
ACAGACATAATATCAAAGGCTATTGTGATACTAAACTCTACAGTTAGTATAGATATGTGTTTATATAATTTATGGGAAAGTATGGAGGGTTTTTTTAACCCAATTTAACTATGTACTGTAACTATGTGCATTTTTTTGGATTTTTTTCCTGAATCTCTCGATTTTTTTGGATTTTTGCCTGAAAAGCAGAAATAGTCAGATTTTCAGGCTACATCCAGTGCAGACTACAGAAACTTCCAAATAGGATAGGACCTCTCCCACTGACTGATATACAACCTTGGCAGGTCATAGATGGAGGATTTTCAGATTCTGACTGTTTCCATCCTCTGGGTATAACAAATAGATTTTCTTTCCCACTAAAAATTTGGATTTTATAGTAAAAAAAAATTTTTTTTAGTTTTATGCATTTTCCCAAAGTGTTAGAATAGGCAGAGAAATGTCCACTTGCAATAATGCTTTTATTTGAAAAACAACGACAGAATGTTTAGTTCATCTGTCTGGGAATAGCTGCAGCATGGAAGAATACACTACCAGTACAGTACAGCATTTTCAACATGAGTTCAAGTAATAGGATTAGCACTAAACACACTTTTTGTTTATTATTTTAAATATTTATGGTTTTTGTTATTTCTTGCACTGAAGAAGAAAATGAAACCACTTGCTCTTTATTACCTGGTTTTGCCAAACATAGAATGAGCCAGTAAAACGAATGACCTATTCATTGTACACTGATCCTCTCTTTATCTCAAAGCTTAATAAACCCTACAGCTGGAGAAAGGAGGGGGTTAGTTTATGCAGAGGTTATAATCTGCCTTTGAGCAAATACATGTAGAGAAGGGAGCAGGGAATCACATAAACTTTTTAAATAATAAAATCGAAAGAATTAATTTCGGTTCTTATTTTTAGCAAAAATGCAATGAACAAAAGCAAAAAAAAAATCAGATTTGGGCAACCTGTAATGGGCAGAAATCTGTGGTGGTCATAAGTAAAGGGAGGCAAACAAAGTGAAATACTGATAGATTTAATGTAACATAACCTATATAAATTAGAAAAGTATTAGCAACAAACCATGCATACTGTGCCCACTAGTGATGGGCGAATTTATTCGCCAGATTCAAATTCGTGGCGAATTCCCGCAATTCGCCGCCAGTGAATGAATTTGCAAAACGCCCGCGAAAATTCACCTGCCTAAAATTTGCTGCCGCAAAAAAAACTGAGATGCGTGTCAAAAAAATGCGATGCATGGCAAAAATGACGCAAAGTGAAAATGACGTGACGTGCCGAAAATGACGAGACGCATGTCAAAAACATGATGCGACTCGTTTCACGAATTTTTCGCCAATTCGCGAATTTCGCTGTAAATTCGAGAATTTTTCGGCGAAGCGAAATGGGATAGATTCGCCCATCACTAGTGCCCACATCACACAACTGGAAAAACAAGTGTATTAACTGACATACAGCATTTTGTCAACATGAAAGAATTGGCTCACAGCGATAGAAACATTTTTTTCAATATTTCTATTTACGTGAGCGTGTTTGATTAAAAAAAGAAAAAAATGGTTTATGGGATTTGCCTCTGAAGTGGCAGAGATCAGTCCCCGGAAATGAATTGTACCTGCAGACTCATTTAATATTTTACTGCAATATTGGCTCAGCTCTCTGCCTAGAACTCTCTGCATCATGAGCTCATCATACACACGTTTATTGTTGCAGAAGCTGCAGAAAGACTGCAATTTGATACAGAAGCTGGAAGCAGTGTCACTACAGTGAGAAAGAATACAACACAATTATAGAACAATCCAAACAATACACAAGAACACAAGATACACCAGGAAATGTACAGGTTCTAAAAAGAGAACGTGGCTCAAATACAACAAACCTTCTCCTATGGATGCGCTGACTGGAGCTAAATTAAACTCATCCGCTGAGCATCATCAATTGTTAAAAAGACTAGTGAATAATGGGAGCTCGTAAAAAAATAATGGGTGATAAAAGACATGAAATATAGACTTCGGTCTGCGCCACACAAAATCATCATTCAAAATTGATATGGAAGCAAATGCCATGGTGCTATTTAAAAATATTTTTACTGGAGGAAGTCACAAAAACGCCAATTACTTATAAAAATAGTTCTTTGGAGGATTAAACAGTATCCTTCTAGACGCACTTAGGCACAAGCTGCTTAAGTGTAACTTTTTCAAGAGATAAACAAGGACAACTTGAATTGGATGTTGAAACATTAAAATAAAACAAATGGTGCTCAAAAGTTATTGCTTTTTTTTGATTTACAAATAGCCCTTCATTTGCATTGTGGGAACAAGTACCTGCAGAATTACTCTCCATAGTTTACACATTGATATGCTGGAACTTAGTACTTAATACTTAGGGGCAGGTTTACTATTGATCGAATTTCGAATTAAAATAATTAGAAATCTGACCATAACATTTTTTTTGGGGGGAGGGGGGTGTAATTTACAGGCGTTTCCGATCAAATTAAAATTGTTCGAATCGAAAGATTTTTTTTTTAAATCAGATTTTCCAGGACTTAGAGGACTAGGTGGTCCCCCATAGGCTATAATGGCAATTCAGCAGCTTAAAGAGCACCTATCGCTAAAAAAAAGTTACCCCCAAC
Source organism: Xenopus borealis (assembly GCA_024363595.1). Taxonomy (NCBI): domain Eukaryota; kingdom Metazoa; phylum Chordata; class Amphibia; order Anura; family Pipidae; genus Xenopus; species Xenopus borealis. Next base: position 31,855,967 of record CM044440.1, on the reverse strand, counting down.
CAAAGGTGCAGGCTGATAGAGCCCGCATTCCGGTTGGGGGTACCAGTACTTTTTTTAAAAAAAATGCCCCCCCCCCCCAGAGCAGGCATGGCGAGCTATTTGATAGTCGAAGTATCCCAAACTTACTTCGAAATTCAAATTTTAAAAATTTGAATATTATTCGAAAATTCACTTCGACCCTTTGCCCCTTATTATACCATGTCGTCCAATGCCTATGGAACTTAGAACTTAATACTTATACCTTGTGACCCTATGCCTAAAATGGGTGTTGGTTTGGGCAATCTCTCTCTCTTAAAAGCCAGTGGCAGGGGACGATCTAGCCCTCAGACTGAAACCAAGGTTCAGGAGACACTGATTACAAGTAATGCTACTATGCAGAGGTGCAAACCTTTTTATACTATGACCGGAGGTTACATACAGGGTCGGACTGGGGGGCCTGGGGCCCACCAGGGTTTCTGTCTCCCTTACCAAGCCAGCATGATGATGACCTCAACCACGTGTGTGCGCCAACGCTCTGAGCCGCATTTGTGAATGTGCGCAACGATACACTGCACTGTGTGTGTGCATGCAGCGACTAAGTTTACTAAACAGTGATACGCTCAGAAGTCTTTGCAATCACTTGCGGTAACTACGTTAGTGAACCATCATACGTTTGCAGTAATTTTAGCGAGTTGCGAATTTTCTGGCGACAAATTACATTTGCAAATATTTATTCTAGAAAATAGTCTTGTTTTATGGCGTTAATAATGGAGTTAATTATGGCAATTTTTAATGTGGCATTTATGGTCAGAAATGCATCTTCAAAACTCATAAACTTTATTGACTGATGATTATACCATCCATACTTTGGTTACTGAGGATTTAGGCTATAGTGTTGTAGATAAGTATGGGATAGGGGGTATCAAAGTGAAGGGTTCACACAGTGCATATTTATTCGCAAATGGTTGTATTGCCAATGCTTTTTTCCTGAACGCTAAAATATTACACTGCTGTGCCCATCTTTCTGGGTTTTGGGAATTCGCATTGAGAATACATTTTCGCAAATGCCACGCAAATAAGACGGGTGTTTGCTTGAGTGTGCCCACTGTGTGAGGTTGTTCTGCATGAATAGAACACTGATAGTAACTTAAATTCACATTTTGCTAAACTGTTTTGCGAATATTTTCTCCGCCACCAAAGTTGTGGCATAATTCAAACACAAAGTGTGCACATATTCGCAATTTGCACATTTTTGCCATATTTGAAAAGCTTATAGACATTCACAGTGTGAAAAGAAAATCGCAATTCTGTTTGCACACTCTCATTCAGCTTTATAAATATAACTATGTGCAGGGCATTCATATTCACTGTGCAAACCAATCTGCCCTGTGTTTTTTATAAATGAGCCCCAAGGACTGTAGCCTTTAAACACTTTGGGAGTTATTTATTAAGGTCTGAATTAGTGATAGGCGAATTTATTCGCCAGGCGCAAATTCGCTGTGAATCTCTGTCTTTCGCCACTGGCAATTACAATTGCAAAACTGACATTTCACTGGAGTTAAAAAAAATTTTTGTCTAGTTTGATGCCTGCATCACGTTGGAGAAAATAGTCGTTCATTAAACTGACACCGGTATAATTTTTGGGAACCCATATTGATAAATAATGGGAAATAACATGTTTGGAGTAGATTTCAGAAAATAATAATAATAATTCAGATTTTGATAAATAATCCCCTTTGTGTCAAAATGGAAAAAAGGGAGTGGAAGCCACAGGCCTCACACTGCCAAGTGAAGCTGGGATGGGAAAAGTTTTTGATTCATTATTGATCCAAATTTGTAATAGTATTGAGCCAGATTCAAGTCAACACATTCTGCTTACAAACCCTAATGAAGGAAAAGGAGAAGACAATGTGTCAAAGTGTGAAATGTGACAATGCTATAACATAACCTTTTGAACAAATACAATATTTGAGGACTGGATTTATAGCACAAGTACATAAAGATGTAAAGCACTAATTCTTACAATTACATGTGATTTATATGGTACAGGCCACCTTTACTTAATAGCTTGTGACTGTAATTCAGTGCTTTGCATATTCTTTCCGTGTTGATAATTATAGGGCAGGGACTGATGTAAGTGAAGTATAATCTCCATAGAGTGCTGCGGAATATGTTTTTCCTGTATAAATAAATAAAAGATTAGTAACAACTTCCTGCCCAAGCACATAACTCCAAGATATTAATTCTGATAAATGTAGTTGTTTTTCTGCAGCTTTTTTTTTGCTGTCTGCACTCCCCTGTCATGTTCCATCTCACAAAATACATATTCATGACCTAAAAGTCCTGCAAAACAACTATTAAAATAATCACTCTTTAGTAAAAATTATGCAGTTTAAGCTAACCTTATGAATAAACAAATTCTGTCTTACTGGCCCGCTGATTGTCAGGACCTGTATCAATCTGTGTGTTAACCGAACCACTGTAGGAATTTGGAGCCTAGGCTATTGCTGCATGGGGCTGATTCTTTGCTTGTGTAGCAGTAACACACTTCCAAGGAGAATAAACTGGAGGTCCACAGCATCTTGCAGATGAACACAGGAACTAATAATGGTTGCCAAACAAGTCACAATATTATTAAAAAAAAAAAAGAACAATAATTCCTTGGTTGCGGGTCCACCTGTTGCCTACCTCCTTTCCGCCCTCTTCGGGTCAGGGGTTTTGTACTTCACAGACCACAGTCATAGGGGTCAGCTTGCAATAGAAATCCTAGGGTCTATCTAGCTCTAGTTTGTGTCTTCATGGGGCCACTGTCTGTCAAGGTACCACCAGGGGCATTACTTGGAGCTTAAGCTGCTCAACTAGATCTACCACTGTATCTTACCAACAACAGTGAGCTTCATGGGTACAACCTATCACTACCTAACCTTAATGTTGAGGCATTAAAGTCTACTCAAATTAGTCAAAGAAGAGGTGGTCTCCTACTCTCCCCCTCATATAGCCTCTATGAGGAAATCCCCTCTAATTGCCACAGAGGAGAGCCTGCTCTTGAGCCTCCTGGTAAGGAACCCCTATTTAGCAATGCCCTCTAGTGACTGGAACATAAATAATTTATAAATACACTAAATATTAAATATAACAGAGATAGATAGATAGATACATAGATAGACAGACAGACAGACAGACAGACAGACATATAGTGTAGAACTCCCATTTTACATCCCCTGATTTAATATTTCCCCTCATTTTACAATGTTGTATTTTGGTCCCACATATATATTATGCATTATACATTTCCCTGATTTTACATTTGCCTAGATTTTACACCATTTTATTCTGGTCTCCTGAAAAACATAAACTGGGGGTTCTACTGTAGATAGATAGAGATAGAGTGATAGATAGAGTGATAGATGATAATGAATTACCACAAATTATATCTGGAATAACAATTTGATGTGTTTAAAACAAAGGATGTGGTTAACATGTTAAACATTTTGTATGCAAAAACTGAAGACAGGAGTCAAGATAAAGTAGCAAAGAACAGTTTAGCAATATGGAAGCAATCTTTCTAAGTGCCTGTCAGTCAGCACTTTGCTTAATGAAGTTGTGCCAGTCATTGCCTCCATAGCATTATACAAGACACCGCGGATGTGACATTTGCAAAAAAAGAGGAGCAGTGATTGACAGCTCAGCTGTAGAAGTCATTATTCAGCATCAACAATTTAACAGCTCTTAAAAGTGGGGAATGAGTTTTGCAGGGTTCACTGGTTTTATAATATGGGATAATATACATAAAAAAGTATCATGAATAACAATGAAATGTTAGCAATTGACAGGCAACTAAATTATGTAGATTAGACTTTCAATCCTCCTTAGTCAGTACAATGTCCAATTCTTACTTCTACAATTATTATGGATAAACCATGGAAGGTAATGCTCGCAATACTGTGATATACTGTGTTCTATACTTGTATTGTATGCATGGATTACAACAAAATCATTTTACCCCATCTCAATAACTAAAGGGCTGATTATGGATGGACACTGACGTTGCATACATTTATGTAATTCATTAAAAGTCCTTGAGGGGAAATTCACTAAAGCGTGAAGTGAACAAATTCGCCAGCGTTAGTGAAAATCGTAACTTAAGTTAGTCATTTTTCTGAAAGTTAGCCCCTTCGCCAGAGTTCACTTCACCAGGTTATAGCAGGTGAAGTGCAATAGAGTAGATAGGAGATCTATGAAATTTTTTCTAAGTCACAAAAAAACGCTGGCGTTTTTTCCTTAGCGTGGGGTGATAGAAAAAAAAATGAACGAAAATGTTTTTTTTGGGTACCCTGCTCCCCCCTTAATTTCCTAACATAGGGCAAATATACTAGACTAGGGGCACATGTGTAGGGCAATAAAACAACTAGATAAGGCTTTATTAGGGTTCCCTGGGCTTGTGTAGTGTAATGTTTGAACTGTAACATATACTCTATTCAAACTTCCCGCCATATGCAAATTAGCCTTCGCTAGCGCAACTGCACTTTGCCTGGCGAATTTTCGTTAGCGCAATTTCGCTACCGTTTGCTTAAATGAACGCAACTTCGCTTTTTAGTGAATTAGACGACCGCAGGTGAAAATTCGCACGGTGTAGTGCGGCGAACGCTGGCTGCGCTAGCGCGGCTTCACTTCTTAGTGAATTTCCCCCTTTGCATTGAAAAACACTCCCTGCACTTGTGTTTATTCTGGCCAAGCACCACAGTGCCCAACCAGTCTGTTTGAATGAACTGCACTCTATTGCAACTACAGTATGTATGCAGGGGAAACCTGGAGCTACTACCAGCTTGGAGGTTGTGGTAATTCAAGGATTCCCACTGGAGCCTGTGTCAATAGGAGTAGCAAACTTCTAGTTAAACGGGAATCAAACCAATACTTAAGAAAACTTCACCCCCTCCCCCCTGTAAACCCTGCTCCCCTCCAGCCTACTTACTACCCAGGGAAAATACCCAGAGGTTTTTATTCACCTCTCGTGGCAAATTCACAAGTCAGAGTTCATGGCAGTCATCTTTTGTCCGGGCTAGCAAGTAGGCTGTAGGGGCCTTTTTCCCCCACACTAAAGGTGCAGGCCAATAGAGCACAGTTGGGGGTAACAATAGTTTTAATGTGTAGCTCTCCTTTATGTTTAATGTTTTTTCCCACATGAAGCCTGCCTAGATTCTAGTTGAATCAATACCATTAAAATATCCATCTCCAAATTAGAAGGGCAAGGCAAATCTGAAAATACACATTTAATTTTCTACTATTGTTTTTCCAAAATGTGCAAAATGTTCAAGACCTAAACAAATGTATCTTTGAATTATTGTTTGGGAAGCTCAGTAAAATTTCTTTCATTTAATAAGAGATCTAATGGATAAAATGCTGCATGATGACGATACATGGTATATAATATTTAGAAGTTTGTAAATAACACTGCATACTATATATATAATACAATGTTTTTACACACTCCATTAGAAATCAACTGACCCAGGCGCCACCTGCAAAGGGCTGCATGAATATCAAATTCCACTGTCGACAGGTGCATACTGGGAGCCTTTCGGTTTCGGTCTCCTTCTTTCAGACCTTTATCAAGACCAAGTTCAAATGTTAAAAAGAAACACCACACTCACCCTACTGAATGGATTACACTTAACTAGGGGTTTCCATTTCTCCTTTTTTTGGTGCAGGGTAAATTCCTTGATCACATGACCTGATGTAATCCATCTGATAGGGTGAGAAGGAGATGGAAGCATTGGCCTGTTCGTTTTAATATGTATTTAATAAAAATAACTTTTTAACTTTTAAAGGCTCCGAGTGTGCACCTGTCGACAATGAAATTTGTTTTATATATATATATATATATATATATATATATATGCTTTTCAGTATACAAAAAGTAAAAAATACACGACTTTTCACATTTAGAATATAAAAGCAGTATCTTTGAAAATAAGTGTGATTATTAGGGTACGCTATAATTTCCCATTTGTATTACCGTGTCTACTTATGTAACTGTCAGGGTAACATTCCGAGCCGGCTTTCCCCAGTATCATTTGCAATTGGTATCATCCACTACACTAAAGGCACATAGCAAAATCTTACTAAACGCACCCCACAACATATTCATTTAGTAATAGAAAATATTCATTGAAATCACTGTTATATTCACTGTCACTGTATATTCAACATGAAACATGTTTATTAAAACATTTATTTCCTAATTCACTGTGCCAGGGATAACAATGAGATTTAAATGAAACCTAAGCCTTTAATTCACCGAGGAATGATATAAAAAAGAATAAAGGAAAAGGTACCCTTTGCAGTCTTAGACTTTATTAAATGAAACCGTTCTTCCATTAGTTTTATCATCAGATTTCATTGTAAAAATCTCTCTATATATTTTTCGATAAATGCCTGCATTATGTTTAACTCATGAAATGTAGAATCCCAAGTGAACACAGAAGTGACTTCTAGAGAAGGTAAGTTGAATAAAATGAAATCACTTGGTCTTTTGCTTTGTGAAGAGAACAGAGTACTGGAAGACTGCGGTGCCTGGCCGCGAGAGAGGAAACGATTCTTAACATTTTATTTTGATTTCAATCAGCATCTGCCTTTTTTCTGAGCTTGATTTTTGCTCTCTAATTTTTCTACTTTTATACAAATGTAATGTGTTATTTTAGTGAACGGTTGAGAATCCTGTAAGGTCGAAGAAGTTCAAGCCTGGAACAGTAAAGATGACTTCTTCTTTAAAGGGCAAGAAAAGGCAAAGAAAAGAAATCCCGTTTTTACTTTCTCCAATATAATTATATTTTCATAAGAAACCTGACTGTATGCAGTGAAATTCTCCCTTCGTTTAGTGCTGTGGATAGGAATTGTCAGATGGTCCCTAACTTCTGTCAGGGAAACAATCACTAATAAACAGCAGGGGGAGCCCCTGCCTTACTTACCAGCCATGCAGAACTCAAGCAGCTTTGTTTTTTCATCATTTATGATGATCCCTAAGAAGCCCAGACCACACTGAGCATGTGTATGTAGTCTAGTCTTGCAAAGATTACAAAATTACAAGATGACAACCCCCTGTGGCCAACTTTGAAAGCATAAATCATTTGCTTGTGGTGCAGTAAGTTCATGTTTAGTATACAAAATACAGCATTTCTACCCTTATTCTATTTTACAGTTACAGATGTAGCTTGGAGCTCCGTTTAGACTTAGATTAGATAATATACAGCCCAGTACTTGGTGAAAATCCCCTTTAAAACTACATGTCATGGCCCCAATTTCCCTCACTGTCTAGTTGTTGTGGTGGGTTTTTATAAACAAATACAGTTGCATGAGCTTCGATGGACCCCCACTCTGAGACAACCATCTATGGTAGCCCCCCAACTTGTCGCTCCAACAAAGTTTTAGCAGGGCCGGAAATATTTGAATAGATAAATAAACTGATTAGGTTCTCACCCTGTGGAAACAATACCATTTTGACGATCAAATTGGAATCTTCTCTTACCAGTGGACAAAATAAATACTACCTATGGAGTTACCAGCTATGGTTGATCACAAGACCATGGGTGTGAAGAACATAGATCATATTATTTACTCACTGCTAGTAAACATGTAGGTTTTAAATAACTACAGCCTTACCCTCACTTTATTTATATGTTTTTAGGGTTCTAAATTCAAATCACCAATAGCAAAAAGATTTTCTAACCTTCCACCACCATCTATTTCAGAACAAAAGCACAGAAAATAAAATTAAAGGTTGTTCATAATTTATTGGGAGTCTGCTGCAAACCCACTCCCTCTCCTGCCCTAATTGGCTGCATGACACTTTTGATTACTCATCTGTCAGGCCCTCTCCTATTCACATCAGTGCATGGTTTCTATGGTAATTTAGACCCAGGCAACCAGATTGTTGAAACTGTTGAAAATTAATTGTCTCATTATATACCTCTCTAAATTATACTTAAAGTTTACTCAAAGATGAATAATTCTTTTATTCTCCATTTCTGACCTCAGAAATTAAACCTAATGAACATTAATATATAAGAGTAGTTTCTTAATCAAATCAGTGCACGATTGCTGGGGTAATCCCTAGCAAACAGATTGCTGAAACTGCAAACTGGAGAGCTGCTGAATAAAAATCTAAATAACTCAAAAACCACAAATAATAAAATGTGAAAACCAAATGCAAATTCTCTCAGAATATCACTCTCTATAACATATTAAAAGGGTGTTGGCGAGAGGGTGACTCACAATCTGTGCTCCCCTAGGCCACTGACATCTCCTCCTACACTTAACTTTTAGCTGATGAAGCCAAAAGATTAATGTTGTATTATTACAGTGTAATATAAATAGCACATTTCAAAATATTTAGCTGTATTTTAAGACTATTTGTAACAATATATGACCATGTTTCTTCATAGAGTGCTATACTATGGGTTTTGCATGAGTCTCCTCACCTAATTCCATTGTGTACACACGAAAAAGCTCTGAAATGACCTCAGACAGTTAATATTCTTGGTGCACCTATTAGAGGTGAGATGGTATACATGAAATAGGAGATATACCTACTATGTTATATACTTAGGTCCTAGGATAATAATTCTTAACCTATAAATCACAACCTCAAATTGGGTCCCCATGCTGTTTAGTCTCCATACAGGGCTGCTCCTGCCATGAAGCAAGATGAGAACCTTGCCTCAGGGGGCACGGAGCAGCCAGTTACAAGGGGCGGCAAAAAGCCGCCTCTTGTAACTTTAAGAGCCAAATTTCCGGGTTTTAACCTGCAAATTCGACTCTGGTAGTGCAGAGAGCGCAATTGTGCTCAATGCACTAGTGAAAACGCCCTCCTTTGACCTTTGACCGGGAAGGGGGGGCGGTATCAGTGCTGCTGCCTCAGGTGGCGGCAGCCCCAAAGAGGCCACTGTCTCCATGAGCCTCTTCACTAAGGGGCAGATTTACAAAATTCACATGAATAATTCGAAGTTCAACCGAATTTGTATTAAATTTGAATCTTCGAATATGCAAATTAGGCAAATTCAACCATCGAATATTCTAATTCGAATATTCGAATAAAAATAGAAAAATAAAAATTTTGTATTCGACCATTGAATATTCGAATATTCAAATACATTTTTATTCGAATATTCGAATATTCAATGGTCGAATACAAAAATTTTTATTCAACCACCTACTTCGCCAGATCAAAGCTACCGAATAGGGTGTCTTTGATCGAATATAAAAAATTCGATCAATCGCTTAAAATCGTTCGAATATTTGATTCTAATTTTTTATATTCGATCGTTCGATCGAATTGCGGTAAAATCCTTCAAATTGGATAGTTGAATTCAAACGATTTTACTTCCCACTATTCCCATGATCGAATTTCGATTTTTTTTATATCTGAAATTCGACCAATATTAAATCTGCCCCTTAATGTTCTGCAACAATAACCCTAAATTCAGTTGGGGTCCACTAAGAAAATTCGACCATTAGTAAATCTGCCCCTAAGTGTAATTTTGCTATATTGTAATTCAGTTATCTAACTTGCATGTAGAAAAAGAAAACTAGCGCATTTTCTCGCTTTAGTGAATTTGCCCCTAAGCATGTGCACAGTCTTGGTATTGCAAAGATGTATAACAAAGTTACAAGATGACAGCCCCCTGCGCCAACTTTGATAGCATAAATCATTTGTTTAATTGGGCTTTTGGTGCAGTAAGCTGTATACATACAAAATACAGCATTTTTAACTCTAATGTTACTGCTGATAAATTTACAATTTTCTATTCTTCTTTCCCTTTAACAAAACAGGACATAGCAATGTCTAATCCGTAAACTAAAGATGGCCATACACGGGCCAATAAAAGCTGCTGACAGACTAAGTCAGCAGCTTATTGGCCCGTGTATGGGGCCCTCCGACAAGCTTTACCGATCAATATCTGGCCAAAAGTTGGCCAGATGTCGATTGGGTGGGACTAAATATCCTGTCGGATCGCGGCCGCATCTGTTCGTTGATGTTGATGCAACATCGCCAAACGAACGGATCTCTCACCTTAAGTCCATTATAATCCTGCCTTGTGCTTAGCAGATCCATGATCAGTAACTTAGAAAGGATGAGAAGAACATGTTTCATTTAGGCTTCATGGCAGCAAATAAAATGCCTATTTAACTTTGATTTCATGGTCTCACATAAGCCTCTCAGCTTCTTACAGAAAATTTCAGGCCGTAATATATCACGCAGTGAAGTCCATGAATCGAAATTTAGAATGCATAGTGCAAAAGTATAGTGCTTAATATTGCAAGTGTCACTTTCAGAATGAGAAACCATTTCTCTTACTGTAATATGCAGCATTGTGCAGGATGAAGGTCTCAAGTCCCATCTGGTATATTATACATTCACAAAAAAAAATTTAAAATGAAAAGCTTCAAAGTTTTCTGAGCATTTTGTGGAGAACTGTTATTTTGTGCTCATTTTAGCCTTTTATAAACATGTTTTGGAAGTGTACCAATTTCTGTAGTTATTGAGCACCAAAGGGTAACTAATTCAAATGTTCAGAGTTGGCTTTCATGCAGTGATGCATATTTGAATTACATTTGAAGACATATTGTACAGTGCTCTACAAATTGCACACTTAGGGGCAAATTTACTATTATTCCCCATAATTAGCACGACCAAATTCGAAATTCGATAAGCATTTGACCATTGAATGCTTATCGAATTGTTTTAGGCTATCAATTTGCTCGCTATACGATTTCTCAATTAATTTGTACGATCGGATACCGATCATTCGATTTCACGAAAAAATCGTGAAACTTCCTTTGAGTGTCCGAAAAATTTGTATGATTTGAATGATCGAGCGCTACGATCGTACGAATGGTATTCAAGCAGGACTAAGGGGCCGTTTTACTATATTCACGTGAAGGATTCGAAGTTCGATCGAATTCGATCGAATTTCGAACGTAGGATTTATTCATTTGGTCGAATATGTGAATTTTGGCAAATTGGATCATCGAATAGGGAATGGTCGAACAATCGAATACATTAGAATAGAGTCGAATGGACAAATATTCGATCATTCGACCAGCGAAGGATTTTAATTTTAAAGTTTATTTGATTGCCTACTTTGGCAGATTGGACCTACCGAATTGCAATAGAAGCCTATGGGAGCACTCCCATAGGCTTCTGAGACTAAGTCCTGATCAAATAGGATTCCTACGATCGAAGTGTTCTATTGTTCGAATCGTACGAATCATTAGAATGATCGAATGATTTATTCGTTCATTCGAATGATTTATTCAACTGATCGAATAAATTTGTATTCGATCATCGAATGATCGAATATCGAATAAAAGGTAGCCTAGAACTATTCGATTAACATTCGAAAATCGAATGCTAATTGAATATCGAATAGAAACGAATTATTTTTGGGGAATAATAGTAAATTTCAAATTTTCCATCACTTTACTCCTTTTTGCTGCAGTCTGCTAGGTTATTCCTGGCAAACTGATAAGATGAAGCTACATCTCCCCGGGACCCCCAGTCCGACCCTGTAGGAAACAATGGTGCTGACGAAGTTTCACTAGCCGTAACTTCGCATTTTGATTAATTAGCGAATGCACTGCAAATGAATGTCTGACGAAGTGGTGCAAAGTGTGGTGGAGCCTTCCTTCATTGGGTGGCATTGTGTGGCCACTACTGAAACTTAACTCTCCATATTTTCCTGTACATATCACAGGGTTTACAGTATCATGTCCCTTTAACATGTTTAGTAATAAAAACATTTTAATGACATTTATTTAAGGGTGCCATATATACATGTATGATCTACACATATATGTATATATGGCAAGGATAATTTACATCTACATCATGAAGTGCCCCGAAGCAAATTATTTTTCAGGCCCCAAAAATGTCTAGAGGTTGACTTGTTTTACCAATATTTATTCAAAATGTAAATTAATTAGGGTCTCATGGGACCCTTTTACCTCCTGGGTCCCCCTGCAGCCACAGGGTCTGCTTCCTCTAGTACATCATGCAATTTCAAATTCACCACAATCAGTGTCTATACCTACACTCACTCAACGCTCCCCCTGATAAACTGCCACTGACATAAGGTTTTACCTTGCCTCACTGCAGAAATACCTCTGACTGTATAGGGATCCCTCCTAGCACTGTCACTTCAGAGCACTGAGCTTATAGGGAATGGAACAGCATATTACAACTCTGTCTTTACTAGTGATCTGCTTCTTTCCTTTATAGACAATAACTGTGAACAAAGAAGGGAGAGCAGGCCTCATGCAGGAGTTTTCTCATTAGAGAGGCTGTTTGTACAGACATTTAACCCTTGAGGGTTGCGAGAGGACACAGAGCAAAATAGCTTTGAAAGTCACTTTTTATTATTTTATTAGTATTTTGAATTAAAATTATATAAGTAAATTGCACTTTTTATTTACTTTATTTTATTCCAGCCTTTAATGCCTTGATGTACATTTTTAGAATAAAATGCACATTTACTCTAAATTCTCTACCCGCTCCCAAAAATGTGATTTTTTTTTTGTTAGCTGCTTTTTGTATTGGCAAATTCTCCCCAAAATAAGGATCTCACTTAACTAAATTCAAGGCACCACTTTAGAGTGAGTGATGTTGCTGTGAATTCTTTCTGGCAGAGGTTTATTTAGCTAGCTTGCTGCTTGAGCTGGATAAGCCATGTGAGGTTTCGGAAATGCTGATGTGCATTTTTAGGATAGCCTTTTTGACACCTTTCCACTCATGGACTGACAGTGATGCCTCTTAGAATTAAACAGTAACAATAAACTACATATATGTGTAGCATAAAACACAACCAGCTGGCACCAGCACATTGACACAATTAGCAAGCAGTTCTATGGAAAAGTCTTCAATAATATTATAAGTCAAGTTGAGCTCATTTTTTCACCTGATACAAATATGCACCAAAATTTGTGGTGAAAATGTTCACAATCTGCTCTAAAATTTCACTATGAATTTAGTTTCACTGCTAATTATCAGTACTTAGCACTCTGAGTATTAATTAATTAATTAATTAATTCATTCATTCATTCAACGTTTTGGCTTGACCAGCCCTTTATCAAGTCTTATCAGTATATCGGAGTGGTGCTGGAATACAGTATGCACCCAACACTACAAAAAAGCGATGAGAGTGATTGTTTAGCACTACTTTGGTAACTAGTGAAACTAGCGTCAAGATTCTCATTTCCGAATGTTTCGTCTTTTCTCGAATTTGGGACAAATTCACCCACCACTAATAATTTAGTTTTATTATTACATAGAAAAGGAATTCCTTTTTAAAAATGTGGATTATTTGAATAAAATGGAGTATATGTAATTCAGAGCTTTCTGGATAATGATTTCCAGATAACGGATCCCATACCTGTACTGTGTTTACAAACCCACCACCAAAAGAGCAGGTGCTCCGAAATGGATGCAATGAAGAAGGCCTACTGAGTCAATGCATTAAAGGAGAATTCAACCTTAAAGTTAAAAAAACCCTACTTCCCTACCATTCATAGACCCCACTCACTCCTCCCCCCCAGCCTAGCTGCTACCCTGGGCGAAAGCTCCTAAGTCTTTTCTTACCCCTCAGTAATCTGAGAATGCAAGCTGCGTAGCGGCACAGGCACAGTTGGAGCAATTTCCCAGTTCGTACCAACTGTGCATGTGCCAAAATTGACAGAAATTGCTGGAGGGTCGGAAGGAATATTACCAAAGACCCGGAAGATGGCTGCCATAAACTCTGATCCCTGAATCTGCACCAAGGGCTACGTAAAGACTAAAGGGCATTTGCCCAGGGTAGCAGCTAGGCTGGGGGGGGGGTCTATGTAGGGGGGGTAGGAGTTTTTCACTTTAGGGTTGAATTCTGCTTTTTTGTTTTTTTCATCCAAACAAACATGGAGCTACATCCTCCTTGGACATGGTGGTAGCTCCTAGGTTTCCACAGTGGATTGGATCAATGGGTGCCCCACAATTTACCCATTGAATTGGGTGCAGATGCTGTTTGGAACATCCAGTCTCCCCTTCCAACAACAATGACACTGGAAGTACAGTATGGGGGGAAAAAGTTACAATGCATCTGAAAAGGCACTTTATCAAGAACAAACTGGTCTGATCTGCACCTAACAGGCCTGAAAATTTCAAGCAATGGATTTTTAAGCTGTTTATGGGAAAATGGGAAAACTTTGGAGCTGCTCCTTACCTGGCCATGTGATTTAATAGATAGAGAAGAAGTTATTGTAATATTTTGTACCCAGAACGGCAGCAGGACCCTCTGAAACTAGGGTTGCCACCTTTCCCTGAGGCTGAAGCCGGACAGGGAGGCGGGCCTGTGACATTAGTGGGCGGGCCCGTGACGTCAGTGGGCGGGCGGGGCTATGATGTCGCGATCGGCCAATAGGCCGCAGGGCGGCACACCGCTACAGTCATTAGAGACCCAGGTGCACGGTAAAAATATACGTAGCATTCAAGAAGACCAGCAGCACTGGGATTTTGGTGCAATCATTCAAAAGTTTGTATTTTTCAGTGCATATACAGCCATATATATATATATATATATTTTTTTTTTTTAATAAAATACATACATTTGAAGTAACATATTAAAAATTGACAACCAGAACAGATAGGAGGGTGGGTAGGCAGCTCCACCAGCACTCCAGGAATCCATCAGGGAAGAGGGTAAGGCACACCTATCTTTTATACCAACCCTCCCCTAACTATTCGCACCAATTCCCATCTGGACTACCCTATCTGGACTAACCTTCCTAGAAATCCAAGCTTCCATCTGGCCACCCTTCCTCACAGTCCCAGGCACCTTGGCTAGGCACCCTTTGGTGCCCTCCACACTCAGCCCAGGGTCGGACTGGGAAAAAACCCGGTGGGCCCCCAATTCTTGTGGGCCCTGCCAGCCCAAGTCCGCACCCACATCGGCTTTTTAATGATGCAACCCCTTTTTTGGAGGTTGCACCAAAAAAAAAAAAAAAGTCATGATTTTGTGATAAAAAAATGCGTAGTCAAGAGCACAAATGCAGTGCTGAGCTCAAGTGCACAGACTCAGAGCACACACACCGGGGTGGGGGGCCAGTGGGGGGCCCTGGGGCAGTGGCCCCGGGCCCCCCAGTCTGACCCTGACTCATCCTATACAGATTATATATTGGAAACAAGTTAAATAATTGCTTCTAATTCGCTGATCATTTAATTCCAGGTGTATTTAACGAGATGGAGCAGAACTCACTGAAGATATTTAAGACTGTGACTTGTCAATCATTGCGGAATCAATGTGGAAGAGGAGAGACACTGTGTGTCAGATGTTGCATCTGGTATTTTTGTAGTTTTAAAATGAAATCTAACACATCCCTAGATTATAATGTCAATCAGGAAACATTATCTTTTATTTTAATTATTCTGAGGAGATGAATTGTCAGTCTGAAGGGTTCTTATTGGCACTTCATTTATATTAAAATGAAATTAGGAATATAGAGCAGATGTTTATAGAACTGCCCAAAGCATGTGTTGCATGATCAGATGATTAGGCTGACAGTTTGATTGGCAGTCTGTCACTCTGACAGTTTTATTATGTAGCTCAGTTTCATAGTTTTCTTCATGTTCATGAGTTCTCTGGAGTGAAAAAAACCTTTAGACAAGTGAGTGTGTTCTTGTAAAGCAGGGTTTTTCAAGTACAGTACAAAGTATTTTGGTTTCATTTTGTAGATTAATTGTAGCAACAAACAGTAATTCAGAGCACATCATTAAAAACAGAAAACAAAAGGTAATGTTGTAAAACATTGCTGTTGCCCTTCATGTGAAAATAATGCCTTTTTAAAAATCGGAGCGGGCCCATTACCATTTTTTGCAGGTGAATCCAACAGTGGAAGGACATAGTGGATGTCATTGTTTGAGATTTATGCTTGAAGGCATTGTGTCTTATTTTTATGGTGTAGTTTCCATTTATAAATTACACTGTTTACACTGCAAATAATTCACTCTACAATATAAAATGTAATTCCTGAACCAACAAGTATAATTTTTCATTTATAATATTGGAGTGTAGGCAGCCATCTCATGTCATTTTGTCTGGTCGTGCTTTCAGAAAGAGCCAGTACTTTAGGATGGAACTGCTTTCTGGCAGGCTCTTGTTTCTCCTACTCAATATAACTGAATGTGTTGTTGTGGGACATGGATTTTACTATTGAGTGCTGTTCTTAGATCTACCAGGCAGCTGTTATCTTGTGTTAGGGAGCTGTTATCTGGCTACCTTCCCATTGTTCTGTTGTTAGGCTGCTGGGCGGGAAAGGGAGGGGGTGATATCACTATAACTTGCATTACAGCAGTAAAGAGTGACTGATGTTTATCAGAGCATAAGTTATATGACTGGGGGCAGCTGAGAAACTGACAATATGTCTAGCCCCATGTCAGATTTAAAAATTAAATAAAAAAACATCTGTTTGATCTTTTGAGAAAGGATTTCAGTGCACTATTAACTGATGCATTTAGAAAAAAACATGTTTTCCCATGACAGTATCACTTTAAAGGACAAGGAAAGGCTATCAACAAGTTTACTAATGTTAAAAGGCCTACATGTAGTGATGGCATCTGTCCTTGCCATTTCCATCTGTAATACGTTCTTTGTGAGTTTAATCACTGCAGTGTACACAAAACCACTAACTACATTAAAGGAAAACTATACCCCCCAAACAATGTAGGTCTCTATAGAAAGATATTGCCTAAAATAACTTATATGTAAAACCCTGCATCATGTAAATAAACCATTTTCAGAATAATATACTTTTTTAGTAGCAAGTGCCATTGGGTAATCATAAATAGAAAATAGCCATTTTAAAAATTAAGGACAGCCTCCTGGGATCCTAGGATCCAACGGTGCACACAAACATACCAAACAAACTATAAAGTTAGGTCACATGAGCCAATTAACAGACAGAGTTGTGCCTTTTGCTTCCACACTTCTTCCTGTTACAGTAAGAGTTGAAATATTTCTGGTCAGGTGATCTCTGAGGCAGCACACAGACCATCATGAAATGGTTGCTCAAGGCAAGAGATGTAAAAGGGCAATATTTACTTAAATATATATACCAGTTTGGTAAGATTCATTAATAAGTCACTTAATTTGATATAAACTATCTGTTGCTGAAGTATTCATTTTGGGGGTATAGTTTTCCTTTAAGAAAAAGTCCCATGATGCCTTGTGATTTCATCAGGACCAGGATTCTTGGTCATGCGCAGATTTGTAAAGCAACAGGCAGCACATGTCAAATCTTTCTGTTCGCAGTCAGCGAGGGGAATATTGTTGGTGCATGCACATTTAATTTGAGAGCGCCATCTTTATTACATCACTGAACATGGTGGTGGCAAGAGAGGGGTAAGTTCAAGTGGGCACAATGGGAGACGAGCGTTTTTTTTTTTTTTTATTATTTCAGCGATCAGGTACATGCAGGGGCCCCATATTAGATATAGATAAATGCATGAAAAGCCTTTCCTTATCCTTTAACAATGTCACTTGTATCACATGGCCCTTTGAAACCTGAGCAGTTAGAAATAATACAGACCCCTGCTCTTAAAACATAAGCCGGCAGCTTTTTAGCAAATCATTTGTGTTTTAATCTCCTTGAAAACTAATGTCATAACACACCACCAAGTGGTCCTATGAGTCTTCTTTAATATCACATCCATGTTACAACCATCCAGCAAAGTAGTAATGTTATCACCACTAACATGAACAGAAAAATTGCCTTTTGCAAATGACCCAGCTATTTTAGTTAGGAAATGGAATTTGCCTTTAAGGAGACTAATGAGAGGAATAACTTTGCCCCCTTTGCTCCATGGTAGTCAATTAGTGAAACTGATGAAACCAATGATGACCAGAGCCAGGCCGGGGCCGCACCAGCACCCTAGGCAAGCTTGGTGGTTGTGGCGCCGGTTTAGTGCTCCTGCGTATGTGCAAATGTGCGCTTTTTTGCAAACCTGCGCTCTTGCGCATGTGCGCAGGAGTAAAAAAAAGCTGTAGAAGTGCAGAGAGACGGCCAGAGAGGGGACAGAGGTAGTTGACAGAGGAGGTACCTGTCTGGCACCTCCCCAGCATGTGCCTACTCTGCCTACCCCTTGGCCAGGCCCTGATGATGAGTGACAGTGGTTCTCTGGACCATATCCATTTATCAATCACCTGTCATTTTAGCTACACGGTCAAGGACATATTTGCCTATGTCAAAAAACCTGAGAACATTGAG
Organism: Xenopus borealis; assembly: GCA_024363595.1. Lineage (NCBI taxonomy): Eukaryota > Metazoa > Chordata > Amphibia > Anura > Pipidae > Xenopus > Xenopus borealis. The sequence goes on along the minus strand of CM044440.1, from coordinate 31,837,700 downwards.
GGGGTTATTTATTAAAGTCAGGAAGACAAAAATTCGAAACATTTAGAAGATATTATGGTCTGCTCTGAGTTTCGGCCAAAAAAATACAAAAAAATTAGGGGTTTGAGAGACTTCCCGAAAAATTCTAGAGTTTCAGGCATAAAACACGGAAAAAGTTTTTTTTGCACAAACCCAAAATTTTCGAGTTCTTTTCCTGAACCTATTTTATCAAGTTTTTTCAGTGATAATTAAGGTCACATTGTGGATTCTAATTTGGTCTGACTTTTTTTTTACTTAAAAAACAGAAAGAATCTGATTTTGAGAAATAACCCCCCCTAATGTCAATGACTTTTATCAGACCATCATACACTCAGAACTGGATGCCCTGTTACTTATTGGGGTATCAGGTACCAAACCAGCTAACTGGAAGTCACAGAGGTTGCACCTTACTCTTGGTGATTCAGTGTTTCAGTTGTTAGGCCTTGATAAAATGTGCATCTGGAGATTGTTCAGCCAAAAGTCTAAGTGATAAGATCATAAGTGTGGACCAACTTGAGGCAAGTTTGAGGCCAACTGCACCAATTGGAGTTTCCTTACTTGCAAACCTTAATGAGAATGTTAGAGAAGTTAGAAAATTAGGCTTCCTTGCCCCAACTGTTTGTCATCAATAGAGACCTGACAAACACAAGCACTGATTTATTTTCTATGGTCATTGATACTTAATTTGCGCAAATATCAGAGCAATACTCAATAAGGGATATCACAATATGCAGAACTATACAGCACCAGGCCAAGACGGACAGACTCCCTAGTCAACCTGGCCAGCACTGGCTTCCCTGCCAGACCACACGTGACTAGAGGGCAGGATGGCTTTACCGGTGAACAACATGATAACAAGTGGGTGGTAGGGGGGACAAGGCCTGGATTTATTTATAACACTCATGGTTAGTTTCTGTTTTTTAACTACAATTTTATGTTTTGGGTATTTGTGTTGTCTCACATAATTAACATCATAATGAAGTCACTCCAGGGTCAGATTGGGGGAGCCCACTGGGCTACTGACCCTGGCCCCCACAGATGCCCTCAGCATGTGCTGTATCAGTGCATATGCACACGTGGCGCAGTGTCTTGCAGACTGCAATTTTTTTTTTCCGCGACCTTCAGCGAAGGGGGGGTTGTGGCCTCAAGAAAAGGATGTGGGTGTGGACCTGGGCCAACGAGGCCCACAAGGGTCGAGGGCCCACCGGGTTTTTTCCCAGTGCCCCACCAGCCCAGTCCGACCCTGTGTCACTCCGGTACCATAGCTAGGAATGTTTCACTTTGATGAAGACTGGGGACCCAATTAAAACATCATTCTCCCATATAAATGTATCTGATACAGTTGCGAGAGCACAAAAGTGATGTGGGGAGGTTTGTTTTTTGAAATAGTATGTGATAATGCATACTATTGGCTCTTTTCAGTATGTTGTTAAACTGAACCCAAAATATCATTCATTATGCATCTCAGATATGTATAACTGCACTCTTAGCAATGGAAAGGTAATAACGTGGGATAGTAACAGAAACTGTGTAACGGGATACCAAATATGAAGTCTGTAGACTTTTAATTTATTACAATTTTTTTTGTTTTACATTCATGCAGTACGTATATTGTACATTAAATATTCCATGGTCACACTTTGAAATGAAGCAAACATTTGAAAGTTAATTGAAGCTTGCCAATCAATGCATGGAGTGAATTAGAGAAAGAAAATTCCATATTCAAGCAGCAGCACTACAGGGATCTGTGCTGTTCTAAGGATGGAGATCATGTTTACTTATGAGTGAACAAATACCCTTAAGGAAAGTAACATTGATTTACATGAAATTCACTCTTAACTGGGCAAATACATAAAACCGTTGTGCAGAGCATGGATAATTCTGGGATAAATTTACATGAAACTTATTATATTACAGTAGTACAGCTCATTGTCCCTTAAAATTAAAGTTCTGCTCCTCGTGGGAAATGTAAAATTCAAATTTACAATAGAAGACCTAACTTTAATATCCTTTTATTATCTGTAAAGGCATTGTGATTTCAACAACTCCCAAAGAAGCACCATAAAATCTTCATACCCATTTAGTGGTGTAACTAAGAGTCTGGGGACCCCCCTCCCCCAGTGGACCAATAAAGCACCTGCTGGCTACCTGTATACCTCACAACACTTACAGAAACAGAGAAGAATTGATCAGTCATGAACAGTATCGTGTGCCAAGCAATTTCTGGCCATGCCAGGGGTGATCAAGCCCATTTCGCTGCCCGAGGCGGCCTTCAGTTTGCCCCTTCCCCACTGCACTCACTTTTTCACCGTTGAACAGGGGTAGGGGGGTCCACGGGTGCAAGTGTGTGCTCTGCACTAGAAGAGCCGAATTTCCGGGTTGAAAACAGTAAATTTGGCTCTTAGTTACCAGGAGCGGTACCCAGGGGGGCACTGCCATCTGATGCGAGTGCCTCAACTCGCCTCAGCGCCCCTGGGCCATGCTTATTTTGTGGTCAGTAAGATCTTTGCAGAAATTACCAATAATCACTCCATTAACCCCTGATATGCCTTTAAGATCATTGCAGATAAGGCCACTGCCCATTCCCCTAACCCCAGATATGCCAGTAAGATCACTGCAGAAATGGCCAACTAAACACTCAATTAATCATAGACTTGCAACTAATATCACTGCAGAAATTGCAAATGAGCACAACATTAACCCCAGACATGCCAGTAAGATCACTGTAAAAATGCCCAGTGAGATATCCATTAACCCCAGACTTGCCAGAGGATCACTGCAGAACTGTCCAATAAGCACAACTCAAGACATGTCAGTAAGAGCACTGCATAATGAACAAATAGACAGCGTGAACTCACAAGCACAATACTGCACACTGCTTGTCTCTCTCTCTGCATTGATAAACTTTAGTAGAAAAAAAATCAACTTCCATTCCACAGTGGAACAAATGTCCAACATTGATTTAATGTTGCTGACCAGGGAGCAAGGAGCAAAGTGTAAGGTTTCAGACCCCTGTGAAGTGTCCCTCAAGGCTCAGGGTGGTATTTACTGTACATCACTGAACCTATTATTTAAAGGACAGCTCTCAATACTTTTTTTTCCTCATATGCCACACATTTCAGCAAAGTTACCAAAGTGTACCAAAAATAAAAGTACTTGTATAGGGATGCACCGAATAAACAATTTTATGATTTGGCCAAAGGGAAGCAAGGGGAAAGAGAACCCTGTGTTCTGTGTATTGTTAAAAAAATTGTTCACTTCCTTGTTTGCTTGATTTTTTGCATTGGGCCGAATCGAAATCCTGCTGAATAAGGCCGAATCCAAAACCTAATGCTAGATTCAATGCATCCCTAATGCAGTCGCCAGTCCGCCGTTAATTTACTAAAATGAGAATTTGCGCTCAGGGAGGCGAAAAGTAGCGAAGTTAAGATACCATTACTTCGTCAGGCAAAGCAAATGTCTAATTTGCATAAGGTGATGAGTTAAAAGTATAATAGAAGTATATGTTACAGCCACTACATTACACTACACAAGCCCAGGAAACCTTTAATAAATTAAATAAAGTTGTCTTATTGCCCTACATGTGCTCCCTGTATAGTTGTGTTGCCATATGTTAGGAAATGTAGGGGGGAAGGAGGGTAACCCCCCAAGAAATTATTATATTTTTCAGACTATCTCCCTAAAAAAGTTCTTTTTTCAAACTCCTATCTATTGTATTGAACTTCGACAGTAAAGTCTAGCGCAAGAGGTTCTTAGTGAATTAGCGTAGTTATAACCCTTCGTCAGTTCGCAACTTCGCCTGGTATAAGGGTGCGAAGTTGTGCTAATCTATCTACTTTGCTAGCAAATTTTTACTAGGGACACTGTTAGTAAATCGGCAAATTTTCGAAATTACGTCACACTGGCGAATTAACGCTAGCGTTAGATGCTTTGTGCTTTAGTGAATTTGCCCCTAAGTATTGCAGAGAAAAATGGAATCATTTGTTAAAAGTCACATTATTTGCTTAAAATTAACCCTATGGGCTATGGTAATTTGGAGCTTTCAGAATACTGGGTTTCCAGATGAGGGAACCAATAGGTCCAATACCAGTATTAATTTGATCAGACATTTAATTTTTCAATCCTGTATGTGTAAAAAATATTGTCATTAAAATTCTATTTTTTTATTGCAGAATGTTTGTCATTAGCTCTGTTGTTATGGGTTAGTGTAGTAATGTAGTGTCTTTTATCACATAATCCCCATTCATTCTTCTTTTATACGTCTATTTGCCATTCCTAGATGGCTGGTATCTTGCATGTGGATGGACATTTCACAATGTAAAAATAGCCAGGTATGGATTCTTATGCTATTTTTATACTCTGTCCAACCAAATAATTTGCTTGTTATGGCTGAGCCCCAATAAAAATCAGATTTGTTAATGACATGTCCTTGGAGACTTCATATGTTATCATAATGGTACAGAGCCATAAGCAGATACTGAGATATTGTAATTGGGGCTTGTCTGATAAATTACCTATTAGAACTGTATTCCAAAGAATCAACAGAAATTGTTTACAGGATCATGCTACATAACAAGCTGAACATCACATAACTGGGCAATGGGCAGAGTCCACCCTCCTGCCTAGTCCTATATCCTTTGCAACATGAGGTTTCCTCGGGAACCAAGCGTTTCAAGCTGGGCCGCATTCATATCCTTTCTGGGCCGCAGGTTGGACACCCCTGATCTAATCCTTTACATTCAAAATAATATACACCTGAGCAAAGCTACTCAGGTCTGTAGTTATCAATGAAGGGCATCCCAGATGATCCATGGAGAGCGAGACTACCTCTAGCTACTGAGAGACATTGCTGACAACCAGGGGGTATATTTATCAAAGAGTGAAGTTAGAGATCAACACAGCCTACTAGTGTGAAATACTGCCTCTCTTCATTTATTTACACATTTAAAAATCCCATAGTAATGAACGGAGATGGGCGGTATATCACAAATATACGTTGGCATGCTTCCAGTTCATAAGTAGAACTACTATATGTGTGTAAATATACTGAGATCTGTGCCTGTCATGTATGTATATAGTCACTGACCCATGCATGGCACTGACAGTATATTATACATGTTCTCCCTATATGTGTGCTTCTTGCTTTCACTTGAACATTTGTCTTGTTTTATGTACTGATCTCTGATTTACTAGAATATATTTTTTTATTGCTAACTGCATGTGTCACCCACGTAAATGTACATCTCCTGCACATAGACATGAACTCTTGTGGATTCTGATGCCATGAAAAAGACTGTACCTCTACAACTTCTTTCCCCTAAATACTGTAAATGCACTTAGTTTATCTTTTATACAAATATGCAGAGCTGGATGCAACATCTATTATCTGCCACATACAATGCTGTTTTGGCACCTGTTTTGGCAACATTGCAGAGTCATTCCTAATTGAGAACGCCAGTTGGATAACTGGTGAAATGTCTTCAAGAAAAACACAGCAAGTCCAGTTGATTTGATTTATATATATATACAGATGTACCATGACCAGGATGAATGAGAATCTTCACAAATGTATAACTTAAGTCTACTAGAAAATAATTTAAACATTAAATAGACTGAGTAGGCTGGGTTTGCTTCCAATAAGGATTAATTATATCTTAGTTAGGACCAGTGAAAAGGTACTGTTTTATTATTACAGAGAAAAAGGAAGTATTTCTTAAGATTTTGGATAAAATGGAATCTATGGGAGACAGCTTGTCCATAATTTCTGGATAACAGATCCCATACCTGCATTGAAGAACATTAAAAAGCCATCTACACACCTAAATCTTTGAGAAAATGAATTGTCATTGCAGTTTTTCAACTTTGTAATCTAGTCCTTGCTGTCTACATTGGCTGCTTGTTCCTAAATAATCTTCAGTATGTCAAACATTTTAATTCTGTGTCACAATGGAACAGATTTGCCAAAGGCACCCCTCCTGTAACTATGATTCATTTAATAGAAGACTTTAAAGCAGCTCAGCACTGTACAAGTTCTACAGTAACGAAAAATAGCTCTTACAAAAGCTAAAAGTGGTTCCTTTATGATTATCTTGCAGCAAAACAAAAGTTTAATTTGCAGAGTCCCTAAAGATTTTCTTACAATTGTCTATTGTTAGACTTGGTACAGCTATGTTTTTGTTCAGGCAGAAATACTATCATGGAGATAAAATTGTTTTTGAAATTAACAAGAAATACGTTTCCTATTTTAAATGTTCTAACCCGTAATGAAACATTTAAAATATCGAAAACTGCAGGCAAACAGAACGGTGGTTTTCAGGTCAAGCCTTCTTTGGAGGTCAAATGTTTTGGCAAAGACCCCTTAGCTAAAAACAAGCTTTTGGGAATGGGGTATTTTGGTATTGGGTATTAAATGGGAATAGACTCCACAATTCCAAAAATATCTAGGGCAGCAATTATTTTTTCCTTACTGGACCTTCAACCTGGGCTTTCAGGTGTATCTTGAAGAACAAACAGGCATTCTCTCTAACTCTAACTGACATTAGTCTACTCCCTTGTGTAACTGCTCCAGGCCCCAACTTTGGGAACCACAGATATATAATTATACTGGCTACATAGCCAACTTTCAGAATATGACTGGGATCCGTTTACTAAAGTGCGGTAAAAAATTTGCGCACAAAATATAGACAAATTTAATGCCGAATATGTTTTGCGAGTTTATTAACCTGCAAGAATATGTATTCGCCAGTTATCGCATCCGCGGAAAATAACGCTATGTACACATTAACCCCTGGTTTACTAAACAGCGAAATGTGTGAAAGACAAAATTAACGCCAGAATATTCGCAACATTTTAACGCCATCTAAATAGTGGCTTTAACTTGTTTTTTGGCCAGAAAATTCTGAAAGGGAGTTTAATTCTCATTAAATGTTTGATTGGTGTAACTCTGGTAATGTTGTTGGATGGTTTAATCATCAGTCAATAAAGTTTATGAATTTTGAAAGTTGCATTTCTGGCCATAAATGTCACAGTAAAAATTGTGATAATTAATGCATAAAACAAGACTATTTTCTAGAATAAATATTTGCAAACGTAATTTGTCGCCAGAAAATTCGCAACTCGCTAAAATTACCGCCAGCGGAAGCTGGTTTGCTAACGTAGTTACCGCAAGTGATCACAATGACTTCTGAGCGCATCGCTGTTTAGTAACAGTTTAGTCGCTGCGAATATTCTGGCGGAAAAATATTCTTAGCGAAATGTATTGTCTGAGAACATATAAACAAAACAGATTTTCTTTCACAATATTTTATTGTTTCCTGGATGTTCAACATGTAACTATTACAACATAAATACAGAAATGCACATGTACATTTGTGATGAGACTTCAATAAAAACAAAATAAAAAAATATATATATTCTCAGCGATAACATGCGGAAACTTAAAGTCAAATTTATCGCACTTTAGTAAACGGACCCCTATATGTGAAGATACTAAAATTTCAAATAGAGTGCAGTCATTCAGCATTGTCTTTCTCCACACACAAGCATAGATTCACATAATTCTACATGAACATGTCAGGTCTGAGTTGGAGTACTTTCTTATTCTGAATTTTAACACATCAAGGGTTTAATAAATCCCAAAAAATGTAAGTTCTTTTTTTCTATGAAACAATTGTGGTTTTCCCCTTTAAAAGTCCATAACCCCCTTAATTTTATTTTATTTCAGTGGAAAATCATTAATGCTAGCTAGGATATGAGAATTTGAAAATAATTGTACATTTACAAACAGAAGCATGACATATTCTGCAATGAATGAAAATATGTTTCTTATAATAAATATTTCCGAAGAAGAACACTGATTTCCCTGTGCTCTGGGTGTTCTGCTGGCATTTATATGGCAATCCTCCAAATTAACTCAACATTTCAAGTTCATGAGAAGGGAAAACAATCCTGCTGAAACAGCAGGCTCATTCTAAGCTTTCCATTATTCTTATTGACAATTTCATTATAGATTTTGCCATAAATAAGCCATCTGCTTATTTGCTTTTTGCCAAGAGGTAATGCTCGAAATGCTCTCCTTTCAAAGGCAATGTTTGAAGACTGACAAATATTAATTGAAAATGTATCATAATCTGAGTTCAACTGGACTCAAAAGTGAATGTTTTGCTTTTTTTTTTTTAAATATATGGGCCACACTACTCAGATGTTGCACCTGCAGAAGGTTGGAGTGGTGTGAAACATTGTCAGGTTTTATCCAGTTCATAGGGAACATCATACACTTCAGTTTAGAGCCCATGTAACACATGATAGATTAAGGCCATATTTGTGCATTTAAAGCACTAGTTAGTTTATGTCATAACATGGGTCCTTTGACACTTCATGTGATGTAAGGTTTCAGTATGGACTCTATGGCTAATACTTAATACTCATAGTAGAGTATGTGAAACCCAGTGGACAGACAAAGAGGGTGCGAAATGTCCAAAAAGGCTGGATATTAAAATCCCCTTTGTATGAGACCCATCTTCCTCCAAAGTATTTAAGAGGCTTTGGGCTACCATGTACCGCTTCCCACAGGCTACAAGCTAATAAAAGTTCAATTATGCAGAGGGATCTTATCCTTTGACTAAGCATCATCTGTCCATATTCTAATCAATTTTGCATTTCGGATAATCACCTGCTATAAAATGTTTGGTTGATTATTAAGCTCTTTATCTACACAAACTGTAATGAAACGACTTACATGCAGAACATGATGTGCAATAAAAATGGAAGCATCAGTTCTGAATTGATTTCACTTCTGCCTTATTATTACTATAAAGCAGGACGTTCATTGACAAATGCAGTGATGGGACTTTGACATCACTATTGTAAGATGAACACCTTCACATGCAATACTTGATAGAACCTGCAGCACTGGTAGATGGACAAGTACATGACCATATAATCTATGCTTGTGGGTTCTTTGTTGTTCTATTTGAATTGCCTAGCAGTGGTTCCCATAGTGGTCATACTATGCTGGAATGTTACTTACTACACTGCTCCTTGCACCCTTTGAGTGATCACCAGAATGTCACCATTACTGCTTAGCATTCCATTTTTCCAGAAATATAGTTAACCATGCCACAGCCTACTGGTACATCTGAGTCAGCAGTATAAATTGAATTTTTCATGGTATTTAAATATAAAAAACAAACTAACAGAAACAAACAAATTACAAATCATGGACCAAGCATAAATAAATCCATAGCCCTGCTATGAGGATTCACAGTATAGGATAATGTTCGTCAGGCCCGGACTGGCAATTTGTGGGTGTTAAATGCTTTCTTAACTGTAGTTCTCACTATGGTGAAACCTACCTGTCAGTAACAGAACCAGGTGGAGGCAGGCCCTGGTGCAGGTCATGCAGCCAGGCCCCCCCCCCCCCCCC
>CM044440.1:31815286-31828170 GCA_024363595.1 Xenopus borealis | reverse complement strand
CCCCCCCCCCCCCGTCCTTGCTGAATTTTATGCCGCTGCAGCTGGCTCCAGCCAGCAGGTACACCCCCTGCTCCCCTGGTAGTTGCACCACTGCTACATGTGTTGCTTAAGGAAGACCAACCTGAATATTACATTGCTTGTACTAGAACTATGGCTCCCATTTTTCAGGATCATGTATCACGTATGGAAAACTGGGAGCTTTGACTGCAGTTAGAAGTATAGTTAAAAAAAAACTAAAAAAACATAAATAATAAAGAAGCAGACAGCATCCATTAATATACACAAGAGCACTCTCTTTGATTGAGTTGTCAGCAAGGCAATGGCTCTATACAAATGAATAAAGAGATGTGAATTTATTATGTAAAAACTGTAGTTAACTGTCCTTTCGTCCTTTGATAAATATGTTCATTGTTTAGAGATTCACCTCCAACATAAAAGAATAGATTAATAGAAGTGTTTTATAACCTTCCATGTCCAATTCATATAGTTTTTAAAAAAGAGCAGGCTTAAGTGTTATGTATTTAATTCAATTGCTACACATTTATCATTGTAAAAGAAGAACACTGATTTATCTACAGAAAAAACCTCAGAATTTCATATTCTGTTCATTGATAAAATTATCTTGTGAAAGACATTTAGGGGCAGATTTACTAAATTCACATGAAGGATTCGAAGTTCGATCGAACTTTCAAAAACATTTGAATTTTCGAATGTTTTTGAAGACCACTTCGACCAGTAAATTTTGTAAATTCGAATGATTCGAATGATTTGAATTAAATTTCATTTGAATATTCGACTATTTGACTGTCAAAGTACTTCCCTTTAAATTTTTATTTGACCACCTAGATCAAAGCTACCAAATTGGGTTTAATTATTTTTGAAAAATAAAAAAATATTCAATCGATCGAAACAATCGTTCGAATTGATCGATTCAAACGATTTATTGATCGAATATTTCCTATTCGATCGTTCGACCAATCGAATTGCGGTAAAATCCTTCGAATTTGAAGGATTTTACTTCCCTACCTATTCACATGGTCAAATTTTTTTCAATTCCAAATTCGACCAGTAGTAAATCTGCCTATTAGTTAATGACTCTTTATCGGCCTTCTTTTCCATATCATTATGAAAGAGGAAAACTGAAATGTAACCCTGACAATCAGCAGTGATATTTTGGGAGGCATAAATTAACAGACTCCACAAAGGTGGAAAAGCAATAAAACCCCAATTCCAAATGCCCTAAACAGACACACAGAAACTCATCAAACCACTACCAGATTTTAGGTTCTCTTGATCAATAAATACACCCAGATGTTCTTCAGGAATGTGACAACATGAGCTAATATAAGGTACAAATGTATTTTTCATACATTTTTTAAGAAGATGTAGTGATACATAATAGGGAGGACTAAATTCATTCTCATTCTCACCTTTTATTATTTATTTATTTATGCCCAAACTATACTCACTTTCGTGGCATTTGTTTATGGTGTGCCAGGAAGGCCCTGGCCTGTGAAGTGTTTGAAAGGCAGGAAAGTCAAATATACTACTCTGCAAATCTGATCTGCAAGCTAAAAAGGAACAAAATTTTTTTTTAATGTAATATAAGCTTCAGCATACTGAAATACGAAACTTTCTAAATACAATCAATGAAATATTCTGCATGCTGCATGGTGTATGCTTAACAATTTGGCAAGCAACTTATATTTGTCTGAAGGTCCTCTCTTGCCCATTCTGATGCTCAACGCTCCTTTCTAGTTGTAATTAAGCCTGCAATTTAATCTCAAATGGGAAAATGAAATAAATAAAATGTAATAAAATTTGCAAAGAGAACAAATTTGCAAATAAAAATCTCCATGTTGCAATTTAATATTCTTCAGTAGGCTTTAAAGTGGACCAGTCACCCCAATTAAATATTCAAAATCATATTTTATCACATTAGTCAAGCAAAATGAACAATAATTACACTATATAAATTATTTTCATCTTGTTTCCTTCAGTCTGGGAATTCATAATTATAGGAAGCAGGCAGGAGCCATTTTGTGGACACTGTTATTAAGGCAAGCCTTGCATCATCTCAGAATCTTGTTTGTGCACCAGAATGGGGGACCCGATGTCTATCCCCATGCCCTGGCTACACAATTAAATGGTTAAGAGAACTGGGGGAATGTGTGGGGAGCAGTGGCATCTAGGAAGTGCTGAATGGAAAGTGAAAGTAATTATCTGCCCCGCCTCTATGCCTAAGGCATAGAGGAGTGGCAGACAATAATTGATTGACAGCTGAGATTTTTAAATGAGCTTAAAACAGCTATGAATGCTTTAATAAAAATTTGAAATTGGATTTTATGTTTAATTTGAAAAAGACTTTTATTATACAGATTTTTGTGTCTGGGTGACGGGTCCACTTTAATTGCATGATAATCTTAATTTCTCACAGTGAGTGAACTTTTAAGACCTGCTTGAAGGTGGCATAAAGTTTGGAGCAATGTAACAACTTTTCAAATATACACTGCACACTGTTGAAAACTATAAAATTTGCAATCGCTATTCTGCTGTCATGTGGGTGGCAGAGTGTTTGCAAATGCAAAATTGTTTGGTGTATTTAGTGTAATAACAATAATAGATTTTTCATTGATAAAACTATAGGCAATAAGAACATGGGCACAAGCTCTACTCATTAAACTCATTACTGCCTCTTTAAAGTGAGCTCTCTCTTTATCTCTGCTATAATAAGAAGAAAAGGTTTTGCCACGTAGTATTATAAAACTGATGTATGGGAATTTACACCACATTACTTATATATTATTAAACCAATGTGAACAACCTTTGTTACATTTATTGGGTGACGGCATAAAGTTTTCCTTCGGGAAGCAGTCATTTGAAAGGTGTTAGGATCCTATTTATTAATTCATTTCTGCTGTTAACAATTTAATTTATATGGAAAACCCAGTGAGACATTAGCCTTATGAAAAACCCCATGCTGAGCTTTTACAATGATATTTCTGAATGTTATATGAATGCAGCACTTTGATACCACAGAGGACGGTAATGAGGACTGAGAAAAATATATTTTTCACACAAGACATATTATTAAGGGAGTGGGGTAAAGGGAATATGTGGTTGGGAAACAGTTTTTTTTAATGCAATTCTTGTAAATACATTTTCCTTCGCAGCCTTTAATAGAACCACTTTAAAATGATTGCTCCTATTTTTGTGTGGTAAATTCCTTTCATTTTCATTTAGATTTTACTGCGCTATTCATGATAGCTGAAGAAATGGGCGTAAAGATTGATAAATAGGCAGATATGTCAACTGCAGGGAGTGAAGTAAAGAACATTACATTTGAAGTAAAGATGGAAATTAAACGCATGTCATTTAATAGAATCCAGATCACCTTACAGGACCTTTCATAAGCACCCTGGTCATAAATTATTCATACGTTATTACAATACTGACCTCCAGCTCCTGGAAGTCATCCTCTTCTTCAACGTCATATGAGAGAGTATGAATTTTGATATCTTCAGATGAAAGGTCTATGAACTTGCTATCCGGATAATCAAGACTGTCTTTGGTGGGTGATCTGTCTTCTATAAATGTGGTTTCACAACACTCAGTGCTGACATTCTCTCCCCAAGAGCGCAAGACATTCTCCGAATACAGAATAATATTTGGCCGGTAGTGGGACTCCACAGTTTTTTGAAGCATGTTTGGATCCAACAGTTGCTGAATGGGTTCATTTTTAACGTTGTCTCTTCCAATCTGCGGTGAAATATTTCCAACAATGCAGCTCTGGTATTGAGGGGTTGGGTAAACAGATACTATCCCATCTTTATTTTCAGCCATTACATTTCTGGTGTTGATTAAGCCATTCTTTTTCCCAGCCTCTGTGATTTTATTATGCATAAGCACATTGTTCTGTTCAATTAAACCATCCATATTTTGCATCTGATTGTTTTGCTTGCTTCCTTGGCACCAGTTGTAAGTTGGAAATACCGGTCACATTTGCTAATGGCTTTTATCTTCCTGAAAGCAGTAAAAGTAAATGAAGTTAGAAAAGCAGGAATGCAAGTAATCACCAACAAAATGAGTAATAAGACAGTTTACATCTTTATGTGATGGATAATGCATACAAGATGGTGCAGATAAGTCACTTACCTATACTCAAAAGGAGGGTTGTGGGTGCATTCATAAGGCTAAATTAAAATATAATTAAGTGAAAAGAAAACAGGTTTTTTTTTGTGAATGTATGGGGCAAATTTACTATTATTCCAGGAAATTAGTTCGACCAAATTCGCAATTCGAATTGTTTAGGCTATCATTTTGCTCACAATATGATTTTTCCATGAATTCGTACGATCGTTTGATTTCACAAAAAAATTGTGAAATTTCCTTCGAGTCCAAAAAATTCGTACGATTCAAACGATCGAACACTACGATTGTACGAATGGTATTCGAGCAGGACTTAGCCTCAGAAGCCTATGGGGAGTTTCCCATAGGCTTCTATTACAATTCGGTAGGTTCAATCTGGCGAAGTAGGCAGTCGAATAACGTTAAAATTTTAATTCCTTCGATCATCGAATGATCGAATTATCGAATATCCAATCATTCAATCTATTTGATATTCGATGATCGAAGAGGCCAAATTTACATATCCGATTTCACGAAAAATTCGTATGATCGGTATTCGATCGAATTCGATCGAACTTCGATCATTTCATGTGAATTTCTAAAAACGGCCCCTATGTGTCTGAGTATGGTTTTTTTCTTAAAAGCCACAAATGCTAGTGACTGGGGAGGATTTAGCCTATTTATTGAACCCATCGTCCATGAGACATTTATCATATCTGCTGCACTTGTCACTAGGTAACACTTTTGCACTTATCCACATACACAGAACACCCATTACACCCCTAAAGCTGGTCATAGACGTAAAGATTTTTGAAAGATCCAATTGTTATCGTGAGACCACGATTGTCTCAAAACGATCGTTTAAATGCCTGATGTGTCCATCAACTAAAAAGACCATTTCAGGTGATATTGCCAGCAAAACTGAAGGATCGCAGCCTGCTTGGCCCTGCAAACATAGGTAGATTGCATGGGGACCGATAAAGATTTTCTAACCTTGCCGATCAATCATCAGACCAATGTCGGACGAAAAATCGTAAGATGAACGATCATTTGTATCCCACTAACCGCACGATAATTTGACAGATTGGTCGGACTTCCCTAAGATCGGTCAATTGGCAGGGAAAGATCGTTGCGTCTATGGGGAGCATACAGCTTTTCCTTTTTCATTTTTGCTCACTTTTAAACTCACGCACATACATGCACAAGTGTGCACTTATACATACAACTTTACTTTGCCTTTATTATAGTCTCTTCATTATCAAACTTTTTTAATAATGGGCTTTGGTCTGGGCAGTCTCTCTCTTTAAAAGCCATAAAAGCAAGTGGCGGGGAAGGATTTAGCCTAAATATTGAAACCAAGCTTCAGGAGACATTTACTCCAAGTAATGCTATTAAATGACATTTTATATTTTGATCAGAGGTAAACAAGTTAGGGATTACTGTGTGGGGTTTACCTTGATGTGGTACGGTGGCTATCAACTTTATGATCTTAACCTTGTAACAAAAAAACCTGTTTTCTTTTTAAATATATTTTAATTCAGCCTGAGGAGTGCACCCACAACCCTACTTTTTGTACTTACCTACGAGCTGAAAGAAATGCTCACGACACCAAAGATTCCATGCTTACAGTTAGATCAAAGGCATGTGTTAAGTACAGGATGCTTTATACACAGATACTGTATACCTTATCCATCTATACACAATTTATAAGTATTCTCCAGTTTGAGTTGTGAGTACATTAGAATTTAGTCAAATAAAATTCACATCAATTCGAAATTTGACTTTATAATATAAAACAAGTTGGCGAGTGCATGAGTGTACAAACAAGAATGTCGGTAAGTGATAGTGTTAGTAACTGTTGAATGCTTTCAGCGAGACCATGAGCCTAATCTGTTGAGTAGTGATGGGCGAATCTGCGGCGTTTTGCTTCTCCAATTTTTTTGCAAATTTCTAGAGAAATTGCAAAACACAGAAAAATTTGCAAAATTCCCGCGATTCACCGCAGACAAATAAATTTGCAAAACACCAGTAAAATATTGCCTGGCAAAAATGGACACCCGCATCCAAAACAAGACACGCTTGTGAATTTATTTGCCTGCGGCGAATCACGGGAATTCACCGCAAATTCGCCCCAGGCGAATAAACTCGCCCATCACTACTGTTGATTACATTAGAGGCTATGAATGGGAGCATGTTTAAGACCCATTCTTAGCAACTTTTCAATTGTTTTTCATTCTTTTTATTTATTAGGGTGTCTGAATTATTTAACTATAGCCTCTTCAGCTTTCAAATGGGGGTTACTGACCCCAGCTGTCAAAAGAGTATTGGTCTGTAAGGCTACAATATTATTGTTGTTGTTTTAATGACTTTTCGTTCTATTCAGGCCCTCTCCTGTTTACATTCCATTCTTTCATTTACAGAATGGCATGGTTGCTAGGGTAAATTGTACGCTAGCAACCAGGCAGCTGCAGAAATTCCAAACGGGAGAGCTACTGATCAAAAAGCTAATTAATTAAAAAAAAAAAACACAAAAAATAAATAAAAAATGAAGGCCAGTTGTGAATTGTCTCAGAATAGCACTGTCTACATCTTACTAAAATGTAATTTAAAGAGAAACTACCCCTTTGACGGACATAACCTTTATCACACTATGTTTTGTTGCTCAAAGCATCATCAGCAAAGAAGCTGATCATCCTGATGCAAATCACAAGATTGTGAGTTACATCAGGTAGCTGTCAAGCAAGTGCTGTCATCCAAAAAATGGGCAGCAGGGAGAACTACTGGCAATTATAAACTCTGGCCATTAGAAGCAATTAGTTTTGTTGCTCATCAACACATAAGCATTATCAAAAGATAAGCTGAGCATCCTGCAGCAAATCACAATGCTGAAATGAAACATACTGGGGTTTATTTATAAAGTTTGTACAGAGCAACATTTCACAAAAGGTGCGCAAAAGAGATGGGTTTGCAAAAATAACTTTAATAGCAATTTAAAATCACAATTTGCAAAACTGTTATGAGAATATTTTCTCAGTCATGTTGTGGCATAAGGTGTGCATAAATATTCGCAATTTACGTTTTTTTTTTTTTTTTTTTACAATATTTAAATTGCTGTTATGGACATTCGCAGTGGGAAAAAATAACCGCAATTCTGTTTGCCAATTAAAGTCACCACCCTTATACAGCTTTATAAATATAACCATGCGCAGGACAAATATATTCACTGTGCGAATCATTCTTCGCTGCACAAGGTTTACATTAGAAAGCTTTCAAGCAAGTGTGGTCATCAGAGAGAATTATTCAATAGAAACAGTTATAAAATGTGGGCATTGTTATGCCAGAATGTAGATCTATTCAATTCATAGACCCTTCATGTGTAACTACATTTCAAGCCTCATTGTTTTTCGATTGCAAAGTGCCTCAAAAAATTGCAAGTTTTATAATCAGATTAACCTATTATTTCTCAGTAGAGTGAGATGCTTTGTTCATGTTATATATGGAGGTGGTTCTTAGAGTTTTTAAAGTTTGTCAACTTAATATGTGTAAGTTGTCTTAAAGTGGACCCGTCACCCAGACACAAAAATCTGTATAATAAAAGTCCTTTTCAAATTAAACATGAAATCCAATTTCAAATTTTACTAAACCATTCATAGCTGTTTTAAACTCATTTAAAAATCTCAGCTGTCAATCAAATATTGTCTGCCACTCATCTATGCCTTAGGCATAGAGGCGGGGCAGATAATTACTTTCACTTTCCATTCAGCACTTCCTAGATGTCACTGCTCCCCCACACATTCCCCCAGTTCTCTTAACCATTTAATTGTTGCCAGGACATGGGGATAGACATCGGGTCAAACAAGATTTTGAGATGATGAAAGGCTTGCCTTAATAACAGTGTCCACAAAATGGCTCCTGCCTGCTTGCTAGAATTATGAATTCCCAGACTGAAGAAAACAAGACTAAAATAATTTATATAGTGTAATTAATGTTCATTTTTGCTTGACTAATGTGATAAAATAGGATTTTGAATATTTTTTTGGGGTGACAGGTCCACTTTAAGTGACAAAACACTGTATAATCAAAGGTCATGTTCCCTAACACTGGCAAACCTGGTATTTATATTATGAAATCTTTATTGCTGATGTTGCATCTTTGTTGGTGTAACCTAAATGCATTAACATCAATTTTAAAATACAAGCATAATACAATTCTTGTTTTCCCAGCAAAATAAAATACAATGAGTTAAAAATACAGAAATGGACAATTAGAACCACGTCTTCATTTGCCCAAGCCATACTTACTCATTGAGAATAATTACAGCATATAAAGGCATCTAG
Organism: Xenopus borealis; assembly: GCA_024363595.1. NCBI lineage: Eukaryota > Metazoa > Chordata > Amphibia > Anura > Pipidae > Xenopus > Xenopus borealis. Next base: position 31,819,705 of record CM044440.1, on the reverse strand, counting down.
ATTGAATCTCTGTGGGTTGAAAAGTCCAGGGTACTCAATTATTTTAATACTTCATAAGTTCTTAATAAGAGTTTCCCGATTCCCTAACCATGCGCATTGGGAAAACAAAATTATTCCAATAATGTTAAGGTAGTACAGTAACTGTCCAAATGCTTCCAAAAACCAGAAATATGGATGGCTTTAATGTTAAAATAAATGTTTAACAATATAAATAATAAAAGTATAGGTATGGGACTTGTTATCCAAAATACTACCCTATATAGACCCCTACCCACCTCTCCCCAACCTACCTGTTACCCCAGACAAATGCCCCTTGCTTTTTACATACCCCTCCCTTTCTTCAGTAATGTTCAGAATCAGAGCAGCATTTATGGGCAAGCGCAGTTGGAGCACATTTTCGGTTCCGAACAAATGAGCATGCGCTGAAATTTTGGGTCATGTGAAAAAATAATAGTTAAAAGTTCTACTCCAGCATAATTCTGCACTGAAATCCATTTCTCAAAAGAGCAAACAGATTTTTAATATTTCATTTTGAAATCTGACATGGGGCTAGATATATTGTCAATTTCCCAGCTGCCCCATGTCATGTGACTTGTTCTCTGATAAACTTCAATAACTCTTTACTGCTGTACTGCAAGTTGGAGTGATATCACCCCCAACAACAGAACAATGGGAAGGTAACCAGATAACAGCTCCCTAACACAAGATAACAGCTGCCTGGTAGATCCAAGAACAGCACTCAATAGTAAAAACCCATGTCCCACTGCGTACTATTCAGTTACATTGAGAAGGAAAAACAACAGCCTGCCAGAAAGCAGTTCCCTCCTAAAGTGCTGGCACAAGTCACATGACCGGGGCAGCTGGGAAATTGACAAAATGTCTAGCCACGTGTCAGATTTAAAAACCGCATATAAAAAAAATCCGTTTGCTCTTTTGAGGAATGGATTTCAGTGCAGAAGTACTGGAGCAGCACTATTAACAGATGTATTTTGAAAAAAAACATGTTTTCCCATGACAGTATCCCTTTAAGCTTTGGTTCTCCTTAAATAAATAGTAACCCTGATTTACTGTAGAGTACATTTTTGCTAAATTGCTGCTAGCTAAAGCAGCCAATCAGGTATCCATTCTGATGAGTACTACTAGTTAGAATATGTAAGCAAATCACTGGTTTCTGTTGACAACTACACCGGTGATGTTTGCTAGTAAATTAATCCTTCTGTATTTCTGACCTTGCATGGGGGAAGAGATGGCAGACACCTAAACCAACATTAACTAATTAATTATCCCATTATAATCTATGCTATCTTTATCATTAAATAAATAAATAATATATCAATCCCCTAAACTGTTTAATGTACAGTCTGGATTTTTAGAAAGTGAAAATCTACAGCAAAAAACAGTTGACTTTAAGCATGAATCTTATATTTTTTTGTAAGGAAAACAACCATGTTTTCATTGTTAAATAATGAGATTACAAGTCTTTTCTGATAGAGAAAAATCATAATTTATATTCACTGCAGGACATTTTGAATAGGAAGACCTCATTTGCATATTTATTTTATTGTGCTGTTTCATATTGCTTACATTTATACATACTCAGCAATTTGTATAACAGAAAGCAGGTAAATATTTTTGACTTTTCCAATATATTGTGCGCTACTCAATTCAATCTGCATAGTCCCCACTCAAGCCACTTCAGTATATCACATTCAATGCAGATGTGATCAGTGTTTGTATTTGTAGTTGGTACCTTTACAGCTGGCATCCCCAACCCGTTTTACCAATGAGCCACATTCAAATGTGAAAAAAAAATGTGAGTCTGGTAGGAACACAAGCATGAAGTTCCTAGGGATGCCAAATAAAGACATTGGGGGTCATTTATCAACACTGGGCAAATTTGCCCATGGGCAGTAACTCATTGCAACCAATCAAATTGCTGCATTCATTTTTCTACTTGCAGCTGACTTTAAAAAGCTAATCACTGATTGGTTGCTATAGGTAACTGCCCATGGCCAAATTTGCCCAGTGTTGATAAATGAGCCCCATTGGCTCTTTGTCTAGACTGGCAGCCCACAGGAGGCATTATTTGGCAGTACACCTGTTGAACTACACAACTTGCCTCCAAGCCTAGATATTAAAAATAAGCATCTACTTTGAATCCACTTGGAGCAACATCCAAGGGGTTGGTGAACAACATGTTGAGCAAAAGAGCAAAGTCAATTTACTTAGCAGGAACATAGACAGGTGAAATTATATTTCTAAAACACACAATTTGGTGATTAAGCAAGCCTCCATAGCTGCCAAGTCAGAAAAGTGAAAAGAAAACATCAGTTTATGACATTAGCAGCAGATTGGTGTCATCTATATGCAGGTACATCATAGATATGGAAACTTTGGTTATCCTTTGCCGTCTTAATGTTTGAAAAGCAGCTAACTACTTGGTTCCAGGCAAAATTCATTAGTAATTCTTGTACTACCTTTGTCTACAGTCCTCATATGATTTCAGATAACAAACAAACTGGATGTGTTTTTATTATTATTATTATTATTATTATTATTATAAGGGTGTTTTTCAGTAATGGTTACATTTCCTGGCAACTAGCAATCACGTGGCTTGAACTTCTGTAATACTAATCTGTAAAGGCTGATTGTTGGCCAAAACTTAGCAGGTGTATCATGACAGCAAATTGTACTTATGAGGCAACAACAACTTCTCTCAAGTGTTTAATGACAGAAATTTTATTTTTCAGCCTTTGCGTTAAATATAATTTGCCCATGTAGAGTTGTTTGTTTTACAGCTGCTAAACCACAGTGACAAGTAACTATACTAAATGAGGATGCCATTCAAATAATTTGTAAAAACTATAATGGATGGACATCCACAAATATAATCTTTAAAGGGGTTTAATTAAAGCCATGACTATGAAGGGTTGCTGGTCATGCTTAGACTTGAAATTCTTCTACTGAAAAACTTCTGAAAATGTCTTAGCTGGGTTGAGGAAAACAGGACCCTAAACTGAACCCTACTCAACCTGACCCCCCCCCCCCAACCTGGTACAAACAGCTCTATTTATTGATCCTCACCTGACCACCCATCTCTGATGTCACAAAGGGGTAGGAATGGAGGCTGCTACTGTCGGAAGCCAGCAGTGTAACGTCACAGAAGGAAAAGCTCAACCCAAGTCCACCTGAGAACTGGCAATCTTCTCTGAAAGTCAAACCGAACCCACCCAACCTGCGGGTCCCATGTGTATAAAGCGGCTTCTTTGTAACCTTTTGCTTTTACTGTGAAATAAGACTTTTATTTGAGAAAGCTATTCTCAAGACTATTATTGAAACAAAAATAAAGCTTTGACTTTTTCTTTTCAGCCCATGATGTCACATAAATCTTATTCTGGAAAGAACTTTGTAGAAAAAAAGAGAGAGATAGAATAAGTGAAATAAAATAAAAGAACATAAGTGAGAAAGTTCCTGCTGTGAAATGTATCCTCAGGAGGAAAGACTATCCACAGTTGAGGATCTCTCAAATACGATGATATCTCACGGGGGAGATCATGGAAGAAGTTCAGAAGTTTAATTATGTACTCTCTTAATAAAGTGACAAGCACTCCAAAACTTGTAGTTATAATTGGCACTTATATACAGGTACACATAACATGTTAGAATAAGATGAAAAGAACAAGCAGTTGCTGTAGAGGAAGTATAAATCCCTGCAAGCCATGTGCACAGGACTGGGAGTTTTATATATTTTGTTAGCATGCCAAAGAGCTCGGAAAATCTCCGACATCCACATAAATTCTTACTTATTTTTCATAACATTAGAAAATTAAAAATAAAAGCTTATAGCTTTACAACCATAACAAGAGGTGACATTCAAGGGCAATAAAGAATGGTTATTATTACTTGTATGTCTCCTGTATGGGAGCTGTTTTCTAATGTTGTGCATTACATTAATTCCAAGTTGACATTTTTCCTTTTTTGTGCAAAACAACTGACTAATTCCAGTAGGCTATCCTATACAAAATCCTATAAGCTCTTTCTATAGAACAACAACTTAAAGCCATATTCTGAAATTTGACACTTGAGAGAGCTAACTTGCACTTATTGATTACTACTCATGTAATTTAGCACCTACTGTATGTTCATAAATGAGTCCCTTGTTTTTGGAGAGTAACAGAGGTTGGTTTGTCACAATTGAGTTTACCCTCAACTACTAGCATATCTACAAAAAAACAATTTCCTCACAGATACTGGTCTTGGGAAGGTGAGGTTTGGAAAAGCAAATTCACAACTAAGTCTGAGTGTAACTTCAGTGCCTATATCAGCTCATGAAATGTTATCCCACTATTGAATGCTTCATCCCCTTCATCTGTCTGCAAAGGAGGAAAAAGTTATGTTACAGTTTCAGGTGAACAATTG
>CM044440.1:31786332-31802273 GCA_024363595.1 Xenopus borealis | reverse complement strand
TTTTTTAACTAAAGTATATTGGAGATAGATTTATTTTTCATTAAAGAAAGTAAAAATGGGGTTTTATTTTCTTGCCTTTACATGCCCTTTAAAATCAGTAGGAACTGAGAGGGTTAAAAGTTAGTGCCTATTTGCCTTACCATATATTGGGCAGCTTCTGCAGCTGACTGTTGCCTATAACTGAGGAAGCAGAATTTCATGTCACATACTGTACAGTATGTCTTCTTTTCCTGTTTATTTAGCCATAAATATCTGCAATTTAACATGCATACTTTTGAATTGCATATCTCCCAACTGTCACGTTTTTTGGGGGGACAGTTACAATTTTGACAGCTCAGCCTGCATTGTTACAGAAATGATCCAACTTTTTCTTTGATCTCCTGCACTGTACAGCCACAAAAAAGATACACAGTTTCTAAAAGTTAATTGACTTTTGTCAGAAAGCCTGGACTCAGTGGCAGGTGCACTTAAATACTTTTGTAACAATTTAAGATAAGCAAATAAACAATTGTAACTATTTAAGATAAAAATCTCTTGGGGCAACTGTGACTTGCAGCTTAAAGGGCAATTCAATTTAATCAGAAAACTGAAATGAAACATATGAATCACAGAAATGTGTTCAAACGTCAATAACCTGCCAAATTTTGTAAAATGGTAGTTAGGGGGTGTGGCCAGGGCTGCTCCGGCCATTAGGCAAGTTGAGACCCTTGCCTCAGGCGGCGCAGAGCCGCCTGTTACCAGGGGTGGCAAAAAGCAGCCACTGGAAACATTAAGAGCCGAATTTCCGTTTTTTAAAATGGAAATTTGACTCTTCTAGTGCAGCAAGCGCAATATCGCTCACTGCACTAGCGATGCGGACCCTCCTCCACCCGCTCTGACGCTAGAAGTTAGAAGCATGGAGCGGGAGGGGGGGGCGGCATCGGGGCTGCTACTTTTTAATCACCGCTGAGTTCTGGTCTGTGGATGTGCACGCTACATTGGAAGTGTATTGTCGGCCAGGTCTCCCTAAGCTGTGAGTTCGGGGCGTTGCACCCAGGCCAGGGGCTCCGAGCAGTGAGTAACCTGAAATGAATGCCTGTGAAGGCAATTGTTTAAACAAATGGTCCGGGGAATTTGCACCTGGACCCACCCAGTAAAAGGTTGAGCCATTGTATGAATAAGTGGATCTATGTTGCTTCACATTTGAAATAGAGGATGAAGAGTTTGAGCAAATCCAATTTTCTTTTGCAAATAAATATGTAAATACCAAATGAAAATGTACCCCAGCACTGCAAAATTTCCTGCCATCTTTTGCCTGACAATGAACAGCACAACAGCTTGCAGGTGATTTTAAAGCCATTCTATTAGTGGCGGCTTTTGGCCCTTTGGTGCAGTGTTTGGAGACTATTTAAAAATGCAGAATTTGAATCACTGTCCATTGTGCCATTACCCATATATTACTATTCACAGTGAGATGTAGCTGATATGAATAATTCAGCAATGAAAATGAAGAATCTAAAAGCTTTATTTCAACCTTGAAAGCTTGTGTATTCTTGCTCTGTATGAGTGTTCTTTTATTTCACATCAGTGTAACTAATCAGCATTTAAGACAAGGTGATCTGAAAATGAATGGAATTAGACAAATATTTCAGACAAGTCTACCAAATACATCAAAGTCCTTTGGTCTACGGTAATTCCAGTAATATAAGGTAGTTTGGGATGTTATGATCGAAGTAGCAATGATGCCAAAGGGAATCAGCTATGGAACCCTGCAGTGATTCTGATGACTTTCTTCTAAAGTCTATCAGAGATAAGCTCTGAGGTTTTGGTGTTGAGTTCTGAGCTTTGCTGTTAGGGAACAAGAGTAATTGGGGCTGAATTTGAAAAATGTGTGCAGAGACACCTGAAGGCAGAATAGGACTTTGGTGAAACGATGGCCTCAGAACAAGGAAAAGAAGAGAGATGGTTTCTGCTACATGAGTCTGCTGAGTCTAGTTGCTTAAAGTTTTGTTCAGCTGACACAATGGAATCTGGATTTCTTTAAATTCTTAATATTCAAATTAGGGTTTGCATTTGGTTTTGATGAATCTTTTGTGGGGGAATCTGTATTTCACAAATTATGGCTTCAGTTCCTACAGAAAAACCTAAAAGCAATGGTGTTAAAATGAAACTTAAATATGTATATACTGTATGCTACACACTACTTTCAAAGCATACTACATGTGTTCCTCAAGGCTTGAGAGTAAGAAGTCATTATTCCTCATTGCATCCTAGATTTTGCTTTATGCAGGACCAAGCTCTTCAATGCTGGTCAGCTACATTAATAGATCTGACTTACAGTAGCAGCTTGAATCTACTGATGTGCTCTGCAATGCTGATCATTTAGGGGCAGATTTATCAAGGGTTGAATTTTGAATTTGAAAAACTTCGAAATTCAAAAAGACTAGTGATGGCTGCCGAGTCTCGTTTGGACACAGGGTTAAAAAAAAATGGACGCCCGCGTCCAAAAATGGGCGCCGACCAATTTTCTGCAGGCAGAAAATACCAACAGAAATGAAATCGAAGTTCATCAAGTAGGTCCATTTTCGATTGAATAGGACCATTTTCAATCAAATTCGAATTGTACAAATCAAAGTAATAGCGCATTCGGTCGAATTCAATTCAAAGCTTTTCCAAAACAAAAACTTAAATTTTTCAAAAAAAAAGAGTTGATAATAGTTAATATGAAGAGTATAAGATAGATTGGGTCTAGTGATGGGTGAATCTCACCCGTTTCGCCAAAAAATTTCTCGAATTTCCAGCGAAATTCATGAATTGGCGAAAAAATTCGCGAAACGAGTCGCGCGTCGTTTTTGACGCGCGGCGCGTCAATCGCGTTGCATCGCAAATTTTTGCTGGCGAATTTTTGCTGGTGTTTCGCGAATTTATTCGCGGGAATTCGCCGCAAGTTCGCCCCTGGCGCATAAATTCGCCCATCACTAATTGGGTCGGTTGGGTCAATCGAAATTAATTCTAATGGGGATTCAAATTTAATTCAGGTGTTTCAGTCTTTATATGAAAGAGGTGGTGTATGTCTCATGAATGCTTGATACAAATGCTATTCTTATGAATGTATGCTAGTGGTATTAAGCAATGCCTAATGTTGCACAAAACACATATTGCTTACAGCAGGTGTAGAACAGCACTGGTCTGTACCCATATACTGGTTGTACTCTAACGGTGCAGGTAACAGCATTTACTGAGGCAAGGGAACCTTATTATTTTATACTTTAGTGCTCCTTAGGTGCAAAGTACAGGTATGGGACCTGTTATCCAAAATGCTTGGGTCCTGGGGTTGTCCGAATAACAGATCTTTCCGTAATCTACATACCGTAAGTCTACTAGAAAATAAACCCAATAGGCTGGTTTTGCCTCCAATAAGGCTTAATTATATCTTAGTTGGGATCAAGTACAAGCTACTGTTTTATTATTACAGAGAAAAAGAAAATATATTTTTAAAATATAGATTATTTGATTGTAATGGAATCCATAATTTGGATTTTTCTGGATAATGGGTTTCGGGAAAAACAGATCTCATACCTGTACTGTGCTCGAGTAAACTGTTGTAAAGAGCAGAGTTAAACATGTGGAGTGTTCATATATAATGTATAAGCAACCTGTGGTTATCAAGTATGTCTGCTACTGATAAAAGCAAATATAGCATGAGTAACAATTTTGAGGTTTTTTTTGGAATATAGAATATTTTCCAAGAGACCAGTCTGAAAATGGAAATAATTCAGCAATATTTCAAGGCAGTATGTTGTTTGGTAAACTGGCAACAACCAGCTATTCTTGAAAAGCACGGGTAACCAAGCATTATCACCATCAGTATGCATAAGAATAGGTCCTGTCAAGTGAAAGTGATGAGCCATTGATTGCACACAGAAACATATAATAAATGTCTTAAAGTCAGGATATGTAATGCCTGCAATCAGTCTTGGAGCATGACAGAGTGAAGACATATCTATTTAAATGGAAAAAAATCACTGTATTAATCTTCGTCTAATTATGTATTTTAAATTGTGTCATTCATCAGGAGCCTGTATAGAAAACAACTAAAAACTGTGGCATATTATTAGCATACACAAACAGCTGCCTGCAGAAATTAGACTCTTACAGTTTATATATTTGTAGGTATTATCAAGCAACAATATACAATGTAGCAAACCAAAACAGCTGTAGTAAGTAGAGATGGGCGAATCTCCTGAAATTCGCCGAAAAATTTGCGAATTTCCAGAGAAATTCGCAAATTGGCAAAAAATTCGCGAAACGAGCCGCAACACGCTTTTGCCGCGCGTCTCGTCAACTTTGGCGCGTCACATCAACTTTGGCGCGTCACGTCGTTTCCGACGCACGTCGCGTGATTTTCGTTGCGTCGTTTTTGTCGCGTCATTTTTGTTGCGTCGTTTTCGTCGCACGTCGCGTCGTTTTCGTTGCGTCAAAAACTACGCGCTACTCGTTTTTCCGGCGAATTTTCGCCAAGCAAAATTTTGCTGGTGATTCGCAAATTTATTCGCAAGCGGCGAATCACAGGAATTCACCACGAATTCGCCCCTGGCGAATAAATTCGCCCATCATAGTAGTAAGTCATTCGAAGGTTCTTTAATGGCTCCAATACACACACACACACATATATATATATATTTCTAGGTAGGCATGCAATATTCATTTTTAGAGTAGCAATAAGCTTAAATTACAGTATACAATATGAAAAATATACAAATGAGGGGACAAACAGCTGCATGACAAATTGTCTGCCATCTTATGGCAGCAAATGTGCAATAAACCACACTTCAGTCCTTTCCCTACCCTAGGTATTTGTATGTATCATGTCCATTGTTTTTGGATGTCTAAAAGAGCTGCTTTCTCATAAGTTCACTGGGGTAACCAGTACGTAGAGGAAGGAGAAGGGTTGCTATACTTCAAGTGATCTGTGGGCCTAGGCAAGTATAGAAAAGTGTTTTGTTCTTAAAACAACCCACTGGTAAAAAGATAAAGTTATATCTTAAGGATAATGCAACACTCCATTCACCAAAGATTGATCTATCTTTCTGTTAGACTGAAGATGGCACTCACAGAGCTGAAAGGAGCTCTATCAGAAAGCTTTATCAGAAAAGGCAGTGTTAATACACCCATAAACATTCACAGTGCTGCTGGTCTGAGTCCTCTATGAAAAGAACCACCACATTCCCTTCCTCCTTTTCATTACAGACAGGCTTCTGTATCAGATTTCCTTCTCTCAACTCAAACCTCCCAACCCCCGGCAGAATCCCATGCAGCATCCTCCTCTCTAACTCTCCTTCAGCCTCATTCCCTCCTGTCTGTAATCTGAGCAGAGCCAGCCACAAGAAACACAAGGTAGCAGGAGAGAATCAGGCAGGAAAGTTATGTCACACCAAACTGATTTGGCAGCTGCTATCTGAAACAAGCCTGCATCAGTAGATTTCCTTCTTAATCCCAACTTGATGAATTTAGGACAGGACATATCATAAAGTAGGATGAAGTACAAAGAAATGGTAGTACTGTAGGTGAAAAAGACCACGTTTGCATAGAAAAGATCTCATGGGGTTTAGCATTCCTCCTCATATGTCACTGTTACGACCCATCACAGTAGCAATCACACCATAGGCAATCCAGCATCCATAACATACTGTACAAAAAAATGTGTGTCATTGCTAGGCAACCCATACATTACTGATTTCAGGGGTTTATTTACCTTTTTAAAGATTTTCTAATTGTACTAGTTTCTTGATCACACTAGGAAACCAAAGTTTTCAGTTTTCAATATCTAATATTGTCTAATACAGTTGTGCAACTGCAAACATTGCAACTTTGCTCTGCTTTAACCAATATTTTTCAATTGATTGTCTTGGATGTGTGCATAACCTTTTCCTTTTGCACTGGTGTGTATGTAAACAGTGGAATCTCTGATCTCAAATAGGTTGCTGATTTCCCATGAGGCTTTTGAGACTATTGCTTATCTATTAAACTTAGAATCCAGTCATAAAGACACAACTGCTTTGCTTGTAAAGACCATTAAATAACAGGAAATACATTTCAAAATGAAAAAAATAATTAATTAAAACCACATTTTTTCCAACACTGCTCTACTATACTCTATCTTTGTGTTCTTTAATAAAAATGCATAGGCCTGATGCCTATATTTGCCTTTCAGAATATCATTGTTTTGCTTTATTTTCTAAGCATCCATGAATGTATTGTTGGTTTCGGCTTGCAGTTTTAGCTAGTGTTACCACTTAGCCTTCCAGTGCTTCTTTCACAGCTTTCATGGCCTGGTACTATATGGATCTGACTTACCAGTTGATATCACAGAACCTCTTATTTCCTGCCTTTCCTGCTATTTCCTTCCTATCCTTTGATTAACGGGAAGCATTAATATGTTTACTCTTAGGTGCGAGAAGAAGGATCCTGGTAGCAGAGTTTAAGAATGATTGGAGGGAAGAAAGACGAAAGTCAGGAAGACTGGTTAGTCGGAGATTGCAATAGATAATAGGATAAGGGCATGGAGTAGTGTTTTGGCTGTTGTTTCTGAAAGAAAGGGCTGTATCTTGAATATATTGTGGAGGAAGAAGCAACAGGTTTTAGCAGTAGTATTAATATGATTAGAAAAGAAGAAAGACTGGTCAAAGATGACCCCCCCAAACAGCATTAATTTTTGCACAAGGCTCCCTAACATATTAACAGTTCTACTGGAATACACAAAATACACATTACAGATGCTGACAGCACAATTTTTTATCCTTACTTATTTAATATAAGTTTTTCAAGCCCATAGTACCTAATGACCCATGGCAATAAAGATTTTGCTTTTTATATCTGGAGCACATATGTAATAAATATTTTAGTAATTACTTTTCTAGCTAAACAGCTGCCATGTTGGTTAAAAGGATTTCCAGCTCCTTTTTTAGCCAAATGTGGAGAACAGACAGGGGTTTGTGAGAGACCCTGGCTCAGATATGTGCATGCACAGGACAGTCTTTTTTATAAAGCACATGTGCTATTGGCCAATAGTAGCTCGGAAATGTGAAACTTCTGTGATATCACCCTGGTGCTAAGGAAAGGCAGGTCCTGGCCAGTAATGCTTCATGGAGATAAAGATTGAGATAAAGTCCTGGCCAGGAATGCTTCATAGAGATAAAGATTTCACAGGTTTTGTCTGTAAAGGAATATTTAGTTGTGAATGGGCATTAAAAGCACAGGGGATTTAGGTGGCCTTTAATAAGCCCAGTTGCACAAAAACAGAGTTTAGCTAATAATGACACATATTAATATTTATGTATAAATATACAGACATGAAATGTTACAATAAAATTCTTTGGAAAGTGGAATGCAATTATATAAATGTCAGAGTAAAATTTATTGCAGTAAGCCATGGCTAAATTAGCTGGTTAGATACAGGAACAAGAATTAGGGTAATTCTGTGTGTTTGAAAATTATTTATATAATTCTTCTACTTTCAAAAGAATTTATAGTTTGCATCATTAAAGCCATTTCAGTTATTTGTTCTATAAAGGAAAGTTCTATTTGTCTTCCTTTAGACTGTCAAGCTTTATCTACTGTGCAAACTGCTTCATCTATGGATTTTTTTTAATGTAAATGATATTCCTGTTTGCTAAATATATGCTATCAACATTATTTTACATTTGGCTTCCATGTCAGTCATTTTAAGTAGATAGTTATGACAAGTGTTCAGCAGCGATTTCACCAAATGAGCGGATCTCTCCCCGATACGCCCACTTTCAAGCAGATCATAATGAAAGCAATATGGGCGGTCAGATCTTTTGGCCAGACATTGATCAGGGAAGCCCGCCGGAGGGCCCCACACACACACCAATAAGCTGCTGACTCTGTCTGTCGGCAGCTTTTATCAGCCCATGTATGGCCACCTTAAGGGTTGTATTGTAATAAAAATTGCTTTCCTGAATCATTTATTTATTGATCTTCTTTGCCTCCTTGTATTCCAACAATCTGAAAATCTGATATAGTTTTAAAGGGGATGTAAAGTCTTCCTTTTAAGTTAAAGATAGATTACATAAAACAAGCAAATTTGCAATATACATGCTTTATCTTTTACTTACTATTGTGAAGATAAAGGACCAGGTGTATTTAGGCAGCCTCAGATAGCCCTACTAGCTGTTCCAGAAACTTAGGAAGTCACCAGCTTTCCCTATCTCTCACTGCAGCCAGAGCCAGTCGGAACATAGAATGCACAGACAGCAATGAGCATGCTTGTCTCTGATTGGCTCCTGCCGCACACATAGTGGGAAGTTGGGTAACAATAGGAAGTAGGGTTACAGCAGAAACAAAACAAGCAGCTGACTGAGTCTGCCTGTGGCTGCTGAGGAAAACAAATTGATTATTTCAACAACAATAAGAATAAAGTAAAGCATGTATATTGCAATGTTTCTTGTTTTTAGGGATTATATCAGAAACCCCCTAACTTAATAGGAAAACTTTACATCCCTTAAAGGTGGCCACACACGGAGAGATCCGCTCGTTTGGCAACATTACCAAATGATTGAGTCAAAATGGAGGAGATACGGGAGGTCGGATCGTAGGACCACATCAACAGATAGGTGCGGCCACATTCCGACAGGATTTTTAGTCCTGTCCAGTCGACGCAATATCGATTGGGGAAGCCCGTTGGAGGGCCCCATACACGGGCCAATAAATCCCGTCACCAGCTTTTATTGGCCTGAGTATGGCCATCTTAAGGCTTCATGAGATTGCCCTTAAAGGACCAGTAACATCAAAATATTTTATTGTTTTAAAGTAATAAAAATGTAAAGCATTGTTGCCCTGCACTGGTAAAACTGCAGTGTTTCCTTCAGAAGCTCTATTATTGTTTATATAAATAAGCTGCTGTGTCGCCATGGGGGAACTTGTCAAAGGAGAAAAGGCTCAGGTTACACAGCAGATAGCAGATAAGCTCTGTGTTATCTGTTATCCATTACTTATCCTGTGCCATATAGCTGTTTTGCTACTTAGCAACTTGTTTATATGAACTATAATAGTGTTTCTGAAACAAACAGATCAGTTTAAACTTTTTAGATCAGTGCAGAGCAACACTACATGATATTTTCTTTACTTTAAAACACTTTCATTTTTTGATGTTACTGTTCCTTTAATGAGATAGCAGATTAATCTTCAGTGGATTGACTTTCAGGACCCTGTAGCAATCTATATAAAGAATGTCTACAATAAATTAAGTAACACAACAAATGACACAATGCAAGAAAGGTCCCTGGTTTGTGTTGTATTATGATGTTGTTTTTTTAATGCTGCTTTTTTTTAATTATTCCAGTTTAGGATTTGAGCATTAGGGCAGGACTACACGGACGATTGACCTCTGTTTTCAGTGGATGCAGAAAATGCTGCAAGCTGCATCGTCATCTGACAGTCGTGTTGCGTCGCATCAACCCTGCGACACCATCTGACTTTTCTATTACTTACCTTGTTCCTGTCTCACCCGTTTTCGCACTGACCGTCCTTAAACAAATTTGAAATGTATTCAAAGACCATAACCTTAAATTTGAAATGATTAATGCACAGAAAACCATTGACCTGTTTTGTGCAAATCACATTTAAGAATGCAGGAAAGTGCAATAATGCAAGAATTTCATTTTATATGATTATATTTGTGTTATAATGAAAAGACAGGGTTCATTATAGCACTAATTAAAATCTAAAGGGTTGGAAGCTATTTTCACTGCTCTTTTCCTAATGTTCAACATAAAATATAATCGTCTGAGTATCGCTGCTTGCCAACAAAATGTGCCCGTATACAGTGATAATTATATAATAAGCACATGTGTTCCCAGTCATTGTTCTACCTATGTATTGTAATTGTATTTCATTTTTCAGACAGCTAATAGTAAAAGGAGCTCATCTGTATGTACATGTCCGACTGCTGTGACTGGCATTAATAATGCCCAAACTGGGCTAAAACATAAATGAATAAAAAAAATCAAACAGGATTGTTTTGTATTCAGCATGGATTTTTGCTGGATTCATTAACATTAATTACAAGACTCTGCCTTATTACATAGAAAAAACAAGCAGTCAGAAATGAAAAATTGTCTGCTTAAATAGGACATTAAGGGGAATTACGTTGCCATATTTTGGAGCTTCCTGGACAGTGTTTTATCTGGGTAATATATCCTATAGCTGTATAATCTTAAGACAGGAACTATAAGAAATGGAGAAAGCTGGATCTCAAAACTGTATTTTGTATTCTGCATTTTAAGCTTATATACTGCATGCATACTAAAATATGTAGCTGCAAGAAAGAAAAAAAGGTTGCCGGTGGTTGGGGCTGTAAGGGTAAAATGGCACAGATCCCCATCTGCTTTTCCTTCTTTCCCCCCACACCCTCTAGCCGATGCCCTGATTGACTACTCTTCCCACAAACCCTTGCAATCTCCCATTTCCGTGTCCCACTTCCTTATCTCTGTCATAGCCCTGTTCCTCCATTCCTCTGTGGTCCCTAGGGACCTTCTTATGGGTATTGTACAGAAAACATTTTTAATTGGTCAAGACTCATGGCAGCCACCAAAGATATGTTCAGAATAAAACTTATAACCACAAACAAACACATTATAGATAAAGCTCTATATTTCAGAAAGCCATTCTCCAGTAGAGTCCATTTTCAGCAAATAATTAAAATTTTTAAAAATGATTTCCTTCTTCTCTGTAATAATCAAACAGTACCTTGTACTTGATGGTAACATGAATCCATTGTGGTAGCAAAACAATCCCATTGGTTTTATTTCATCTTTTTTTAATCAAAATTATGGTATGGTGATCCAAATTACATAAAGATCATTTTTATGGAAACCCAGGTTTCAAGCATGACTTACATACAGTATGTATGACCCAATATCATCAATTAACTCATTTAACCCCAACAAAACACAACTTTTTCATGGGTGGAAAAGGCTGCAGCTTTTTATTAGAACTCACCAAGCTTAGGGAAAATTATCCACCAACATACCCACATTCTTAATTATTATAATAACAAATGCATAAAATGAATAAGCTGTGACATTGTAAAACAATAGCCGCTTAAGGCTACATAATATTCAACAGTAGCTTATAATGAATACACATTACTCTTCATAACCAACACGTTCTAAGCAAGCCTCCATCACCTACTTCCTCACTTACTGTGCCTCCTTGCCCCTAATCCTAGCCCCAGGCCAATCTCACCTTTAAAACTCCAGCTCCCTTTTTGGCTACCCATTAGGGCAGCCCCACACTGCCAAAGCTGCAACATTCAAAAACCCTACCCTCCATGACAGACAGGCAGAAATACTGCTTCCTGTGTCTTCTGCAAAAAAGGTAGGACTGTACTCCTGCACTTTTTACCTCCCTTTATAGGCTCAGCCCTTCCCCCTCCTTTACTCCCCTTGCCTACCATCTCCACAATGCACCAGCCAAACCCTCCCCTTATTTTCCTATTTGCCCCTAAGTCATGCCTTACTTACTTTCTTATTAAAATAACTACATAAATAATAACTGTTTATAAATAGGTAATATTTCCCCCTACATATTTATCAATATTTCAGAACTACTGCTGCCATATTTAGGTCCAAACCACAATGGAAATTATTGTCCACATTCCCGTAGGTAAGCATGCAGAGCCCAGTTCTCATCTGAAGATACACCAGCAACGGCCAGGAGTTTCACCTGTTCATGGCAAAGCAATCATTTGTTTTGACACAACATTAGTATCACTTAAACATATAAGTTTTGTATAATTATCATCAAATGATCTGTTGAAATCCACTAAAAAATCCTAGTGAAAATGGAGACTATTCAATTTCCTGGTCATTCTCTTTCAGAGTGTTCTCGAAATATATAGTATACAGTACCACTGTGTGCCAAGAAATAAAATGGGCAGTGGGTCATCATTCTATAATTAAGTCAAGTTAATTCTGACTGTTGGCAACCATAGTCTTTCTGCAGACTACCCAATCTTTTTTGAATTGTATTGCCAGGACTTTGTGTATACATTAACCCATGTTTCTTGTCATCTTCTTTTCTCTTTTCCCCATCAACTTTTCAAACCACAATTGTCTTTTCTAATGATTTAGGTCTTCTCTGAAAATTTTCAAACTATGACAATTTCTGTACATTATTCAGGGCTAGAAGTGGTGTGTTCAATGATCCATTTGTTTGTTGTCTTGAGTGCTGACTGCATTTTAAAGTCTTTTTCAATAACAATATGTTCAAAGGCATCAATAGTTGTGATGTTCTGGTACTTTGTTGTCCTTTATCAATAAAAACAACAATAAACTACCAAGTGGTAGTCTTGTGTGTGTGTGTGTATTTATTGACTACTTGATCCTTTGTTGTTTTTAACTGATCTAAGAAAGCAAAAGCTGTGTGGTACTCCTATTTTTACTTTCTGTCTGACTTTGCAATTATCAAATAATGTTTTTCCTTCTTTATTATTATAAACATTAACATTTATTAATGCAAAAATAAGATGCAGTTGGTTGTGGACTTTAAAGTAGAAGATGTGGATGGAAAAGAGAAGAAAAGAAAAGAAAGAAAAGCAAGCCATGGTTTACAGGATTAACATTTGTGTGTGCTTGGAGATATACTCTAATTATACATGGAATAAGAAGAAAAGGAGGCAGTTAGAAGCCTCAAAACCATCCACTAAAAAGGAAAGTGACATAATTGGTGAGCTAAATAATGGAAAATACTTAACAGAATAATTACACATTAGAATGGAAAAGTAAAGAGGGAAATTGCTCGGTGGCAGTTATGTAAAGGTCCCCATACACAGGCTGATGTAAGATGCCAACAGATTAAGTTGGCATCTTATTGAGCAGTGTATGTGTATGTTCCTGATTGATATCTGGCCAAAAGTCAGCTAGAGAAGAGTGATCTGCTTCTTTGGCAACCTCACCAAAGTGCAGATATCTGTATATATGGAAAGCTTATTTCACCAAAATGTTTGACCCACACAAGTGAAATTAATTTCTAAAATTGTTTCCCAGGCCGGCATGCTTCTTGGAGAAAATTACACATGGAATAAATGTCTAAGTAGTGCCTTAGATTTAGGAATTAGATTTAGTTTTACTCTACTGTGAAGAGTGAATATGACCATGCACAAAGATTAAGGAAGAGTGAAATATTTTGGCTTGTTTCAACGAGAAAAAACAACCATCGACTATAATGGATAGTGAAAAAAAGTCATATGGCTTGAAAAATTTTAATACTGTAGGGACACACAGGGGTTAATCTGCCCCTATGGCTTCAAGGCCCTACCCTTTTTCCTTCTCCCTAGTTACTAAGCAGAAGCCTATGTATCTAATTCCTATTTGCATATCCCCCAAGGTGGGGATGTGACCACATCCTGCCTCAACCTGGTATAGTGCTGGGAAAGGAGTGGCAGCTTCCTCTTTGCCTTCCACCTGAGGAGCAGGGTGGATGTGTGCGATGAGCCTGGGCATGGGTCCAGTAAAGTCAGGGAACAGGCAACCTGGTGAATGAGGTTTAGCTATAGTAGTTCAGACTTGTATTAGTCTCTCTAGGAGAGAAAGGTAGATAGGTTAAAGAGAAAGAGCAGCTGAAGCTCCAACAAGGATTTGCAGGAGGGAGTAACTTCCCAGAGGCTTTTTAAATGCCTGAGTGCAGGGACCTCAGTGAAGAGGGACTGTAGGGTAGAGGCTGCTTCCTGACAACGTCCTGGAGCGAATGGTTGTACTGAGTTACTGCAAATGCCTAATGGAGTCTTTTCCTCAGTTGTATTACCTATTACCTGATTTGACTATGTGTCATGTGCCAAACCTCATCTGCAGATGTGAGTAAACCTGGGGACATTGTCTATGACTAATAAACAGTTCTATGTTTGCATCATAAGAACCTCCTGTGCCCAGTCATGTTTTGTATGCCCTTAGAGGGAATGCTTCCACTTAGCGAAGGCCCTTGCATGTAGTGTGAGTCCAATGTAACACATGCTCCTATCACTAGCTGGATATTAACTATTTGTGGTCTGCTTAGCACAAATTAGCTTTACAATACGAAATCAAGCCACATTGACTTTAATGTATTTGGTAAATTTTTTGCTGTTTTGCAAGATGGATCAGATTCGCTTATCACTACTAGGGTTGTTTGGGTCACTGGAAAAAGGTAAGCAACTGCCAGTGTAGTGTTTAGACTGTCTTTCCATAGACCATTTCAACCAAGCATTTCTTCACTGGGGTGCCTAACATTGATCAGAAGCATTGCAGTTAGTATTCTCTATTAGGACAATCATTGTGTACTATGTGACATAAAAAAAGAATAAGAAAGACTTTAGGAAGCAGTGAAGATGGCAATCCATACATTCCATCTTGTACATACCATGTTTGAAGAAGACGTTTACAGCATTTATTTTAGAGTGGAACACAGTTTGGCTCATTTTAGTTTATTTGACCCAGTCTTCATGCTGGTGTATAAACAAACTCAACATTCTTCAATCATTTGTTAGGTACATAGCAAGCAGTCATTTGTTTGCCTACTTCTTAAGGAACAGCTGCATTTTTTAATAAGATATTGTTGTAGGCCAAGTCATTTTTGTAAAAGTAACCCTGCTTCTCCTCACTACACATCACAATGGTCTAATTTGGTGTGTAGAATGTATTCAAACAGTGGAAAAACCCACACAGTTTTTGTATAATACTGTACAGTAACTTGATACAAAGGTTAAACAAATAAACTAAAATGGGAAAAAATCTGTGAGATAAAGTCAAGAGCTGTGACAGATACACACACTTAGGAGCAGATTTATTATGGGCCGAATTGTTTTTAAGTTTTTTTTAAGGGCTTTTCGATCGAATAGGTCCATTTTCGATCGAATATAAAATCCTTCAAATTGTTTGATTCTCCGCAAAACCCTTGGAACTTAGAAGATTTTTCAGGACAGGTTCTTTGAGGTTCCCCATAGGCTAAAATGGCAATTCGGCAGCTTTAAGCTGGCAAATAGTCGAAGTCGAAACATAAGTACTTAGAAATTTGAATTTTCTAATTTTTTCAATTCTAATCAAATTTTGGACTATTCGATAGTCGAAGTAGCCCAAAATTACTTAGAAATTTTAAAGATTCGAATTTTAACTTTGACCTTTAGTAAATGTGCCCCTTATTGTTAAGTTGAAAGTTACACTGTAAATATAATACGAACATTCATAGATGCTCCCCTAAAAACCATCTCTACTTCCAGATTAAACAAAGAGAATGGCAGATGGCTAATAATAATATCTGCCTTGAAATTAACATACAGCGACGTGAATCTGAATGCACATGTCAATTTGGCAAAAAAAGCATTGAACAGCTGAAAGGCATAAGGAAATTATACATCACAACAATAAGTCATATTTTTATGCAATGCCAATTTCCAAGCAGAGGTCATAGACAGTTAGCTAACATACTGTGAGGAATGCTACTCTCTATCACTATATTGGAAGCATGACTGCTAATGTGAACCTTTCTTTTTCCAGCTGAAGAATCTACTTAAAATTACCTACACATACTACATAATGCTTTCCCTCCAGGGAGAGATGTAATAGCCATAATTCATCATTTACATGATTAATGTCTAAATGACTCAATATGTATAAACACAGAATAATATAAGTTGTGTTAGTTGAAAACAATATCACCAGTGGTTGTTCCAGTGCTATTAAGCACATTGACTTGATATAAGAAATTTGTATTTCTACCTCATCTTAGCTGCCCCTGTCCCTTAGGCAGATACATACAGTACACTGACAAAAACATTCCCACTTAACATTAATAAAGTGTATTTAAAGATGTAAAAAAAAACAGTAGAAAAATACACTATTTGCCTTTTTAACACAATGATGTGTTGAGTAAACATATGTACAGTATTGGACTGAGATGCCAGGGGC
>CM044440.1:31725268-31750310 GCA_024363595.1 Xenopus borealis | reverse complement strand
CTATGAAAATGCTTTCTGACAGGCTATTATTTCTCCTACTCAGTGTAAATGAAGGAGTCACAATGGGACATGGATTGTTCCTACTGAGTACTGTTCTTATCTACCAGGGAGCTGGGGGGTGATATCACACCAACAGCACACTTCGGCATCAGAGTGCGGCACTCGTGTGTGTGTGTGTGTATATATATATATATATATGAAATAGCGATGCACCAAATCCACAGAACCCCCGAATCTGTTGCGAAAGATTCAGCCAAATACCAAACCGAATCCGAACCCTAATTTGCATATGCAAATTTGTGAGGGGGAGGGCAAAAGAAAGCAACGAAGGAAGTGCGAGGCTAAAAAAACATTTTATTTCCTTGTATCAGGCCCGGACCGGCAATCTGTGGGTTAGGGCAAATGCCAGATGGGCTGCTATAAGGTGCCATAGAAAGTCAGTATTTAGTGGGCTGGTGGGGACTGTTTGGGCCTCTATGTGGGCTGATTGGGCCTCTGTGTACCTGAAATGCCAGGGCCTATTTTGATTCTCAGTCCAGTCCTGCCTTGTATTGTGACGAAAAGTCACATGAATGTAAGGATTCACATTCAGTTAGCCCAGGCACAAGGATTTGGCCGAATCCTGGATTCGGTGCATCCCTAATATGAAAGAAGAAGGTCCAAACACCTAAAACATGTACTACTACAATCTACATCTACCTACTACATTGTGCTGTATTTACCCTACTGACCCATATTCTCTACATACAGGCTGTTCTCTTGAGATATGATGTAAAAAGCCTGTCACATCCTATCTACTGTTAATGGACAGTGTTCAAAGCCTGTCTATTTGCCAAGAGAAACTCTACCCATGAACATTCAGGCCTGTTTAAAAATCTATTTTTATAAAACAGGACATATTGAAAACACCTTTGCATTTAAATAGAGCCTTTTTGAGAGAGAGAAGGCATTTACAAACTCATTACAGTGTGCAATTTTTTTAACACAAATGGGACATACAGCTTAATTGCAGCTACATGGGAATTTGCAGCTGATGCATCAAATCGAGCTCAGTTGTATGTGTTTCCATATCAGGTGCAAGTTGCAACATTTTTCTTGTGGAAATTGATTCATGGCATTAGAATGCGAGTCTGGACCTTTGAATTACCACCATATTGGGAGGCACCTTTATCAAGGGTCGAATTTCAAATTCATGTTTTTTTTAAACTACCATAAACACCCATGAACTCGAAATTCGAACAATCGAAATTCATTATAAAGTTGAAATTTTTAAACTCATAGGATCGACCTGAAAACTCGATTCAGAGAAAAAAAGGCTGCAGTCAACTCCAAATTGATTACTTCTCCCATTGACTTAAACAGCTATCAATCATCTTAATTTTTTAAATGAAAACTAATGTTGTAACACTGCTACCCATAGAACTCTGACAAAGTAGGTTGTTAATTAAATTTACTTTAATAGATGGAGATACTATTGTGTCATAGGATGATTTCCTTTGGAAAAATCCAAATAATTGTTGAACACTGGTCACTAGCTTAAGTTTATTTAACTTACCCTGACTGTTATTTGTTGATTTTGTTTATATTTATTTATGTATCTTTGGTTATCAATGCATAACAGAAATAAAAACATTTTGGAAAAAAAAAATTTGAATTCCGAATTTTCATTTCGACCCTTGATAAATTTGCCCGTAGGTATGGAGGTAGCAGCAGGGTTACATAAGGTCAATAGGCACTTTTGCATACAACACCAGACATTTGTTATTTGGCATATAAGGCTCATGCATACATGCTAGGGTACTTCAACCAATTTTCTAAAACCTACAATGTTAGCTCATGGTAATATCAAACATATATATTTGAATGTAGAGGTATCTTTCTTTCTTTTGATGGACATAAACTGTTGATCAATTTTCTTCAAAACATACAGATTTCCTTATAATTCTACTAGATTGGAAGCCCACCAGCTCCCTAAATTTCCAGCCTACCTATACACAGGAGAAATGCATGATACAAACCTTTACGTATGATAATTAATACTGTATAACAGTGACTTCCATGACTTGTATAAAAGCGAAATAAAAACTTTCTTTCTTTCTTGGTGCTAGATGATAAATTATCAGTTTACTTTATCATTAAGGCATCTTAATTTCGAAAAGATCAAAAGATCATTTTTGTCTCTTGATTAGAAGAAAGAGATAGTATAGTTATTCAATTATCATTACTCTGACTTCACCGTATGATCATGAAAGCAATTTTAAGCTTGAATTTGTAAAGTAGATACACCATGAAATTCATGCCCTTTTCCATCATTAGAAAAGCACTTCGGTGTTGATGGGAAAGGAAAATCAATATAATCCGAATGCCAACAATGTTGATGAGGTTACCCTCCCCCTCCAGCAATCTGCTTTCTGGTTCTGACTAATTTGTTTAAAAGGAAAATCCCTTACCCAAATTAACCATATCAGAGCGTGTGTTTGCCAGTGACTGTAATCTCATCATAGCAAGAATTGATATTAAAATGCAGGGAAGCGATATTTGGGCACTTCAAATCTGCCAGAAAAGGAAAACAGCACACACTGAATCCATTACCATAATGCACAAGGTCAAAACTAGTAAGAGAAGTTAAGCAAAATATCATCTCATTTTATACAGAATGTAAGTAAATAAACAAAAAAAATTTTCCCATCTGAACTGGAATACTACCCCCAGGTGTTTATAGCTATATTTTGAAAATGATTTCTAGAGATCAGACATATGAAATGCATGTCTGAGGAACGAGAAACACAACACGTTCTCCAGACAAGCACAATGAAGGTGCCAAATTGTTGATGACATTTTTATGTGTGGCCAGGTCTTCTATTTATATTACTTTTCTACTGTCCCTGTGAGCAGCAGAAAAAAAAAGTCCCAAAAAATTTCAGTGTAAATATTTCTCAAAATACATGTAAATAGTCATAAAAGTTCCTTTTAAAGCTGTAAACTACGTTGGTGACAAATCATCACCAATTTTTGAAGAATGTTTTCATCCAGAGTTCTAGAACAACTCTGGCCACACCTTGAGTTGTTACTGCTGCTCTTGCATCTGAAGTATTGAAATAAACATACAGGAGTGTGTTTGCAAATCTGGTGCAAGTTACGGGTAGCATTCAGAGAGTAAATTGCGTTGCTTGGAACAAGCCAACTGCAACAATTGACACAACAAACAAACTGAGAATTACTGCCACATTCAGGTTTGTGGGAGCATCTCAATTTCAGGTGCAAATAAAGGTGGCCATAGACACAAAGATCCACTCATTTGGCATCCGAAACCATAAACTTAAGCAAGCACTCTGTAGTCCACTCGGAAGGAAAAAATCATTCAAGTTTATTTCAGCAAATTAAAAACATAACAGTCCTGAAGCGTTTTGTATCAAAGATACAAAGATACATTTGGCAATCTCGCAGTGATATGTCCACCATGAGCAGGACTGGACTTAGAATCAAAATAGGTCCTGGAATTTCAGGTACACAGAGACCCAATCAGCCCACACAGAAGCCCAAACAGTCCCCACCAGCCAACTAAATACTGACGTTCTATGGAACCATATAGCAGCCCCTCTGGCATTTGCCAGAACCCACAGATTGCCAGTCCAGGCCTGACCATGAAGTGGAAGATATCAGGCTGATCCGATCACGGGCCCTAGGGCTCAACAATCAAATCACAACACTGAAAATACAGGTGGTCAGATTGAGGACAAACCAACACGGTCCTCGATTCACCAGAATTTTTAAACCTGGACGATTAACATCTGGACAATTTTCAGCCAGATAATGATTGTGGAAGCCCAGCTGATAGCCCCAAACACTGGCCAATAAGTTGCCGATTTGGTCTGTCAGCAGCACCTTATGTATGGCCGTCTTAAGCCTTTGTTTTCTCTGACTAATGTAGGGTATATGGAGCTGTCCCTGGTGCTGTACTGCAATGATGTCACTGACAAGCAACAGTGTGTCATTTGTCCTCTTACAGAACTTTACAAGGAGATTTGTAATGGAAACATCATAAATGCCAAACTGCCATCACAAATAATTTTTCTGTAGTTGCCGTAGCTCTACATTATAGGTGTACAGCGTGTACAGATATGAAACAGTACAATGTTCCCTAGCGATGCTTTGTCTAGATTGATGAACATCATTTTCTTGTCAGCTTGTGTGTACAGTTCCATTTGCAGCTGCCTATTGTTCTGATCTCTCCAAAATTGTTTTGTTGAGTTGACTTTTCTTGCAGATCAGTGAAAGGACAATGGCCTTTCAGTCACAGTATTCCTTTTTTATATTTCTTTACGTTGAAATTTATAGACACAATATTCCATGTTTTATATTTTAAAATTATGCTTTTTTCTACTTGCAGTGGAATAAGAAGAAGAAGACATGATAGGTTGATTATCTGCATCTATTGTGGTCTACAATCAATGTAACCTGCTTGGAGCTGTGGTATACAAAAAGGTGTTCTCCTTACTTGGCTAGGTACCAGAGATATGTGTAGGTGGTCTAAGCAGTATCCCTACTTTTCTCCAAGATGGGGTATTTTACATAGATTTATGCTCTTATGTACATCCAACCTGAGACACTGAAATATGAGGGCTCATTTGTGTACAATGTACATGAAATGCTTGCCTCTGTACAGGCTTCTTATTATTTGCCCTTAGTGCCATTGAGCCAATTAAGTTTGCTTTTATGAAGTACAGGGGCTCATGGAAGCCATGAAATTAAAAACTGCCTTGAGATGTTGTTATTTCAAAGGACCCCTTTGTATATTACGCCTATACATGTAACGGAGTTGCACCTAAACATGCACATTTGCATCCTTGTAGTGATGTCATTCTCACACATTGTACATTAGATACAAAAAAAATGGCAAATTGTCAGTATGGATCTTGATTTGCTATTAGGCTGGAATTCCAGGAAAATATTACATTGTGGGTAGAGACTATGGGCCAAATTTACTAATGCGCGAACATTTGCTGGCGACAGCTTTGCACGCATCGCAACACTTCGCCAGGTGAAAACAACCAGCCAGACAACGGTAATTCATTAAAGTGTGAAGTTTCATCCAGGGAGCCGAACGCTGGAGAAGTTGCGCTAGCGTTGCCTAATTTGCATATGGTGTGAAGTTAAAGGACAAGGAAAGTGTAAAATAGAATAAGGCTAGAAATGCAGTATTTTGTATACTAAACATAAACATGAACTTACTGCACCACAAGCCTAATCAAACAAATGATTGATGCTTTCAAAGTTGGCCACAGGGGGCTGTCATCTTGTAACTTTGTTATACATCTTTGCAGACCCTGACCCTGCAAATGCTCAATGTGGTATGTGCTGCTTAGGGATCGTCGTAAATTATCAAAACAGCACAAGTCAAATAATATCTGCCAGAAGCACAATATGCAGACGTCACTGGGTCCTGTGTTGTCATGTAATCTAATGTGGATTTTAGAGTTTTTGTATTGTTTAATACAAACTTTCTCCAACTCTGCAGAACCAGTGTCTGCAGCAAAGTAATCCTCCAAATTGAATCCCAGTTTATCTGTTTAAACCTGGCTCCACGATCTTTGTCCCTGAAGCCGGAGTTGGAAACAGTAAAGGGGATGTAAAGGCAAAAATAAAATCGAATACAAATCTCTACACAGTCGCCGACTGCGCTAAAGGGAAACAAAGCTGCTGGAGGTCTGCATGGCTGAAAAGTAAGATGGGTGCACCCCCTGCTGTTCATTAGTATGATTGTTTCTCTGCAGAGCAATTAGGGACAATTCCTATCCACAGGTTTCTTATAAAAACAGTAGACATTTTTTAATTAAAGTATATTGGAGATAGCTTTCTTTTTCATTAAAGAAAGTAAAAATGGGATTTAATTTTTTTGCCTTTCCTTGTCCTTTTACTGTATGTTGCAGCAATTACATTACACAAACCCGGGAAACCTTAATAAAATAAAATAAAGTTATATTGCCCTGCACATGTGCCCACTGTATAGTTTATGTTCCATATGTTAGGGAAGGTGGGTACCCCAAAAAAAGTTTCGATCTTTTGCAGCCTATCACCCTGTAAAAAGGAAAAGATACTAGTGTTTTTTGGGACTTAGCAAAAATTTCAGCGATTTTTTGACAAACTCACTCCTATCTACTCTATTGCACTTTGCCTGGTCTGAGGTGGCGAAGGCAAGTCTGACGCAAGAGGTAACTTTCAGTAAAATCCGCATCTTAGTTATGTTCATTCGCCAGAGTGTGAAGCGACGCTAGCGTACCTCTCCTTCGCTAGCAGAGGGGATGCCTGCGTTCATTAGTAAATTGGCAAAGTACGAAATGACGTCACGCTGGTGAATTTGAATTAGCATTAGCCACTTTGCCCTTTAGTAAATATGCCCCTATGTGCTGAGAAGTAGTGATGGGCCAATCTGACCTGTTTCACCAATAATTTGCAAAATGCAAACTGGTGAAAATTCGCCAAAATACATTGAAGTGTATGGGCAACACATTTTTTTATGCTACGCAACAAATTCTTTTGACGTGAAAAATTTTCCACCCATTGGAGTCTATGGGCATCATTTTCGTGGCAAAAAATTTCACTCATCATTACATAGCTCATTAAAGCATCTGAAACAAACACATATTTCTAAGTATTTAAAACAACGGTATGCTGTGCTGGCAGATTTATTTAGCATTGTAACTTCAAGAGGTCTCTGGATCTCAGGGTTAGAGCACTAACAAACCAACAGAGACTTGTGGGAGGTTTGAGTATGGGCCTAATTTTGCACTTGAGCCTAATTATGTCTCTGGTTGCACCTTAAATCACATTGGAAGGCAATCTATACTCTCCTTTAATATACAACATGTCATTCTTCCACAGAGCAGAGTAATTATCAAGGTAATTAGATTCAATTATTAATGGGAGTTGAGGAAATACTGTGCATGCAGTGGTAATGACATCCAAAGCCACTGACTATTGTTTTCCCTAGGGGTGCATGAATTATGTTTTTGTGTGTGTTGTATAAATGACAGTCTCATAGACTGAAAACTACAATAAACCCTCATTTCTACAAAGTAACTGTTTTTGTGCATTTTAAATGGAAAATGTTTCTGAGAAACAGTATATTATTTAATAAATGAACTGTAGAAAGTATTATAGATTTATGCATGCTATTACAGGCAGTTGCAATGTTCCAATTAAAAGGTGTAAAGACAGCAGTTTAATCAATACAACCCTACTGTGCAAGAAGCCTAGTTTTATTAACTTTTTTAAATCACCTTTGATCTTAACGAGCCTTAACATTGGATATTCGTTTCATTTTAACATTGTAAAGCAAAAAATTACAGCGCTTTCAATACTTTACCTGTAATACAAAATGGGTGGTAGCAAACCTCTGGGAATGAATGGTTCATTTCATTTAGTTAGTTATAATTGTGCCACAAAATACAAGTATTAGTGGCAACATAAGATATTTTTTTCAAATGTATTTTCTCGCTCATCTACCCATGATTCTACACTAGGGATGTATGATTCTCGCCCACAATGAGTAAGTCTCTCTTGGATTTATAGAAATACGTACTCAAATTGAACCTGGTCGCAAAGTTCCCCTTGGGCCTGACTTGAACCATTCAGATTCACACAGGATATTAACCAGACAGCTTTATTTGAGGTATACTGTACATTTAGAGTATTACATAATAGCTCATATATCCTGAAAGCTTATGAAAACGTGGAGGGAATAATTAGCAATACCACATTTTATAATTTAACCACTTATTCTTCCATGGGGCTCATCCACTGGCATCCAATCATCATTCTTGTTTTAGCATAACTGTGTCACTATTTCCATCTTAGGGACAGACTCACAGTCTCAGTACAATAGCTAAATAATGTGCCTTTCTTGGCCTTGCACTAGGAATACTTGTGACACGAGACAACAGTTGTATTCCTTGTGTAAACATTCTACAACCCTAATAACAGAATGGCCTTTAACCTTGAGTTTCTTTTACAAAACAGCAATTCTGTATTAGTGTCATGTTCTATAATCTTTGATAACCATTTACATGTCTTAAATATAAAAACCCTGACATCTATAGCCACCTGTCTGGTTTTCACCTGGACAGCCTGAATATTAGGAGGGTTGTCCGGGTGAAAACTGCCTCTCTGGACTTCCAGATTAGGAAATAGATTAAAAATAATGACATGGCAATCAGATCACTACTTCGTCAGTCCCGCCCCTGGCATCATCATCACTTGCCCTGCCCCTGAAATCATCCACCCCATACCCTACATCGTTTGCTCTGTCTCCTGCCCAAAACAGAAAAGATGGGAACCCTAAGGTTACACCTATACAAGTAACTGAGTTGCACCTAGAAAACTGCCCACTATTACCATTATTGACACCATGCATATTCGCATACCAGCAATGATGCTATTATCACACACAACAAAACAAAAGCAAACTCTTCGAATGAAATACCTGAGGCTTTAATGCATCAATTTTTTGTTAGGTATATGCTGGTTGGGCCACTGTCTGTAGAGGAAAGTCACCAGCTAAAAAATGATTGTTCAATCTATCGACAGTATTGTTTCCATTTAATAAGTGTATACCCTTTAACAGAGGCCATGGTCCCCAGAGCTAAAGGGTGTTTTATCACATCAATTAGTTGGGTTTTGGAATAAATAGTATTACCCTTTTAATTAAAAACATTTCCACTCCTTATTAGTGTCTAAATCAATTGAGTTGGAAGACAAGGGAAGCTTCTATTTTTTTTTTAACAGCCAATAGATTACCTCGGTTCTGTCCTCTAGTAAAATCCCAACAGACACAGAACCAAGTCTACATTTTCTATTTCACTGTGTGTTTCAGAATAGAGGAGCACAATTAAATATTGGGAAATGTTTGATGTTTTGACTTTTTGGCACAATTACCAATTGCAAAAGAAGACAAGAAAAACCATGTTGTTAGCAGTTCCCAATTGAAACTGAATTACTGATTTAATACTAGTCTATGAACAGTCAATAGTGAAAGAATAACTGTTCTAATAACATTAAAATCAATTTATAGGACAAATTACTCAAGTAGAAAGTGCTTGTGTGCTGATAATAAATAAATTAAATAAATAAGTAATTAAACCAATTAATTGAGTGAATTAATACTCCGCATATTACTGGTATAGTGGTCCTGTGCAATTACTTAGATGCACATTCATGAACTCATTAATTAATCAAGGTGAACTTCATTAAAGGAGAAAATACAATAATTCATGTTTACTAATATTCTTAATTAGATAAAGAGAATGAATTAAAAAGGTGAAAATTCATTTGGAGAGAAAATTTCAGTAATTCATAGATAGTACCCAAAATTGATTAAAAAGATAACTCAATTGCCGTTCAGCACATTTGAAAATATAGAGAGTAAAATGAAAACGAAGAGAGGTGGAGTCATCCCAAGAGCTAACTGCCTGATGTTGTTCTAAGGCTGGGACGCCACAAAGTTGGAGTAGGCAGGGATACTGGGACTGTGGTCTCGTTAATTACCTAGGACCTATCGCTGTAAAGAGGCTGCAATAACCTAAAAAACCACAAATGATCCAGTCCCCTTGTGAACTGTTTGCAGAGGCAAGATAGTTGAGAATTAAAGATTGTGGGCTGAAGGGACCCAGGTCTAGGCCACCCAATTTCAGACCTAATAGTAAATTAAAAGTTTAAAAATTAATTATAAAAACGTTCCGCCAACGCGCGTGTGCTTTCTCAAGCCGAAAATTGGATGATTTGTGGTTTTTTAGGTCATTGCAGCCTCTTCACAGCGATAGGGCCTAGGTAATTAACGAGACCACAGTCCCAGTATCCCTGCCTACTCCAACTTTGTGGCATCCCAGCCTTAGAACAAAGTCAGGCAGTTAGGTCTCGGGACGACTCCACCTCTCTTCATTTTCATCTCTATATTTTCAAATGTGCTGAACGGCAATTGAGTTATCTTTTTAATCAATTTTGGGTACTATCTATGAATTATTGAAATTTTCTCTCCAAATTAATTTTCACCTTTTTAATTAATTCTCCTCTTTATCTAAGAATATTAGTAAACATGAATTATTGTATCTTCTCCTTTAATGAAGTTCACCTTGATTAATTAATGAGTTCATGAATGTGCACCTAATTAATTGAACGGGACCACTATACCAGTAATCTGCGGAGTATGTATTCACTCAATTAATTGGTTTAATTACTTATTTATTTATTTAATCTATTTATTATCAGCACACAAGCACTTTCTACTTGAGTAATTCATCCTATAAATTGATCTTAGTGTTATTAGAACAGTTATTCTTTCACTATTCACAGTTCATAGACTAGTATTAAATGAGTAATTCAGTTTCAATTGGGAACTGCTAACAACGTGGTTTTTCTTGTCTTCTTTTGTGATAATTTTTGAATCTGAACTTGAGTCAGAAATCCGCATTGTTAGCATTGATAGATAACTCTTCTGTATATATTATATAGGGGCATTTCTCTTTGGTTTGAAAAATTGGTGAATTCAGTCAAAACTGATTTACAGTTTGCAGGAATGGAATAGGATGAAACAATGACAAAACCTTACAGCATTGGAGGTGATTTTATTTCCTTGGGGAGGCTAAAGGTAACCATACATGTGCTGACTTAAAGGGGACAGAAACCACAAAAATGAGTTGATGTAAACCTATTCAGTGGGTTCTCTGAGCTCTTTTTGGACTTGCTTTCATTTTCTGTTTTCATTTGTTTCTCGGATTTTAGCAGGTTCAGGTTTATACAGTTTAACTGTTAATAACATCAGTACTCTCTACAAAACTCAGCAGCACTAAGGGACCTATTTACCATGCTGTGCAAAACACCACTGTTGATTTTTTACACAATATTTAGACAGAATGATAGATTGGCCCATAACTGTTTATGCACTTCCTAGATTCAGTGAAACCTAGAGTTGGTGACTCTGTGTTGAGCCAACTGACAGTTAATAGCAGTCTAAAAATGGAAATACACAAAAACCACAAAAAAATCGGATTCGTGTAAAATGCTAAATTTCTCAGATGCACCAGAACTAATTTTATTTATTCCCTTTTCACAAGTATCAACTGTGTAATTTGGCTGTTCCCATCATATAGATAGATGGTTTAAAGGGGGAGTTCTAGAAACGTATTAATAGTATTTTTTCGTTTGATTTATTTTTTAATTACTGGCATATGTTTTTCTAGCCTGCTAGTAAAATGCTCTCTGGTTTTCATTATGCAACCAAAAAGCAGATCACCTTTGTAGATTTAGTTATATTGCTGGGTTTTTACCTTTTCATGGAATACTGCCCTCTGTTCAGGTGACTGCCACCAAAATCAGAGTTTGCATATCACTGTTTTTGTGTATAATATGATGCTCTCCATTCAGAAGAGCTGACAGGAGGAAGGGCAGCAATATTAAAACTGGTGACAGTATTTATGTATGCAAAGCTGTATTATGAGAGAGAAACTGTGTGTAATTTCAGTATAGAATCTCTGCTACAAATAAAACAAGAAGTATAATTTTTAAGCCAAAATAAGGTGGAATCAGATTCAGACTTGGGGGCCCAGGGCCCACAGCCTCAGTGCATGCCTTTTTCTGCACCCACAGCCAGGTTCAGGGAGGGAGCTAAGCAGAGGCAGGTCGCACCGGGTTTTTTCCTGGTGTCCCTCCGGCCCAGTCCGACCCTGTTGGGAGTAGCTTATCCACTGACCCCCCCACTATGTAGCTGACATTTCCCACACCACATCCTGGTCCAGCAGTGAGTGCAACATAAAAGCAATAACAGCAAAAAATCTGATATTCTGGGCATTGTCAGATGTTTTTGCAACAAACTGCAGAGAAAGGATCTGTTGGGCGATGGTTAGAAGCGGACTGGCTTTTATTTACAGCTCACTGTTTTAGTATGCTTATCAGTGTCTCTGAATGTAAATGAGAGCTGAAATCTGTGACATCACCTTTCCATGGGTGCCTTAGCTAGCCTTCTGCCTCCCTACCTGAGGTTCAAGATAACTGTAATTGATGAGGGAAGCAAGCAACCACTTAAATAAGATAGGGATAGTAGTCAGACGGCCTCCTCCCTTCTCCAAGAAACATACATAGTGTTAGACAGGCTTTATTTTGTATTTTTTTCAAAGTTAAGAGATTTGGGGAAAATCCGCCCATGCCCTTCTGTCTGTTTATTAAATGTATCTGCTCCTTTTATCTGTTTTTTTCTGACCCACCATCAATAAATAACTCTGTTAATGTTATAAAGCATATTTTGTTATCCTATTCCTATTAACTATTTTGATGTGGGGAGAATTTCCCCTACGGAATTTAAGCTAGTAAGTGGCATAAAAAGCAAGGAATATCCATTACAGTATATGGTATATGTATATGTATATGGAATATGGCCATGATATTAATACCTGCATTCTCATTAAGTTTGAACAATTCTCACATTTAATGAGGTAAAACATTGTTGAGGTTAAAGAATATTTAGTTTTACTGATGACAAACCCCTAAAAGTCAGTTTTAAAACATGCTGAATCTTTTGCTCATCACTTTCCACTTTGCGAGTGTGGAGCTCCCCATTCGTCCAGACTACTCACGTGTCATCCGGTCCCACCTCCTGGCCTGAGGCACGTTAACTACTTCACTCCACGGACTCTGTTCAATAACACTTCTTACTCTCAATCTGTAAAATTTCTTCACATCCCACGCGTTTCGTGCCCTTCCAAATAGGCACTTCCTCAGAGTATATATACTCTGAGGAAGTGCCTATTTGGAAGGGCACAAAACGCGTCAGTAGCATGTGTTACACTGTGCCAATATCGTGCCATTGCTGACAACCTGTATGTATACGACAAAATAAAGGATGTGAAGAAATTTTACAGATTGAGAGTAAGAAGTGTTATTGAACAGAGTCCGTGGAGTGAAGGAATCTTTTGCTCATCCCTGTTGAGGAGCTTTTCTGAATCTGTCTACTTTTCTCATGTTTTATTCATTCATCTATTCCAGTTGCTGTGCAACTTATTTTAAAGTTTCTGCAACTTTATTTAGCATTTTTTTTTAGGAATTTAGGGAAACGATAACTTTGCAACATATTGAAATTAAACTGCTTTTTAAAAGTTAAAGTGATTACACTTACATTTACTGTATAGCCATCAAACCTAATCCATATCTCATCAATCTACATATTCTACTAATTTAGATGCAGATTGCCAGCATCTATCATATGGATCCTGTATTAAAAATTACATTCAATATAACTCTTACTTTGATTTGTCAGTTTGCCTGTATATGAAAAAGTTACATTTTATTTGACTACAAATCCCATATGCTCTAAACCTTATTTAAACTGTGTTGAAAAAGAGACTAATAATGCACAGTCATAGGGGCAATACAATGGCAAGGGATTCACCTACACTGAAAAACCATGCTGCAAATAAAAAATACTGCTTCTGATGTGGTTCAACACAACACACTGCAAATTATATTACATGTCCTGCAAAAGCTGCACAGTGCTGCACATACAAAAAAGTAGGACATTTTGTTAAGATCTGCCATAGTTCTGCTAAAGATGTTCATGAAGTCACTGCATCAAATGTTATGGTATTAAGTGTGGATAAAGCTGATACAGTTATTCCAGACAAGTTTATATGCAATGGCAATGTCAATACTGCTTCTGCTGACAAGGGACACCTGATGTTTGATACAGGTTCAGCTGGTTCTATACTACCAAAGAATATTTTATATATCCAAAATGTGATTGTTATAACATGCCAGTGCTGGTTCATCAGTGTGCCAAATTCTTTATACTGGGAATAAATGACAGCCCTCTAGTTTGCTAATATTAAGCTGATATTCTCTCCAGCAGCATAATGTACATACTGGATGCTTTTTAAATAAATGATAATTAAAATGGGTGTGTTTTTGCTAAATGGGTCCCAATGAAATCCAAAACGTTGGGATGTATGGGCCTGGACTTTCCTGCAGAAGCAGCCTTGGACACGCTCAACTAGCCAGATTGCACTGATTTTCACAATGTTTCCCTCCACTCCTTTGGACCTTTTCTTCTCTGCAGTGGGATGTTTCTTTTTACAGCTCCCTTGGTGCTCGCTCCTCCCTGTCACATTACCTGCCACTTTGCCATCTTTCTGTGAACTAGGGTTGCCACCTGTCTGGTTTTGACCCAGACAGCTGGTATTTTGAAGGGTTGCCCGTGTCAAAACTTTTTGCCCGGTTTTTCAAATTAGGGAAACTGGGCAGGATTCCCTTGATTGACCTGGCGATCAGCCAATCGCAGTGTCATAGCTCCACCTCCTGATGGCGCTGACACGCCCACCTACATCACGGGCCCGCCCACAGACGCCTCCTTGCCCCCCCCTGTAAAATTTTCTGCGGACACCCATGGTCGAAGTACTTCCCTTTTAAATTTTTATTCGACTGCCAAGTTCGCCAGATCAAAGCTACCACGTCGAAGTACTTCCCTTTTAAATTTTTATTCGACTGCCAAGTTCGCCAGATCAAAGCTACCAAATCGGATTTGGTTATATAAAAATATTCGATCCAATGGTTAAAATCATTCGACTCGATCAATTCGAACGATTTTATCAATCGAATATTTGCTATTCGATCGTTTGTCCAATCGAATTGCGGTAAAATCCTTCAAATTTTATATTCGAATTTGAAGGATTTTCACTCCCCATCTATTCACATGGTCGAATCCGAGGGTTTTTTTAACCCTCAAATTCGACCAATAGTACATCTGCCCCCTGGTGTACAGTGCTACTTGGATGATATGATTGTCTACGTTCCATCTATGGATCTTCATGATAAGTACCTAGAAATGCATTGATTCTGCAGGACTGAAACTGAACCTTTCCAAATGTCACTTCAGACAAACTCAGCTGTCATTTCTGAGTCATATAATTTCACAAGAGGTATTACTGCCTGACCCTGACCATGTCAACACTGTTACACAAGCACCTACTACCTTACCTGATTTTCAGACCTTATGTGCTTTCTTAGGTCTTACTTCATGGTATTGTAAGTTTATTCCCAACTATGCTTCAGTTGTGGAGCCACTTAGAGCACTATTACATTGAACCTCAAGTCTGGTTTCGTCAGAGACTGCTCAACATAGCTTTGAAATAGTGAAACAGTTAATTGTGAACATTCCAGTGCTAGCTTTATTTGATCCTGCACTACCCACTGTGGTTACTACAGATGCTACAGACTATGGGGTTGATGCAGTTCTCACAGAGATCAATCCCGATCCAGAACACTTACAGAGGAAGGGCATAAATATTCAACTGTTGAAAAAGATGCTATAGCATGTGTTTGGGCAACAGAAAAATTGAGAACCTACCAATGGGGTAGAGAATTTACCTAATGTATGGATCATAGCCCTTTAACTACACTACTTACAACAAAGGGGCTAGGAAGAGCTGGAATGCGTATAGCTAGATGGTCAGCATTGCTACTGAATTTCAACTACAAAATGCAATACAAACCAGGTTTGAAAAATGTTACTGCTGATTGTTTGTCTCATTTACCTTTACCTGCAGCTCCTGATAGACTGGATGAGTTGTAGCACTGACTGATATATTATCATCTACAGTTAAAGCTGCTGATTTTAAGCAAGCTTGCCTCACATGTCCAATTCAAGTAAAACTACAGGACATCTTACAAAACAAATGGCCAAATGCTGAGAAGAAACTCAGTCCTGGGAAGCTCCCCATAGGCTTCAGAGACTAAGTCCTGCCTGAATACCATTCGTACGATCGGAGTGTTCGATCATTCGAATCGTACGAATTTTTTCGGACGCTCGAATGTAATTTCACAATTTTTTTGTGAAATCAATCGATCGGTATCCGATCGTACGGATTAATCGAGAAATCGGATATTGAGCAAAATGATAGCCTAAAACAATTCGATAAGCATTCGATGGTCGAATACTTATCGAATTGCGAATTTGGTCAAGCTTTTTTCTGGGAATAATAGTAAATTTGCCCCAAACTGTCCTTAGTAGTTGGCTATGTTGTCCGTGGAGCTCACTGCTTACTGGTACCAGAGATCTTGCGAAAAAAGATCATACAACTTGCACATGAGAGTCACCAAGGAATTGTACATACAAAGACTGCAAGAACTATACTGGTGGCCACCAATGGATGCCGATGTGGTAACTGACATTCATTCTTCTGTTACTTGTCAGAATCATGACAAAACAGCTATCATACATCACCACTTCAGCCAGTACCATTCCCTGATTCAGCATGGGAAAAACTTGTTATTGATATTGTGGGCCCATGTGCAGATGCTCCTATAGACAGCAGATTTGCTATAACTCTTATAGACTATTACAGTAAAAGGCCAGAAATTGCATTTGTTTCTTGAATAACATCAGCTACAGCAATAACAGTTCTGTCTACAGTCTTCAGCAGAGAAGGTAATCCAAAGGAGTTAATATCAGACAATGGACCATGGTTTGTTTCATCTGCGTTTGAAATCTTTCTGAGAGAGAGGAATATTGTGCATAGGAAATCTTCAGTGTATTACCCACAAGCAAATGGAGAAATTGAGCGAACCGAAGTCTGTAAGAAGCACTACAGACAGCAAACCTTACTGGGAAATCTTGGAAAGTATTTACAGCGTAGTTACTTAGTTACTTAGTTACAGTGCAATGTGCCATGCAACAACTCAAGCATCTCCAGCTGAGTTATTACATGGCAGACAGATGCGCACTGTTACATGTTGCAGACATCAAAGTTCCACCAAAAACTGTTCCTACAAAATCATCTACTGCTGACATTGTCAAATGTCAGCAAGCCAAATGCAAGGCTTTTACTGACAGAAAACATGGTACAAGCGAAGTGAACTTTCAGCCTAGATCTTTAGTAAGAATTAAGAAACCAGGACTACTGAAACAAGGACAATCTAAATTTATTACACCACTAAGTGAGACGCCAGGGAGGACCATACACATGAACTATTTGATGGGCGCGTATGGAATGCAAGTCGTTTTGCTTGTTTAGGTATGACTTAGGAGAAGTTCCATTTGATGAAGGACAATTCCCTACTCCTGATACCAACTGCAATAAGCCTGAAGAAAGTGAACCTACAGTATGTGTTGTGAAGAATGCATAATATTGCTTTTCAGTTGCATACAGTTGTATGGTTTCTCTTTATTACATTTACACAAATGCTTTCTTACTATAGGGGGAATATGTGGTGTTTGTGCGAGGTGCCTGTAGGTGTCACTGTGCACAAGATTATACTGTGCATACAAAATACTTTCTATACTGCTTAGGGGCAGATTTATCAATGCTGGAATTTTGAAGTGCAAAAACATAATTCAATTTCAAAAAGACCAACCGAAATTAATAAACATTTTTTGAATAGGTCCGTTTTTGATTGAATAGGTCTGTATTTGATTGAATTTGATCGATTAAAATTTTTAGCGCATTCAATTCAAAGTTTTTCCAGAAAGAAAACTTTTTTTCCAAAGTTTACCAATTGACTCAAAATAGGTTCTAGGAGGTTCCCCATAGGCTAAAAAAAAGCAATTCGGAAAGTTTTTGAATGCAGTACATGATACATTTTGAAATTCAAATTGTCAAATTTTTTGCAAATTTTTGCAAATTTGAATAGCATTTGGACTATTCCCTAGTTGAAATACACAAAAATAAATTTTTCAAATTTGTGTGTTAGAGTTGAAGTAATGGCTGTATGAGCCTGCTAATAAAACACTACTCTCATCCTCGACTTCCAAAACATAACAGTTACTACTATTGTTTTAAATTACCATTGTTATTAAAGGAAAACTATAAGCCCGAACAATGTGGGTCTCTATAAACAGATATTGCATAAAACAACTAATATGTAAAACCCTGCTTCATGCAAATAAACCATTTTCATAATAATACACTTTTTTAGTAGCACGTGCCATTGGGTAATCATAAATAGAAAATAGCCTAGGAACCAACGGTGCACACAAACATACCAAACAAACTATAAAGTTAGGTCACATGAGCCAATTAACAGACAGAGTTCTGTCTTTTGCTTCAACACTTCTTCCCTTTACAGTTAGAGTTGAAATATTTCTGGTCAGGTGATCTCTGAGGCAGCACACAGACCATCATGAAATGGTGGTTCAAGGCAAGAGATGTAAAAGGGCAATA
Organism: Xenopus borealis; assembly: GCA_024363595.1. Lineage (NCBI taxonomy): Eukaryota > Metazoa > Chordata > Amphibia > Anura > Pipidae > Xenopus > Xenopus borealis. The sequence goes on along the minus strand of CM044440.1, from coordinate 31,732,113 downwards.
TTTACTAAATATATACAGTATACCAGGTAGATTCTTTAATATGTCACTTGATTTGATATAAACTATCTGTTTATATATTGTTGGGGTATAGTTTTCCTTTAAGCTATTCATCCCCACTAAGGCACCCTTAAAAACCTTTTTATTTTTTCTCTGATGTGCAAAGAAATGTGTCTGTAAGTGTAGGAGAAATGTTACTGGAAAACAGTAAAGCTTGTTTACAATATATGTTTTAATGGTCAGTGAAAATAATTTGTGCTGTACTGGCAAAATATGAAACAATGAGTGTTTGCTCAGGGCTGCAGTTTGCATAGCTTCTATAAAATAAGTTATTTATGGGCATTATTAGCTGAGGCTTTATTTACATATTTGCCTATAAACGGAAGCTCCATTAATACTTTTGGCAGACTCATATGGAGAGGAGGAGCCCTCCAAACAGAATTGCATTTACCTAACATCCCAAGGCCAAGGCTGGAAATTGCTTTTGCAATAAGATGCAGAGTGCAGCAATCACACATTCTGGAAATGGATACAGTTATAGAAATGATTAAAACAATATAATATCTGGTGAGGCTGTGTCATGTTTATTATACCAATAGCACCCTGCTGCCATGTAGATAAGAAATTGTATTTTGGTATAGCTGTTCTTTATAGGTATATTTGAAGGGCACAATTCCAGGATGCATTGTGATATAACTTCTACATAAATACAAGAAGTAATTATCACATATTCATGTATTTTCAACAGGATCTTTAGCATTGCTACCATAAAAATATAAAGTACATGCAGAACACTGGCTATAAATGAACAAGGTTATTGTGAAAGAAAAGCACAAACCATTGGTGAGACAGCTGCAGATAAGCTTAAAAACATGCAGTATTTGCACAATGCACAGTATATTTATAGAATCTTTTATCTGCAAACCTGTTATCCAGACAACCCACAAATGTGGTATTGATATCTCCATTAGTGTCCTATTTAAACAAATATTTTTTCATTTATTACAGATTTGCTGTTTCTCTGTAATAAAAATATCTATACGATAGATCTAAATATCCATCCTTTTTCTGGTAGTTTATCATTTAACCGCACTAATAACCAAATGAAAATATATCATGGATACAATTCAGGTAGCACTGTCTCTGGAAATGTTTGATAAAAATGGAATGACATTTTTTCCATTTGCATCTGTAGAAATAAGTCAAATCAACTGGACTTGCTGTGTTTTTTTTTCTTGAAGACATTCCACCAGTCAACCAACTGGCTTTCTCAATTCAGAATAACTTGTAAACAGAATCTTTTTTCGGGAATATAACCTCTGAAATGTTACTCCAATCAGCATAATCTTTTTATCATAATCCGCAAGGATGTCATGAAGTTAGGTGTTGATTGTTTTAGAACTATTGGAGCTTTGAGATGTTATTAAAACTTCCAGGAAGAGGTGCCACAACAGCATTGTATGTGACAGACAATAGATGTCGACCCCCTCCCGCCTCTATTGAAACTAGGTTTTCCGTCTTTACATACTTATATGGCTTTTTAAACACCTCTTCTGAACCAGTCGTTCTCCCGGTCTAGAATCTGAATGTGGCAGTCTTTAAACTTGTGTCCTTTTTCTTTCAGATGTAGGGCTGAGTCCTGAAAAAAAAATCCTATGCACAAGTTATTCTGAATTGAGAAAGCCAATTAGATGACTGGTAAAACATCTTCAAGGAAAAACACAGCAAGTCCAGTAGATTTTACTTATTTCACAGATATACTGTACCATGACCTGGATGAATGAGAATCTTCACAAACACGTTTCCATTTGTATTTAAAGACCAGCCATAAGCTAGAGTACCAGAGATCTCCTGCTGGTCCTAGTTCCTACCAACCACCAGTCTGGGAAATTTCCTATCAACTCCATTATTCCACTATAAGCCTAAGCAACCTCTGTATTATTTTGGTCTGTCCCCATCTAATTGTCTTAGTTTTTAACTAGTTTTAATTAAATGGAGCACATGGAAATGTTGTAGCACAAAGGAAGGGTAAATGTTAATGATATGAGTTGCAATTAAACACCTCCCGCTAAGCAAATGCAATGAAAATCTGGCACATGCAAAATATCTGTACACAGAGTAAAATATGCATGTTGAACAACCCAGCCTATGATAGCTTTCAGACTATTGTATCTACAGTTCTTAAAGGGCAAGGAAAGGCAAATAAATAAAATCCCATTTTTACTTTCTTTAATGAAAAAGAAATCTATCTCCAATATACTTAATTAAAAATGTGTTCCATTTTATAAGAAACCTGACTGTATGCAGTGAAATTCTACCTTCATTTAGTGCTGTGGATAGGAATTGTCAGACGGTCCCTAACTTCTGGCAGGGAAACAATCATACTTATGAACAGCAGGGGGAGCCCCTGCCTTACTTACCAGCCATACAGAACTCAAGCAGCTTTGTTTTTTGATCATTTATGATGTTCACCAAGAAGCCCAGACCACACTGAGCATGTGTATGTAGTCTAGTCTTGCAAAGATGTATAACAAAGTTACAAGATGACAGCCCCCTGTGGCCAACTTTGAAAGCATAAATTATTTGTTTGATTAGGCTTGTGGTGCAGTAAGTTCATGTTTATGTTTAGTATACAAAATACAGCATTTCTACCCTTATTCTATTTTACACTTTCCTTGCCTTTTAACAATATCATTGACTAAATTCAAAATCAACAAAGTCATTCCTTTCCATTACATGGTTTCTGTTACTTCTAGCAAAGGCAATCTGTGTTCTATTGTTAGTGTCTAGCTGTTTGTATCACACTGATAAATACGTTAACCTTTTATATTAAAACAAGGAGGAGAGGGATAGCATATGTGTTTGCTTATATCAGTTCTCAGTGACACTAAAGCCTCCAATATAAAAATGTACACTTGATACCCAGGCTTAATAATGAATATATTTTGGTCTGATCATGCAGAGATTCTGTAATATATGTACATAAAGTGGTGACAGTATATATATATATATATATATATTTTTTTTTTTTTTTTTTTTTTTGACCATGAGAAAAATAAAGCAGATTAGGTATATATTCTAGAAGCAAAGGGATAACATCTATAATATCACCCAGGAGTATCTTCTAAACCATAAAAACGTTCAATTATTTCATTTAGCCACAAGAATCAGAATATGCTTCAGAAGATGGAAAAGTTAATGATAAGCAAAACTAAAGTGATATATAATAATATATGTAGCACACCCGTGAGTGTGTTATAGGATTGTACTAATGGCTATATTCTGGTAAACCACACTGGTGACACCCAAAGATACAGTAACCAAGCAAACAAGAATGACAGTACAAAAGGCACAACCCCTTACAGCTGAAGCTGTAAGAAAGGAGGTTAGTTACTTGGAATAATAGTTAATAATAATAATAATAATATAACAACAATAACAATGCTGTGAGTATAGCCCAGTGTAACCCTGGTGTGCACACCTAAGTCCCTCCCACAAATTGCCAGCTGGATATAGTGTGTGTACCGGTGGGGGCCCCTTGTGATGAATACAATGCTGTCAATCTCATTTATAATCCTTGCAGGTGGATGAGGTGACTGAGTAATCCCTGAAATCACCTCAGCAACTTTGCTGGTTCACGGAAACACTCTCAGCTGATTGAGAAAGGCACATCTGAACAATGTGAAAACATCCAGCAACATAGGTGCTCCTCTGTCTATAGAAAACACACAGTCTCACAAATAGAATAAAGCTGAATTATAAACTCCCAAACTGGCAGGGCAGGGGTTAATGTCGACTCACAGTTAAACAGGAACTCTGCTTCTCCTCTCACTGGAGTTTCCTCCTGATCAAATATGGCTGGATGGCCACAACCAAGGATCACACAGGCTACTGGAACCCTGTGCACTTTCCCTCCAGGGAGTAACAGGAAACAACTTTCAGCAAAACTGCAGTGTCCTCCTCTGCAGATTAGTGACAGCTTCTCTTTCTGGCTAATCACTAAACTGGCTGCAACACAACACACTCAGTCACTAAGTCTTCCAGCACAGTCTTCCTTTCTGGCTCATCCCCCTCCTCTTCCGGTTCTCTGGCTGAACTCCTATTGGATGTCTCTGTGCACTTCCTGTAGCAAGGGCTTGTTGGCAATGTAGTTCTTCACCCCAAGCAATAGTTCTGCCTCCAAAAATATTAAGTGTTTGCAGTAGGGTTGCCACCTGTCCGGTTTTCACCCGGACCGCCCGGTATTTTGAAGGGCTGCCCGGGTCAATAATTCTTGCCCGGTTTTCCAAATAAGGAAAACCGGACGGGATTAGCTTGATTGACGCAGCAATCGGCAATCTGCTGATTCACTGATTCACATGCTCTGTGCTACTGTCACTTACTGAGCTTAGGGACCCACTCACAATATACAATACACATAGAATAGAAATATCACAATATAAGGCTGATTAGTAATTAATACAAATAATTACTACATGGCAGCATAGAAACCAGTACAATTAGCATCAGAATTTAATTTTAATAATCAGCCCTGTAGCATCAGCTTATTTTACAGACCAACCTAATTTTATGCTTGATCATTTGTGATGAGCCCTAAGCTTAGCTTCTCAACAGCTGCTCAGAGCCTACTGAGCATGTGAGTGTCACAGCTAGTGACGTGCCGCGACTCGTTTTGCGAATTTTTTCCCCAATTTGCGAGTTTCGCTGGAAGATTCACCCATCACTAGTCACAGACACTTTATTAACATGTATTTCTATAGCACCAACTTATTTCGTAGCGCTGACTTTCGAAGATGGTGACCCCCTGTGCCAAGTTTGATGTCCTGGATCATTGCTGCTATTGACAAGCTGAAACTTTAGGATGGTGCAATAAGTTCATTATATAAAAATATGGCATTTTTAGCCATAGTCATTTTAGGGTTTAGTTCTCCTTTAATGAATGGTGTTCCTGACTATGGGGAATATTGCGGTAGTGCAACTGCCCGTGAGGCTATAAATGACAGCTAATATATTTTCATTCTACTTGCTTGGGTTTCTTCCAGGTACTCCAACTTCTTCCCATAAAGAGACAGGTTAATTGGCTCTAGAACTAATGCATATAATTCATACACAGGAGCTTCAAATAATGAAGTGAAGTAATAGTTTTAAATGAAACAAAATGTTGGCGTTTAGATAATCCATTGCACTGTGCTAAACACCATAGGGTCATTATAAGCTTCATCAACTCAAAATACACTTAGAAATATTGGATAATTCAAAGACCAGTTTCTTATTGTGATACTGGTAGAATTACCAGATTATGAATAATATTCCAAATTTAATAAAAACCCTTTCGAGCCACTGCAATACATGAAATCATTGTATCAATTGCCAACTGCACTAAAATCTTTCACCTCACAAATGAATGGAGTTAAGGAGCTGTGCTCGACTCATGATGCAGTATATTTGCATTTTTTAAGTCTTAGGGCTCGTACACATGAGCGCCTGAAGCTGCGCTCCCCTGTGTTCCGGTTTTATGCGTTCAGCCGCAGGGGAGCGCAGGAGCAGATTCCTTCAATTTTTTTCAATGGGGCTGTACTCACACAGGCACATGTATGCACCGAATGCAGGTTCAGACCTAACATGCTGCATTTTTCCTGCGTTCGGCGCCTATATGTGCCTGTGTGAGTACAGCCCCATTGAAAAAAATTGAAAGTGTCTGCTCCTGAGCCTGTGGCTAAACGCATAAAACCGGAACAAAGGGCAGCGCAGCTTCAGGCGCTCGTGTGTAAGAGCCCTTATAAAACCCTGGCCTTTAACAACTGTAGTTCTTTATTAAGTAGAATTTTCTCTGAGCCCTTTGTGATTCATCATTTACTCTATTGGAGAAGTCAGCAATGCCAGAGTTGGGCTTTTAATCTTAATAAAACATCATAACATAACTGCTTTGCAGAGAGCGCTCTTAAAAAGATAAATTTAATAATCAGTATGACTCCAATATGAACTTAATATTTTATTATGATCCCAAAGTATAATCACAAAAAGTGCTTCTAGCGTGTTTCTAGTATTAAAATATTGGGTCTGGCTAGTCATTTTAGAAGTTAGTTATCACTTATTTTTTCAAATTCAGTTAGTCTGAATATGTTAGAGGTGTAGACATTAGTAAGCCTGCCAAAATGATCTGATATATGCTGCAAATATTATTATTGACGCATCCCCTAAAGTTATTTGTGCATTTCGCTGTAAACAATACACAAATTGTTTTGCGCATTTCGCTGTAAATTTGCACATTTATTCAGTGGCGTGAAACAGCACAGTTTCACCCGTCACTAGTTATTTGACTAAAAACAATTCTGCAAATAATGAACGTAGGATAACAAGCTATTTTTATATACCTCTGATATCAGGCCAAGGGAGGGATGATGGGCTACACTGGAGTCCAGGGGGCTACACTGGAGTCCCGGGGGCAAGTGATCCTTGGAGCAGGGATCATGGAAGGAAGCAGGGACATAGGCAGGACTAATGCTTGCAACCAGAAATAAGAGTTGGGAAGGCAGACAAAAAATTTAGTCAAGGTAAAAGCTGGTATTAGCAAAACAGAGTCCTCAAAAGGCACACAAGTGATTAAGCGGTCCACATAAAGAAATGGAAAAGGGAATATTACTGCACTTATCGGTCTTACACACTTGCATTTTTCCAGTGGTGGATTTTTTCATGCAGGAAGGGTCTGTTCTTTTCAATGAGATTATACTCAGTTTTCCACAGGAAAGGACCACATGAAAAAATACTTGTCTGTAAGAGTCTCAGACGAGGGCCATTTACAGGCCAGAGGAAAATCAGTACAAGGGAATCAAATCCAGATAGCACAT
>CM044440.1:31710300-31725150 GCA_024363595.1 Xenopus borealis | reverse complement strand
GGGGGGGGGGGGCTGAACCAGCCAAGTAGACAAGAGGCATGATCAGAAAAATGAACAGACAAACATGGCATATTAGGGTGACAAATAGGGCAGTCATGGAACAGACTGCATTTTTTGTTTGATGAAGACAGAATGAAGAGAAACAGATGCTGAGAGAGGAATAGTGAAGATACACTTGATTATTTCAGAAATAGTACATACTTTTTAATTGATTGTATTTATAAAGCTTCTTATTTCAGTATGCTGAAGCTTATATTAAATTGTCATTTTTGTAATAGTTCCCCTTTAATATACTGACTGCAAGTAAGGTGAATGTCTGCTGGGGAGCCTGGGACAACAAGGCCCCAATAAATAGTAGGTGCTCTAAACAGACAACCCCTTTACTGAAGTGACAGTAACAGCAACAGCAGTAACAGCAGTAGCTCTGCCATAGATAGGGGTATAAGTTAGACATAAATAGTTAGAAATAGCAGCCTTGTGTGCAACACACTCTGTATAATGTTATCACCTAATGAATACAGATAAAACTTTGTTAGCTTTAGTGATAAGTTCATTTTGTTTGCCAGGCACGGATTCATGAAAATCTTAATTTTGGCAGTTTTTTTAGTTAAACGTCGGCAAAAGTTAACTGCATTTTAGCCATGAAAAAAGAGACCAATAAAAAATGAAACAAAAAATAGTACTTTTTGTGAAAAATCTGCCAGAAAAAAAACATCCATTGACTTTAATGCTTTTTGCATGAAAGATTATCCATTGGCTCAGTGTATTTTGAGGGGAAATACAACTCATCACTGGTTAGCTTATATTATTATTACTTATATTATTATTATTATAGCTTAGATAAAGTAACAGGAATCACACGCATGTTTATGGGTTAATGCCAAATCTGATGGAATGATGAATAAGAGGGTTGTCATGAAAGACTTACTTTTTATGGGGTGGGCCTGGCCAGCCGCCTAGCTCCCCCAATAATTGCATTTCCTTGACATCATACTGGGTGAGGGAGTGTGTAGGTAGAATGGAGATTGGAGCAGAGGGAGTGAGCAAACTCGGACAAGGGGTAGCAGAAGACCCTTTCAAAAGGTTCCTGCCCCTTCTGCCTACATGAAGGGGCACATTTACTAAAAGTGAAAATTCTAATTTAATTTTGGGCTTATTCGACTATCGAACAGCCCAAAATTCGAATCGAATTGGTCAAATTTAAAAATTCTAATTCAATACTGTACTGGCCCGTTAAAAAAATATAACAAAGATATAAAAATTAGGCAGATTAAAGCTACCAAATTGCTATAGAACCCTATGGGAAGCTCCCATAGGATTCTTCCAAGTTTTTGTGATCAAATAAAATCGATCAATCGAATTTTTAATTTTCGATCGTTTGAAAAAATCGAATTGCGTTAAAACCCCTCGAATTCGAGGGTTGAATTTGAGGGTTAAAAAAACCCTCTAAATTGACCCTTAGTAAGTGTATACAGAGTTTTTCCAGACTTCTCCCATTATTTCACACAAATAAATTCTCTCTCTCTCTCTAAGTTGGATTTCCCTAAAACATTAAAACTGGAGAAAGGTAATGCCTCCGTCCACAGATAGGGTTAGTTGAGTTGCAATGTTGTTGCTTGCAATGCTGTTGAATATGAAAAAAACATTATCTCCATTGTCTGCACATTCTCAAATTTCAGACAATGCAGTTTAGACTCATTTATAGGGCTGGGGCAGACAGAGAGATTCGGGGAGATTCTGTCGCCTGCGATTAAAGGGGTGGTTCACCTTCGAGTTAACTTTTAGTATATTGTAGAAGGGCCAATTCTAAGAAGGTTTTCAATTGGTCTTCATTATTTATTTTTCATAGTTTTTTAATGATTTGCAATTTTCTTCTGTTTCTTTGCAGCTTTCAAATGGGGGTCACTGACACCATCTAAAAACAAATGCTCTGTAAGGCTACAAATGTATTGTTACTGCCACTTTTTATTACTTATCATTCTATTCAGTCCATCTCCTATTCATATTCCAGTCTCTTATTCAAATCAATGCATGGTTGCTAGGGTAATTTGTACCCTAGAAACCAAATTGCTGACACTGCAAACTATAGAGTTGCTGAATAAAAAGCTAAATAACTATAAAACCACAAACAATAAAAAATGAAAACCAATTGCAAATTGTCTCAGAATATCACTCTCTACATCATACTAAAAGTTAACTCAAAGGTGAACAACCCCTTTAATCGCCAGGCGACAGAATCTCCCCTAATCTCCCTGTCTGCCCCAGCCCATAGGCTCTGACCCACTTCCCCCTAAAATGTAAAATAACAATAGTGTAAAATATAAAACAGTGGGTAATCAGCAGCGAACAATCACTGGAACTAAGGTACAGCTATGAACATTAAATACTAAATTCATTGGGAAAGTAAAGAGGCAAATTCTTCCAACATATTCAGTCCCTATAGAAAGCTTTACAGATAAATGAAATAATGATTCACCCATCCCTCCTTTCTTCTTCATACCAAACTTTGCTGATGAATTTCTGTCCTCTGATATTCAGGTCACTGTCCGTGCCTAAGCACCAGTGATCTTGAAGCAGATCCAAGATCTGTCTACATGAAAGCCATTCAAATACGTTTCATCCGCTGCAGTGTTTTATGCTCTGTGTTCTTCTGTCCCAACAGCTCACATCATTTTGACAAAAGGAATGTGTTTGCTGAATGTACTGGAAAGAAAGATTCTTAGATCGGTCCAAACACTTTCTGAACCAGTAATGCATTAGAACATCTTTAATAATATCTGACCATTCAAGTAAAAAGCACAAATACATAAAATGTTAAAATCTATGCAATAAATCCTCCATTTGTGTCAATAGGCTAAACCTGATGCAATATCTACGTATATTGTATTATTCATGTGAACTGCCAGACACATGGGGCAAATTCACTAAAGCGCAAAGTGTCTAACGATAGCACTAATTCGCCAGCGTGACTTCAAATCGTAACTTCGCAAATTCACTAACACCGGCTCTGGCAAATTTACGCTAGCGAAGTAGATAGACTTGCGCAACTTAGCACCCTTACGCCAGGCGAAGTTGTGCACTGACGAAGGATCGTAATTATGCAAATTCACTAACATGAACATTTTCCTGAACATTAGCACTTACGTTAGACGTTACTTCACATGGTCAGACCAGGCGAAGTTCAATACAATAGATAGGAAGTTGAAAAAAAAACGCTGGCGTATTTTAGCATAGGAGGGTGATAGTCTAAAAAAGATCGATATTTTTTTGGGGGGTTACCCTCCTTCCCCCCTACATTTCCTAACATATGGCAACACAACTATACAGGGAGCACATGTAGGGCAATAGGACAACTTTATATAATTTATTAAAGGTTTCCTGGGCTTGTGTAGTGGAATGTAGTGGCTGTAACATATACTTCTATTATAACCTAAAGTTCCCGCCGTATGCAAATTAGGTTTCGCTAGCGTAACAGCGCTCTGCCTAGTGAAGTAACACTAGCGCAACTACGCTAACGTTCGCTGACCTGATCGTAAATTTGCACTTTAGTGAATTTGCGTAGCACTGGCAAAAATTCACCTGGCAAAGTGCAGCGAACGCTAGCGAAGCTAACGCTAGCGACTTTTCAGATCTTAGTGAATTTGCCCCAAGCAATTTCAATTGTGTTCAGTTAATTCAAAGTTTGCAATATTATCTTTGTCTGTTTGCATTGGATCACTGAGTCTCTATTTAATGGAGCAGCAATAGACTATTAATACAGTACTGTATACACTGACTGTATTTAAACTCACTCAAGATTATGGCACATAACACAGATATAACAGTTGTGCTGTATATAATGATGGCAGAATAGCAGGTTCATGTCCCCTTCCACCAGTGTCTTTGTTGGACCTTTGCCTCTGCTGTAAATCCAGAAACCCATTATCCAGAAAGAGCTGACATTATCGAAAGGCTGTCTCCCATTGACTTAATTTCATCCAAATAATTCAAACATTTTTAAAAAACAATTTCGTTTTTCTCTGTAATAATAAAACAGTACCTTGTACTTAGTGATGGGAGAATTTGTCCTGTTTTGCACAAAATTCATGAAATGCGGGTTTTGAAGTCAAAATTTACGCCACCGTCCATTTTTTTTACTTGATCCAAACTAAGATTTTATCAATCCTTACTGGATGCAAACCCAGCCTATTGGGTTTATTTAATGTTAAGTAGACATAAGGTATGAAAATCCAAATTATGGAAAGATCTGTCCCAAGTATTCTGGATAACAGGCCTCATACCTGTACTGTAACATCACCTATGGAATAAGTAGCTTCAACCTTATATGAAATGCTTTTGCTACTCCTCCAAGCTGTTATTTATGTGCACTAACTAAATATTATTGTGTGGGTTGCATTTTTCTTCAAACAATAAAAAAGACAGATAAAATCTGGAAAACTCCATATAAATATGATAAATAATTCATTAGTATTTTTTTACCTCATTTTTCCAGCTCCAAACCATGATGAATAATATATGAGCCCCAAAATGTATGTTCCTGAATATATTCATTACTGTAATATTTCTCATCATTCACTGTAAGGCTGATTAATCAAAGGTCAACAACCAAGTCTTCTTTTTTGTCAGCAAAACAAATTGATTTCCTCCCACAGATCTCTTTTTTATGGGCACATGATTTTGTTGGAATAAAAGATATTTCTATCTGTCTTTTTATCTTTGCCATTTAAAAGAGATCAAACTAAATGATTATGATACAGAATATTTCAGAGAAACACAAAGAAATTAAGTTGAATTGTGTTGACAGTAAGAAACAAATGGATTTTAATAGTGGTGTAACAGGTATAATGACTTGCAGTCTGCCATACTCCGTTTCTGAGGATGCTACACCAGCAAGGATAAAATTGCAATGGAATTTGGCAAAATGTGCACAAAACCCTATTGCAGATCATTTGCATATATTTGCATATATCTCAATTGTATTATGGGCATTACAGATATTAAATTATGCTTCAGTCTTCTGAATGCTGTGTTTCCAGGGAACATATTACATGAGATTAGGCCTTGGCTGTAATTAGCAGAATTAGTTATGGTTAATGGCATGATAACATACGCACTGACATCCACTAAGATCTTGATTAATTGATGGGAACAAGTTTGTGGTTTACATTCTTAGATCACATAGGGGCAAATTCACTAAGTGGCGAAAATTCGCTAGCGTTGCTTTCACTAACGTTCGCCGTACTTTGCCAGGCGAATTTTCACCAGCTCTACGCAAATTCACTACAGTGCGAATTTACGCTAAGGTTGGCGAATGGTAGCGTAGTTGCACTAGTGCTATTTCGCCAGGCAAATCTCATTTACGCTAGCGATGCCTAATTTGCATGCGGCGCAAATTTCAAAGTATAATAGAAGTGTATGTTACAGCCACTACATTGCACTACACAAGCCCAGGAAACCTTTAATAAAAAAAATAAAGTTGTCCTATTGTCCTAAACATGTGCCCCCTGTATAGTTGAGTTGCCATATGTTAGGAAATGTAGGGGGGAAAAATTCGCTCTTTTTCAGACTATCACCCTAAAAAGGTAAAAAACGCCAGCCTTTTTTTGGGACTCCTATCTATTGTATTGAACTTCGCCAGGTCTGACCTGGCGAAATAACATCTAGCGTAAGTGGTGACATTCAGTAAAATTGTCATCTTAGTGAATTTGCATAATTACGATCCTTCGTCAGTGCGCAACTTCGCCTGGCATAAGGGTGCGAAGATGCGCAAGTCTATCTACTTCGCTAGCGAAAATTCGTCAGAGTCGGTGTTAGTGAATTTGCGAAGTTACGGATTGACGTCACACTGGTGAATTAGCGCTAGCGTTAGAGGTTTCGCGCTTTAGTGAGTTTAACCCATAATATAATTTTCTGAATACCACTCCGACAAAATCCGCACAGACTCCAACACCCATTTATCAATACATTTTCACGAAAATTTCTTGTGCGGGAAAAGACAAGATCATGGCACAATGTCTTCAGATTTGTCGCTGAAACAGGTACTTTTTCAGATTTGACACCCGAAACCTGCTACTTTTTGGATTTGACTTCTGAAACCTGCAACTTTTTTGGATTTGGTGACCAAAACCACAAAATCTTAAGATTATTGAACAAAATCCAACACAGATCAGGATATCTTCAAAATGTCAAGGGGACAACTGCCATTGACTTCAACATGAACTCAGCAGTTCTGAGTTGGAATAATCAGATGTTTCACACCGTCAGTTTTAATAAATCTCTACAAAAAAAGTAGTGGCTTTCCCCGAAAAAAATTGGACTTATAACCCCCTAACACTTATAGGACAAGGAAACACACATCACAGGGAGGTGCCATTATGCCAGCCACCACCTAGTGCAGGGGTCCCCAACCTTTTTTGCTCGTGAGCCACATTTAAATTTAAAAAAGAGTTGGAGAGCAACAGAAACATGAAAAAGTCCATGGGGATGTCAAATAAGAGCTCTGATTGGCTTTTTGGTAACCCCTATATGGACTGGCAGCCTACAGGAGAGAATGTTTGGCAGGACATCTGTTTTTATGCAACCAAAACTTGCCTCTAAGCCAGTAATTCCAAAATAAGAACCTGCTTTGAGGCCACTGGGAACAACATCCAAGGGGTCTGAGAGCAACATGTTGCTCGCAAGCTACTGGTTGGGGATCACTGACCTAGTGAATTCAGCAGCAATTTGTCCTTCAGTCTATTGCTCCTTTCCACCTAGCAAAGAGCAAAATAAGAATGTACACAGCAGAGTAGAATCTCACATCTGCACATGCACAAATCTACATGTAATGAGAGAGTGACTGGGAAAGGTACGTAAGATGATGGGGCTGTGTTACAAGCTGGTGCATTTTTTTTCCTAAAAGGAACACTAATGTGGAGCAAATGGCAGTGATAAACAATCATGCTTTTTATATTTTTGCTTATACTTTACTTAGTCATAAGGAAATATCAGACTCTGGTATATTTTTAGCTTCCCTGTCTCCCATACCATCTGTAATACACTGTGTTTTACTGGAACATTTCTCAGAAAAACTGTTGTAATAACAAGCAGTAATTGAAGATAATGGCACAAAACATTCTTGACTATATAGGCACACAAATGAAATTATTTTATTTTTATAGAAAAACATATTTTTGATTTTGTGACACACACAGTCTTGAGTATAAAAATGACCAGAAATTATTAATCTGCCATCCTTATGAATGTCTGTGAATAAGAACAGCCTATATATATTGTCTTGTTTGCCATTTTGGCAGTGTTGGGCAAAAAACGTTGTCCATAATATTGTGGAATGTAGGGTATGCTGACTATTGAATCTATCCCCTTATGAGTAACACACAGAGTCTAAACCCTAAATCTCAACAAGACTGCACAGCAATACACAGATACCCAATTATAACTTACCTGGGTGGAGGTAGGCTGGACTGAACTAGAATTCAAAATAGGCCCTGGCGTTTCAATTACACAGAGGCCCAAACAGCCCCCACCAGCCACATTCTATGGTACCTTATAGCAGCCCCTCTGGCATTTGCCAGAAGCCATAGATTGCCAGTCTGGGCCTGGAGGTAGGCCACAATTTTACTGAACATGTTTTGAGCACTAGCTGGTCTAAGTAATGCAAACAGAAATGGCTCACACCCTGGGAATGCAAACATAAATGGCTCACATCCTGGGAACTTCTTTGAATTGGTTTATTATTATTAATAATGGGGTCCATTATCCAGAAAGCCATTATCCAGAGAGCTCTGAATTATGGAAAGGTCATCTCCCCTAGACTCCGTTATAATCAAATATTCAAATTTGTTAAAATATTATTTCATTTTCTCCATGCTAATAAATCAGCACCTTGAAATGTATCCCAAACAAAACCAGCCTATTGGGTTTATGTATTGTTAACATGATTTTCTAGTAGACTGAAGGTATGAAGATACAAATTACGGAAAGATACATTATCCAGAAAGCCCCAGGTCACAAGTATTCTGGATAACAGGTTCTATTCCTGTATACCTTTTTATTACCAACAAAAGCAAAGAAATTAGGGTGTTGAAAATGGGCTCACTAATTCCAGATCTCAGATAACATAATTAAATAGTATAAACAATGTACAATAGAGATATAACACACATTATACTAGAAAACCTAAAAATGTGTTCCCCTTTCAGTTTAAAACCATGAAGGGAATTACAAGGATTAAGGAGTATCATGACATATTCCTCCAAGTCATTTACTCACTACTTGTTGGGTTTATTTTCACCATGATTGAAAATAAACCCAACAAGTAGTGAGTAAATGACTCGGGGGAATATGTCATGATACTCCTTAATCCTTGTAATTCCCTTCATGGTTTTAAACTCCAAGGACTGTGGAGTGGCAGGTGAATGTATGTAATCTAAACATTCCCATTGTAACAGATCTAGTTAACATTAGAAATTAGGACACCAGACTCCCTTGAATGGGAGAAAGTTGGCCAAAGCTTTATTAAACCATGTTTAGTCAAAACAGATATCCCGTCCTTTCCATGTTATAACAAACATAGGTTACCCCAAATTCCAGCCACCGCAGGAGAGATGGGCATGGAAATAGATCCCCTATTAACAAGACCCAATTGGCAAGAACCAAACTTAATTACCCGCCAGCAGCTGTTACCAAAAAATACCTCAAATAGCAATACAGATAACACAGTTTGCAGGAGTCAATATCAGAATCAGCCAATAAGCACCCAGAAACACCAAACACGATGACCTGTACTTGGGCGCCGAAATGGCGTCCTGGCCGTCTTTTTAAACAGGTTTTGGTGCCAAGATCAGTGCGGTTGCCGTGACGTCTTTGCACCAGCGCCACTACCCACGTGGCTGCCATGGGCCATCTAGGGTGCGAAACCGGCAAGAGAAGATGCATTACTCGGAGCTCCAGGGGGCTTTCCTGACATAAGCAAACATTAGAGTTTATTCAAAGTAGAAAAAAACTCAACCTCACAAATTGGAACTTTGATAAATAGGTCTCTACTTTTTATTACATGCTCTAATTGGATGTGTGATATAGTATATACTCCTACACATGTGGACTGCAAGGTGCCTCACAAGACTTTATAAGTGGATAACTAAAAAAAGATTTTTCCTTGGAGATACCATAACTGAATATAAGCCCAGTAGTGATAAAATTACTCGGGGGGGATATGGTGTCACACTCCTTAATCTTTGTAATTTTCTTCATGGTTTTAGTTAAAGCGGGAGGTACCCCTTTTAGGTTTGTATTATGTTGTATATTTATATATCGATTGTACTTTGTTTATACTGTTTAATGATGTTGATCTCTGAAATTTTGAGATATGAAATTAGTGTGCCCATTGGGACTGGAGCTCTGCTAGGCTAGTCTTCACCAGTCATTCTAAGATTTATAACTTCACTGGCTACGTGATTATAGTTTGTGGAAACATTATTATTAAAATAAAAAATCAGTTTTGCACTTTTTTTTTCACAAACATGTCCCTCATTTTTTTATTTCATATACTGTACATTTACATTCACCTGCTAAGTTCCAAAGGGAGAGGGAGCGCAACCTGGGGTATAAGAACTCTGGGAAAGGGACATTCCATTTGAACTGAACTATGTGGTTATTAACCCCTTCCAGAGGATTGGGACTTTGATAATAACAAATACTGTGTTGGAGAAGCAGTCAGGTACCTATATACTACTTTACTCTTTCTAGAATTCAGTATAACCATTAAAAACTTTTCCATTCTTTGAGCATGGCATTTTCATGGAATTTTACAATCAAAAGGAAAAAGAACCTGATTCATTGGGCCGCTAGAGCAAAAAGAAAGTGGAACGCTGCAGCTCTGTATTCACTTGTCAGGGTCTGCTTAGTCTAAAAATATTCTTAATTCTAAAAGTGTTGCTGTGGCATAGAATATTTGATTGTGTGGAACCATGCCACCATTAAGCATTAGCGTATGAACAGGCTGTAATTTAATATTACATAAAGGGTCTCACTTGCTAACCCATAGTCAGAACACAACACTAAGGGGCAGATGTACTAAATTCACAAGAAGGGTTCGAAGTTCAATCAAAGTTCGAACGTAGGATTTCTTCTTTTGGTTGAATATTTGAATTTTGGCATATTCGATCATCGAATAGAGAATGGTCGAACGATCCAATACATTCTAATATAGTCGAATGGACGAATATTCGATCATTCAACCAGCGAATGATTTAAATTTTTAAGTGTTTTCGATTGCCTACTTCGCCAGATTGGACCTACCGAATTGCAATAGAAGCCTATGGGAGCACTCCCATAGGCTTCTGAGACTAAGTCCTGATCGAATAGGATTCCTACGATCGAAGTGTTCAATTGTTCGAATCGTACGAATCATTCGAATGATCGAATGATTTATTCGTTCAGTCGAATGATTTATTCGTTCAGTTGAATGATTTATTCAACTGATTGAATAAATTTGTATTCGATCATCGAATGATCGAATATCGAATAAAAGGTAGCCTAGAACTATTCGATTAACATTCGAAAATCGAATGCTAATCGAATATCGAATAGAAACAAATAATTTTTGGGGAATAATAGTAAATTTGCCCCTAAAAGACAGTAATTGAGAATCACATTGTATTTAGTGGCAGAGAGATGTGAGGCCCCTAAGATACACTTACCTTAAGCCGCCCTTCTAGACTACTCATACACTCAAAAGTTTATAAATATCCAACAATGAATCATGATCATGGAGATACAAGGGCCCCATGATCTAGTTTGTTAATTATTATTTGTATTTTATATTTCATTTTATCCATCTGCGCTGGGTCCTAGCATCCTTCTTTTGCTCTTTCAGTTGGTTCCCTCACCCTCCTCCAAGGTGGTGCTCACACCTCCATTTTGTCTTTTCTGTGCACTTTAGTTCTAAGTCTACTCCTCATCTGGGCTATTCAAAGCTGGTCAAATAATTGACAAGGCCCATATACTGTGCAGGGTCCACTTCACGAGCAAGCCTACTACTCTTTCACAAAATGTGTGGCTGCCTTAGCAAATGGCTGACCAAAATAAATCCAGTGCTTGAATAACCCTTACAGGATGGTAAAATCACCTGCGAAAGTGGTAGCTATTTTTGGCACTAGAAAAGATTGGATATGAAAGGCAGCAGCGCAAGCTAAAGAGTTTTATTCTGGATTTGCTTCCGTCAGTGAGGATGTGTGGACACTACAGCACCATGAAGCTACAGAAGAACTGTACCAGAACTGTAGTGGCAGGATGCCTGGGAAAGCTTATTGTGCTGAATCCCAGCTCCTACCGAGGCTGTGTAAACTGTTTAGCTCAGTAATGCCCATGTACCCAGTCTGGGGTGGTCTCTTAATGGGATAGTTTCCTAGGACGTACCTCCCAACATTTGAAAATTGTAATTGAGGGACACAAATATCTGCTACGCATAGCCACACCCCAATATGCCATACCCATTTTACTAAATCTGGTTATAGAATGTATGAATACATTTCTGGGGGTTTTAGGGTCTTGTTTCATTTGTTATTACAGTTTTGCTAATGAAGGTGAAATTGCAATTTAAGCTACAAGTCTCAATTCCCCCAAGAAAACTGTTGGTCTTATTAGTTACAATTATATCTAAGTGCAGGTGCTGAGTATTCTGGGCTCTCTGCTACAAGCCTCTTTATCTAATTAAATTTGAGGAATGTTGTATCTTTTTCTAGTAGTTCAGTGCAGGAGATATAGAGAAATGAGGGGCATTTTAATAAGAGGCACAATTTAATTCACAGGGCCTTGTTATGCTTTGCTCCCCAAGTTGCAGCTCAGTTGTTACCACTTGCCATGCAGCCTGCACTGGCAGCATTGTATTCATTTAATTAATGCTTAAATTATTCCTTATTAGGGTACCCTGCGGAATGAGCGTAGGATCTTCAGGTGTGGGTATAGATGCTAGTCTGCGGGATGCAGGGGTCATCTAAATTTCTTCTCTTCTATTATATTGTCTATATTTGAGTCGCTTTAAAATGTTACAATGTCTGCCCCGCCCACTTTTGATGATGGCACTTCCGGTTTGCAGTAACATCACTTCCTGTTTGATGGTTGTCAGCAGGCTGCAGGTTGTGGATAAGGCAGTTACGGGTCCGGGACGGGTAGTGGATCAAAGTGGGGAAAATATGCGGGTTGCGTTTTGGGCTGCAGGTTGTGGGTTCAGTTTAGGTCCGGGTCTTACTTAAAGTATAGAGATCTAAATGAAGAAAAGATCCCTGATCTGGAAAAACCCAGACCCCAAGGATTGTAGATCCCTTTCCAGAAAAAAATTCCACAATAAACATTTAGCAATGTATTTTCTTAGCACATGGGCTGAATACAAACACCAGCAATACAATGTACCAAGGGAGTGATTTACCATTTGTTTATTAATTATTTTCAGTCTGCAGGAGTGTATTAAGGTTTAAGTAATCATTGTAATCATTTTACTCTTGCGAAAAGCCTTAAAAGCAATTAGAGCTAAGGCCAACCAGCAACTATACACCTTACATACTCGTTCTGCTCAGTGGATATTATTTAGAAATATAATGTGGCAAATTACCTGCCGATCTAAAACAGCCAATGCATAAACGTGTGTTTCATTAATAAGATATAGCTGTCTTGTTATTCACTAAATCTGAACATATGAAATTTTTTTATATTTCACAGTGTAAAAAATAATTAATCTTTCCCGATTAGAATATTTATTTCTCATGATAGAAGATACTAAATGTGAAATGAAAAGCATTTATTGTGGGGTTTTTTTCTCCTCATTATAGTACATAAATGCTGGTGCAAAGGATTGCTGCAAAGTTAAGTCAAAGTGAGCAGTGGCAAGTCCTCCATAGGTGGCAGATTTGATCTTCTAGACTTACAGGAAAAAATACCTCTGCAGCACCTCATAGTTGCAAAAGGGAATAATTAAATTTATTAGGTCAGACAACCAGGCAATGTTTTGGGCTCATCTCAACCGTAGATGTCTGTGTAACACCTTGCAAGGGTTTCCGGTCTGCTTTGCACCCACTTTACAAGGTGGTTGAAGCACACACAACCTTTACTACTTTATATAATACATTTTCTAGACTGGCTGGAGTACCTACATTTAATGTCATATTCAACACAATAAAGTAATGCAGTATAATGAATTATTTCATTCCAGGGACTTCATTCATAGAGACCCACAAGTTCTAAAACACTATGGGGCACAACATTACTGCCCTTAATGCTCATACAATATGTACTTGTGCCTTGTTTTCTGCACTTCATTCCAGATTAAAAATCATGTTCAAGGTTTATAATGTAGAGTAGTTAGGTACAAGGCTGGAATAATTACTCTGGAGAATCATCGATGCCATCAAACAAGTGTTCTTTTATTAATAGCACAACAAGTTTCGGATCCAACAGATCCTTCCTCAGATGCCAGTGTTCACAAAGTGTGCAACCCAATACTCAGATTTAAACACAAACCCCAACCAGCAAACATGTCAGTTCCACATTGTGGCCAGACAACATATATTGCATTACAACATTCTTAATGCAGTACTGCCCTTTGGAGTAGGCTCCTGGAGTGCAGTACTGCATTAAGAATGTTGTAATGCAATTGTGGCAGCTCCCAACTCTGTTTGAAGAACCCAAAACAGTAAGAACAAAAGGGAAGCTTTTAGTCATACTCTTTACAACTATATAGATACAAGGTTGCTCTGCCCTCACATCCTGCTATAGGGTTATGCCCACCAGCATTCCATTGCACATTTTAATTACAACAGCAAGGGGACAGGTAGAGGCCAGGATGGGGGTTGACTATGTACCTCCACCAGTCTGTCACTGTCAGCACCCAATACCAAATGCCAAGCACTCTGGTCTCAGCTCGTGCTTCACCAGTAGTGTGACTGCCTTTGGCTTCGGGAGGGGCCTTCAGCTACTCAGATGCCACCTGGACTTAAACGAGAGGTACAGGGCAGGAGTTCTGGCCAGCAATGGGGCACAACTGTATAAAAAGTCTTTAAGGCCACGTTACAGGCAGGAGTAGGCAGATTTGTGGTCAAAAAGGCTGGGTCGAGGCAGTCAGATAGCTAGGATTGTTAGGCAGGCAAAGTGTCAAAACCGGGTAATCAATCAAATGGGATGAAACAGTATCGGAGTCAAATAACAGGCAGGAGTCAAACCAGGAAGTCAATGGAAGGGTTAAGCAGCATCAAGTCGGTTTCAGGCAAAGGTCAGGTTTCCAGAGATCAGAGTAGTCAAAATAGCCAGGCAGGGTCAAAACAGGTGATCAGGAACAAAAAGAAGCTTTACAGCACAGGTACAGGGCACCAGGAATAAACCTATCATGGGCAATGTGAAAAACTAAAATGCCCCTTTTTGAAATTCGCGCCATTGAGTGCTGACGGAAACATGCCAGTCCGCATGCGCCTATAAATTGCGGAAGTGCGTGCCGTGCGCACTCTAGGAAGAGACCGGCATGGAAGAGGAGCGGGGCGGGGGCGTCCCCGCCTCACCACTAGATCATCAGGGTAAGGCTTCCTCCTTACAGTCTTTCTCTCACGAATACAGTTTTTCAGAATGAGTCAAGTATTAGGGTTAGATATTGTAAAATGTATTAAGAAAGTTAGATATATATAATTAAATGGGAGTTGAAAAAAACATGTTCAACCCTTCCAAATAAAGCCTAGTGCCGAAGCCTTAGATATTATGCTATTTAAAAAAGTACACAAGCCACCATTAAAGGCACCACCAGTGGCATAAAGAACAAGTAAACGTTTTTTTTTTCTATCTGTAAATTTGCTCTAAACAGCCCCCTAG
>CM044440.1:31687889-31708593 GCA_024363595.1 Xenopus borealis | reverse complement strand
CAGAAACCAGAGCAGACTTGCAGCAGGGACTTAGGTACATTAATCTAGGGGGCTGTTTAGAGCAAATTTACGGATAGAAAAAGAAAAACATTTACTTTTCCTATAACTAGATCGTACTGGGCCCCACAGCAAATTATTTTTCAGGCCCCCAGATTGTCCAGTGGTGTACTTGTTTTACCAATATTTATTGTAATTGTATATGAATTAGGGCCTCATGGGGCCCCTTATAGCTCCTGGGCCCCCTGCAGCTGCAGGGTCTGCTTCCTCTGTATTTACGCCCCTGGGCATCACCCAGCATTGCACACATTTCCACAACGTCACTGCCCTCACTATCAAGTACCACCTACGCTGCTTGGAATGGGAATTCTGTTCCTCAAGTAGAGAGGTTGCCTCCTGTTCTTTACTATTTACTATGGTAAAAAAAATCCCCTGCTTTCTGTGTATAATGTCCTCTAATTTACTTGTAGAGTTATCATCCCCTTGCAAACACATTTTCTCAAGAATAAAAAATCCCAGTCTTGATAGTATTTCCTCAGTTTTCATCTTCTGTTCCTTTAACCAGTCTAGTTGCATGCCACTGCACTGTCTCCAGCTCCTGCTGAATAAAAAACTAAATAACTCAGAACCTTTCCTTTCCACAAATCCAGGCCTGTCAAAGGGAAAGAAGCCTCATATCAAATGAATCAGGTTTGGCCACAGAGCCCCCAGGACTATAACATCTCTGCCCACCACCCTTATGAGCTCTCTCTACATTGTCTGTTAGCTTTTTTTTCCTGACCCTTCTTCCTTGAGCTCATCTCTCGGTTATCTTGCTTTCATCTTATCATGCATTCTGTTTTTAAAGTTATAAATAGTAATGTGAAATAAATAATATATAGTGATGACCTAATCTGTGCTATTTCGATTCCCAAAAAAAATAGCTAAACGCAAAATGTGCGAAATGCATTGAAGTCAATAGCCATCAAAACTGATTTTTTTTTTTTTAATTTGATTAAACCACTGAAAAAGGGTTGTACAGGACACAAAATATGTTGATCACTCTCCACCTAGAACAAGTGGTCCAGGTGCACCAGCCCCAGACCCTCAGCTTAGGGAATGGATAAATCAGCAAAATACAAAAAGAGGGGTGTTGGGCACTCAGAAAGACTCCACAAGGGCTGCCGAAAATAAAGTTAAAAATGTAATATTTATTGTAGATTCATTAAAGGAACAGTATCTCCACTGGCCCGTCAACATTTCTTTTACACAAGCAACACTTATTTCTCACTCCAAATGCATTAAAGTCAATGGGTGTTTTTCTTTTTATCTCTGCAGCTTTTTCGTCTTAGCAAGACTTTTGTCGCTGCAACTTTTTCATCTTGGCTACTTTTTCGTCTTGGCAACTTTATTGTCTCAGCAACTTTTTCGTCCAAATGCATTAAAGTCAATTGGCTTTTTTTCTTATGGCAACTTTTTTGTCTCAGGGACAATTTTATCTTGGTGACTTTTTTGTTGAGGCAAAATTTTTCATGCTGTTTTTTTTGTAGCAGTTTCGCAAAAAGATTCCCAGATGGCAAAATGCAGAAATTCACTGCAAATTCGTGCCTAGAAAATCACTCATGACTAATAATATACTTGTATATGTAAATCTGCAGGACTGTTTTGTGAATAGAACACACTGTGTGCTGCTGCAGGTCTATATTTTGCCTAAAAACGAACACAGCAGGGAACAAGTTAACAGATATGAATTCCTTGGAAATGCCCACAGTACACATTATAAAACTGAAGTGAATGTGCTGTGTATTTACTATTAATCTCTCTATGACGTTAAAAAATAGATTTAGGTCCCCCCCAGTGCTGGGCTTTATAGCTTTGGTCATGAAAAGCTACTGTAGCCATGACTCAGACTTGTAATAGCCCAATAAATCACAATTATTTCTGGTTGTAAACATTCTGATTTTTGCTAAGTCAAGCATTTAAAAACCTGAATGGGATTTGTTAAAATGACAAACTTGATGCTCTCCTTCTCCAGGTCTATGAAACAGTATCAAAATGTAATTAGGGGGAAGAGACCCACTAGCTCATGACCCAGCTACTGCAGATCCTGCCACCCCCTCATTTCCCACTGCAAAGAACAGTTCTGATACATACCAAAAAGGATAAAGGGAAAGATGTAGGCTAAAAATAAAAAGTCCAAAAGAGTTAGGAGAGCAAATAGAAACTAATATTAATTTGTCAGAATTTATTTTGCTAGGGAGCAAGTAGTAGAATTTAGTAAGTAGTGATGGGCGGTTCGGGCCCAATATCACGCACCCCCTTTTCCGGGTACGGGTTGAGCTTTTCTGCCTGCTCTCCCCGCCCGTGACCTTACAATGCCGGCTTCCGACTTCAGGGTTCAACTTTTATAGATGAGCGCCCACCCCTTTTGTGACATCATCAGCAGGGCGGCACAGGTCTATAAAAGGATCACAGAAGTCGGGCTCGAGCGGTAATGTGTGGCGGTAGGGCAGATTTTGGGCAGGTGCACATCACTATTAGTAATGTAATTATTACCATGTAAACGCAATGGATTTTTGTACAAGATGGAAGGCTTATTTTTTAAGGTGCAAATTGAGCCCAAAACATTAATTCTACAGATTGTGTATGCCAATGGACTGTGGGTTGTGATTAATCCCCATTGATTAACCCCATTAATCCCAACATAGACAGGCAGGATTGACTGGTTGGGGTGAAAACAACACTTATAATGGTAATAAGAGAAATACTGGCCTGTTATTTGCTACTACATACAGTACCACCCAGCTGTCCCAGTTTTCACTGGATAGTCCCAATTATGTCAGCTCAGCCAACAGTCCTGGATTCTAATTGAAATGTCTTGTAAAAATAGACAGCACCTGCACTTAGATACAATTGTTACTAATAAGATAAGCAGGTCTCTTGGGAGAACTGAGATTTACAGCTCAGTTCAATGGCAGCTCAGGCAATTTCAAAACTGCAATTAGACCCCAAACCCCCCAGAAATGTGTTCCAACTTTTATAACCTTAATAATTTTGTAAAATGGGTCATTCATAAAATTTGTCAATTTTGTAAAATGGACATGGTACTTGAGGGGGGTGAGGCCATAAAATGGGTTTGGCCAAAAGAAATCTTTTTATTCCTCTTTCCAATGTTTGGAGGTATGCTACTATACCCTTGAGTCAACGATTGTGGTATTTTGTGTTTTTATGGGCATGGCCAGCACCATTCCAGTTGTGTGTGAAATAATGGAGAAGTTAAGCGGTTTTTAACATATCAAATAGTTATGTTTTAGTGCCTAGATTTTTCTAGGAATTGGTACCTAATACCTGAAGTGGTCTTCTGTGTGGGTGGAGCGTTACATTTTTTGTTATATTTAATCTCCAACATAATTGATTTGTGCCACCGTACTTGAAAAGAGCATTGCTCTTGTTCGATAAATCATTAGTCTGCTTCAAGAGTCACTGGTGCCACTAACTGTTTCAATCAACTGCGAATGATGGGACAATTCAGTTCAGGAACTCCTTTCTTAAATCAATTGTTTGGGCTCATCCTAGAGAAAGGGATGAAAATATAACGGTGCTCTGCCTGAGAGGGGTTGGATTTAGGCAATACAGTCATAAAAAGTAAAAGGACAGTTGTTAAAATGTATTCATTTATGTTGAGGATAAAGAATAGAGTTTTGAACTAAGGGGCACATTTACTAAGGGTCGAAGTGAATATTTGAATAAAATCTGAATTAAAAAAATTTGAATTTCGAAGTAATTTTGGGCTACTTTGACTATTGAATAGTAGTGATGGGCGAATCTATCCCGTTTCGCTGCACTGAAAAATTTACGGACTTCCAATGAAATTTGCGAATTGGCAAAAAATTTGTGAAACGAGTCGCATCACATTTTTGATGTGTTGCGTCGTTTTCGACGAGCGCCGCTGCATTTTCGGCGTGCGTCACCTTTTTTTGACGCGCGTCTTGGCTTACACCAGCGAATTTTCGGCAGATGAATTTTCGCTAGCGTTTCGCAAATTTATTCGCCTGGCGAATAAATTCGCACATCACTATTGAATAGCTTAAAATTCGATTCAAATTCAAAAATTTGAATTTCGAAGTACTGACCCTTCGACTATTCGCCAGCTTGAAGCTGCCGAATTGCCATTTTAGCCTATGGGGGACATCCTAGAACTCATCCTGAAAATTTTTCTAAGTTCTGAGAAATTGAAGGATTTCGGAGGAAATCATTTGAATCGATCAATTCGAACATATTCGATCGAAAATTACCCCCCCCCAAAAAAATGGTTGAATTTAGAAGTTTCTTCACTTCGAAATTCGACCATTAGTAAATCTGCCCCTAAGAGTTAAATAACCCAAAACCAACAAAGACTAGAATAAAAAAGCCTGATAGAAAACTTGCTTGTTTATCAAATTTATGAATGCATTTAATTATGCAAATGGACAGCATACTTCTCAGTTTTATATACTGACCACCTAAGAGTCAGTACAGAGAAAGAAAAATGCTGTCAGCATACAGTAGTTCAGGAGGGAACGAGTTAAAACTGAAAGCGTGATTTAATGCAGGTCTCTTGAGGGAGAAACTTAACACACTAAACCACTGCAAACCCACTTAACCACTTTGATTTCCATACTGATTTAATTTTTAATTACAACACTAATAAATTCACAGTACTCCAGTTGTTTTAAAAAAAAAAAAAAAAAGGCAGTAAAATATGCAAACCACATGGTATTACCTTACCTTCTCTTTCACAGTCAGTAAGGGCAAATGACAAGGTGGTATATCTAATTAAAAGGTTGACATTAAGTTAAACAACTTCCCACGTCTATTTAGTATTAGATCATTAGAGATGGAAAACTCATAAATAGGGACTTGAATCTCTGGGAAGGCAGAGAGAAGCAGAATATGGCTACATTGAAGTGTTGGAGATAAAAAGAGAAGGAAAGGGATGGGTCACACTCATTTATCATTATTTTCTTTTCCGTAAAATGGCACCCACATATTATAGAAGAATAAACCACCTAGTACAGGTATAGGATCCGTTATCAGGAAACCAGCTATCCAGAAAGCTTCGAATTATGGAATGGTTGTCTCCTATAGACTCCATTATAATCAATTAATTAAAATTTTTTGAAATTATTTTCATTTTCTCTGTAGTTATGAACCAGTACCTTGTACTTGATCCCAACTAAGATATAATTAATCCTTATTAGAGGCAAAATCAAGTTGTTGGGTTTAATTAATGTCAAAATTATTTTCTAGTAGACTTAAGGTATGAAGATCCAAATTATGGAAAGATCCCTTATCCGTAAACCCCAGGTCCTGAGCATACTGGATAGCAGGTCCAATACATCTACAGGTTCATCCATGTAACAACTGCACATCTGAAATCGAAAGGTGGTCATGTTTTTAGCTGATGTAGGCAGGGGTAATGTCTAGTAAATACTCATCAGTAGTGATGGGCGAATTTATTCGCCTAGGTCGAATTCGCGGCGAATTCCCGCGATTCGCCGCTGGTGAATAAATTCGCGAATCACCAGCAAAATTTCGCCAGGCGAAAATTCGCTGAAAAACGAAAAACGCGACAAAAACGCCCCGCGACTCGTTTCGCTAATTTTTCGCCGATTCGCAAATTTCTCTAGAAATTCGCGAATCTCTAGGCGAAGCGAATCGCGGGAGATTCGCCCATCACTACTCATCAGTAGACACATTGGGGTAGATTCATCAAAGAGTGAAGTTCCGCCACTAGAAGGAAATTCCACAGCTCTCAATTCATTTCTATGGGATTTTGCAAGGCGTATTCATCAATGGGTGAAGTGAAAGTTCACCCTTTGATGAATACGCCTTTAAAAATCCCATAGAAATGAATTGAGAGCTGTGGAATTTCCTTCTAGTGGCGGAACTTCACTCTTAACTTCACTCTTTGATGACTCTACCCCATTGGGTTTGGGTGCCAACCATTAAACCTACATCCAAGGGGAGTAAATTGCCATCACATACAGTATAAAAGCACTCTACTATTGTGGCCATTGGCCCCCTTTGCAAGCATCTGATGTAGAGTCATTGCAGATTTTTCAGATGAGGCCGCATCCAAGGCTTGTTGTGGCTCTGGCCTAACAGGAGCTGTCTGTATCTCAATCAAATATCAGTGGAGGGGTCATTATTTAGCCTCCATACATAGGCCAATAAGCTGCCAGTTTAACATGTGCTTTCATCTTAACAGTATCCCACTGAGATAAATGTCAGCTATTAGTTTGTGGTCATGGCAGCTCTACCTGCATACAGTATATCTCAGAAATCTATCTAAATAAGTTGTTAAGGAAAGTGCAGCAGATAATGCAATACACTGTAGTAACATTTTCAAATCCTTGAAATTCACATGGGTGCATGAAATTCAAAGTTATCTCATCCCAGAATTGTAACATTGTGTTAACATTGTGATACAAAACTGGGAAGAAAATAAACTTTAACCGAGTCAAGAAAACTAAATTTTGTTACGAACTGTCAGTTTGAATTTGGGATATTTTCCCAGAATTCTCTAATTATAAGCACATTTGCATTCTGCTGGGAGAAAAGAGACGATGCTGCAGCCTGTCCAGAATTTGAATAGAAGGATGATTTCTTTAGTCAGTTTGAAAAAGAATTAAAAGTGCAGATGGTGTTTAAAATTAATACTCTGTGCTGAGAAGGACAAAGTCAGATATATCACTGCAATTCTGCCAAAATGACATTTGTGTTATCAACATGCATCTGGCACAGCTACATTAAGGTAACAACTCATTTGGAAGGTTTCACCATTTTTCTTTCTATTATTTTTTTTCTTTTTGTTTAAGCAAATCACAAAGATGTGTTTCTTTTACATTATGTTAGTCAAGAGAAGTTTGTCAAAAGGTTTTTATAAGTATGTACATTGGAGCAGGGATCCCCAACCACTAATTTTTAAAAACATTAGGCGGGGGTGCAATGAGGCTGTGACCACAAAATACATATATACAAATACAAGAGGTCCTCTGCACTCAAACCATTATCTATATATTTAAGACATTGAGACATTCTGTGCATACAGCTACTAAAAAATGCCTTACCCTTTAAACAACAGGGATTGTTTGTCCATATATTGCAATATATTTAAGCTGGCCAACTGCGTCAAAGTCATCACATATCTGGCCAGTCCTACGCTCAATTTTCATCTGATTCATTAAGAATTCCATTACTTCATTAAACATTTTACAAAGGGACTAAGTTTTAGAATTGTTAGATTTGAACAATTTTATTGTTCGATCGAATTTTTCTTATTTGATTGTTCGATTGCATTAGAATTGCATTAAAATCCTTCGAATTCGAAGGATTTTAAATCTAACTAAATTCGATGGTCGAATTTGAGGGATAATTAACCCTCGAATTTGACCCTTGATTAATCTGCCACCAGGTGTTAGAGTTGAACACGGGTTGTGGAGTAAAGATCCAACTGAAGCCAAGACCTGTAAAAGCTGGTCGAGCTGTGAGATCTGCAGGAGTGCAGAAAGAGGGTTCCTGTTCCCTGCTAGTGATGGGCGAATTTATTCGCCAGGGGCGAATTCGCGGCGAATTCCCGCGATTCGCCGCTGGCGAATAAATTCGCAAAACACCAGGAAAAATTCGCCGCCGAAAACGACGCACGACTCGTTTCGCGAATTGGCGAAAAATTCGGCGAATTTTTCGGCGAAGCGAATCGCGCCCGTTTCGCCCATCACTATTCCCTGCCACACTGCTAAGCTTCAGGAGGAGAAAAGTGATTCTGCAGCAGAGTTACTTGTGATTCCAGTGTGATCTGCCACTGAGAGCAATCGGTGAGTGAATCCCATCAAGAGAGGATTTGGCACGAATACAGTATTGAGCCTAACAGGAAGACAGGCCTTGTGTAATTTTGCCAGCTATGTGGGAAGCTGCCACAAGGTCAAACTTTGAACTCTATTTTAACCTGCCTAACTACTAGTTGATCCAGAGGAAGGCAAAAAAAACCATATGAACCCTCGCCAATCAGCAAATAGAACGTCTCTTCAGTAATTAACTATTTTCAATGATCTGTGAATATTTGAAATATTATATGAGATAACTGGGCAAATACAACAGAAAGTTCTTCTAACCAAAGTCCTTTCTGGACATTGGTTGGTATCCAAAAAAATAACAGTATCATGTTGGCGTCTTAAAACAACAATAATGTTCTTTTTATATTATAATAGCAATCAGTATCGAAATCTTACATTTGCATTTATACCTTCCATAACAGTATTGTTTAGCTATGGCTCCTTGAATATACAACTATATTATCAAGCCCTTTGGAGGGTATATTCCAGCAACAACAGGGACATCATTTTAAAACAACACTGCACTGCAGAGACATGAATAAATTGGATAATGAATAAATGGGTTCAACTGAAATTTAATTGTGTCATTTTTTGCCATTCACTAATGTCTACTTCTAATTCATATTTAAGTTGAACAGAAAAGTAGATTGCAGATTAAAATTAAAATATTTTTGGTGCGTGCAGTCTGTGCAGAAATATTCCATTTTCTTTATTTCCCCAAAGTGTTTATTGCATTTTAATGAGTTAATAGAAGATCTAGGAAATAAGTGTATTCCATTTACCGTTGAAAATAAATAACTTAAAATTTTATCTGAAGTGTTTCTGAGCGGTCTCTGGTTAATATTGTGATACAAATACAAACGACACCATGAAGTCAAACAAAATGAAACACAGCCTGTACAGTCTGTCCTGGACCCCACTGATTCCTTCTTTGTTATTTGTATTCAGTCTCACCAGGAAATCTTAGTGATTCTGATGTTATAGAAACCCACTGATATAAAGAATTGCTTTTGTGAAATGATACCGTTATGTCATCCCTTGCCCCTTTTTCCATTTTATAACTGTAATGCATGTTGCATTTCTCTGAGTTCCATGGACTTTTGCAAGCTATGCAGTAGTTGCAAAGATGATCAAAGCATTAAGACAATAAATCACATTTATGTAGTTTTATGGAAATCAAAATCATTTTCACCAGTGGAAATCATATCAGTATAAGCTTGATTTTCTGTAGCCATACCTGAATAATGAGAGCCCTTAGGGCAAACAAACTGCACTATTTGCTATGCTCTAAGCCTGTTGCTTTATTTTAGTTGCATTTGGGGCCTTGGTGAATCTGATTTGGAGAATTTCTGTTGTAAATTACTAGGTAGGGCAAAGTATATTACACAAACAAAAAAGTGGATCAGTGCCTAGGGCAATTGAGAAAACAAAAATGTTGTGTAGTATGTTTAGGTTCCTCAAATAGCATCCTGTGTTGGGAAGAGAAAACTTGTGCAAGTTCCCATTTAAAGAAACCTTTTACTCCTCCAAACAGTGCATAAATGCTTATTCAGGAAACCTTCACTACTTCACAGGACAGAAGTTATTACTATTCGGTAGTATTCCCCCCTGCTCCACAGAACACATATGGGGGCAGATTTACTATTGGTCGAATTCGAGGGTGAATTAACCCTCAAATTCGACCAATCGGATTGTGGTCGAATTTAAAACCTTCAAATTTGAATATCGAATTTGAAGGGTTTTACAGCAATTCGATCAAACAATTAAATTGTTCAAATCAAATGATTCAAACGGTTTTAGCACATTTTTTTATTCGAGCTTCCCATGGGGTTTAATAACAATTCGGTAGGTTTAATCTGGCGAACTAGGCAGTCGAATTAAAATTTAAAGGGCAAGTAATTCAACGGTCGAATATTCAAATAGAATTTTATTCGAATAATTCGATTCGATTGAAGTGGCCACAAAAAATATTCGAAAATTTTAATTTGAATCTTTTTGAAAATTTGGTCAAATTTCTAATCATTCATGTGAATTTAGTAAATCTGCCCCTTAGGCTCCAACATAAGGATACAAAAATCCTGATGTGTAAATCCTGGCCTGGATGTTAACCCAAAACCAACACTTTGCCTATGAAAATAAATCCAATGGCAACTTTACTATATCCATACAGCACAGTACAACACAACATTTCAATGGTTTTAAAGGACTTTGTAAATGCAACTGTTATAGCATACAGTGTTTCCCTTATTTTTTTTTCCACACCTGGCTCTAAAAAAAATGTTGCACAAAAAATCAGCTCTCCTCCAGCAAAGACAATGCTGTTCATCAGCTGTCTTCTCTTACATTGTTTCACAAGACAGAACCACCTGGGCAAAATAACAGAAAGGAACAGACAAATACTGCCTTCAGCAGCACTAATAAACCATTGAAAATCGTAATGAATGGATTCTGAAAAATTGCTTAGAAATACATTTTCTTTCATTATGTAAAACTGTATTTTGGGTTAGAATCCCTTTTAAGCAAATTAGAATAAAAATGGCATAGGATCATTTTCTGTAGCTGGCAAAGAAAGGTTTAAGCAAATGTGCATCAGTAATTTTATGAACATACTGCTGAGAAATTCTAGTTCCACTCGATATTTGTTAGGAGTCTGTATATTAATGCAGCATCCCAAAACAAGAGCATGCACACAATGGCTTATCTACTGACTAATGGAATTCAAAACCCTCACAGGGAAAAAAAAGTCTCATTTATAATTAATAGAAATAAACACAGTTTGTTGTGCTGTTTTTTTCTTGTTCACGCCTGAAGCTCATATGTACACAAATCTTGTTTGCTGAACCAAAGGCTAATGTTAGAGATTATGCACATTCCCTTATTCTGCGGTGTTATGAGCTGCGGAGTTCATCCTCGCCGCCGTTTCATCAGTAGACAGACATACTCATATTTGTTCTCCTCTTGCTGTGCTGCTTATCATTCTGTACATCTCTGATCTTGAAGCCTAGTAAGTCCTCTGTGCAGAGGCAATTCAAATGAGAGGCCAGGATTTATGTTTGACAGATTTTATTAAGATCAGCTCAGCCTTCATTGTGTATGGAAGGTGCAGAATGTGGTGTATTAATGAATATGTTATTAGAAATCTTCATTTTAGCCTTTAAATATTGCAGTCCTATGTGTGAATATTTACATATCAACATAGTAAGTTAAGTTGAAAAAAGACACGTCCATCAAGTTAAACCTTTTAACTTTTTTAACCTGCCTAACTCCTAGTTGATCACGAGGAAGGCAAAAAAGCCCATCTGAAGCCTCTGCAATTCCTTCCAATAAACAAAAGGAATCCTGGGAATGAATTCCAAATAAGCTCCAAAAGAATCCCATTTACATGGGTTTATCCTATAGGCTAAAGCTCACCCACTGGGTTTTCAAGCAAAAGCCAGGATAATAGCTGATCAGATTCCCAATTACAGACCGGATCTTCCTTTCTTGAGGCTCATTGGTGAAGTGCAGGGTTGTCTGATCAACTTAGATAGAGGCACCATGTAGTTTTCCAGAAAAGTGACAAAAGTTGAGGAGACTGCCTCATACAGACTCAAATAAACAAAAGGAATCCACTTCCTGACTCCAAAATTGCAATTGGACTAGTCCCTGGATCAACTTGTACTATGAGCTATATTCCATAACCCTGTATTCCCTCACTTGATAAAAAGCCACCCAACTCCTTCTTAAATCTATCTAATGTATCAGCCTGTACCACTGATTCAGGGAGAGAATTCCACATCTTCACAGCTCTCACTGTAAAAAAAACCCTTCCGATTATTTAGGTGGAACCTCCTTTCTTCTAATTGGAATGGGCGACTTTGTGTCAGCTGGAAAGACCTACTGGTAAATAAAGCATTGGAGAGATTGTTATATGATCCCCTTATAAACAGTATTTATACATAGTTATTATATCACCCCATAAGCACCTCTTCTCCAGCGTGAATATCCCCAACTTGCCCAGTCTTTCCTCTTAGCTAAGATTTCCCATTCCTTTTACCAGCTTAGTTGCCCTTCTCTTTACCCTGCCAAATATAATAATGTCCTTTTTGAGTGATGGGGACCAAAACTGTACAGCGTTCAGTGCTCTATAAAGTGGAAGAATGACCCATCTACCTGTGACTCTATGCCACTTTTAATGCAGCTCAAGACCTTATTTGCCCTTGATGCTGCTGGTTTATCATCTACAAGGACTCCAAGATCCTTTTCCATAATGCATTTGCATAAGGTTAAAATAGTTTTAATGCAAATAAAAGACCCCAAACAGCTTGAGGAAAGGCCTGTCGGGGGGCCTGAAACATCAAATTAACTGCTAATCTTATATGCTGTGATCGGTGATTGTTTCTGTCACAAAACATGCACATTATTTGCATTAAATGGGTGAGCATTAACATCTTTGCTTCAGATTGCAGGTTTAGAGTACTTTATATAAGTTTAGTTCCATTCCAAGAAGAATAGTGACATTTAGACATCTTACACTCCGTGATAAGCCCAAACAACTCAGACCTACAACAGGACTGCAATGTTGACCACTCTGCTTGGAAATGTCTCAATAACAGTCCATATATTGTTAAATCTTTATGGTGACAGGGTTAGCCTATTGCTAAATGATTCCATTGTAATATACTGGGCATTCCATTCCTAGCTCAGCACAGACCTGGGCAAAAGAGAATGGCCCACCACCTGGGTACACTACAACAGTGATTTTCAACCTTGTGCCTCCAGCTGTTATGGAACTACAAGTCCCACAATGCAATGAAGGAGTCTGACAGCCACAGTCAGGCAAATGCATTGTGGGACTCGTAGTTTCTTAACAGCTGGAGGCACAAGGTTGAAAATCACTGCACTACAAAGCAGAAGGCACATTTTGCATAGAGAAGTGATATGCTGTAATCCTGTACACCTTTAAAATTCAATGCATATCCATTTGCCAGGAATGTTTTCCTGTCAGTGATTCTAGAATCTGAACTGGGACACATCATATGTTCTGCTATTGAAATTATTATTCTTTTATACTTTCTATTTCACTATTATAGGAAACAGTCTTAGGACTTCAGCACTGCAAGACAGCAAGGCAAAGCCTTGAACTACTATTTGTGTGCACAAGATGCATTAAAAACACCTCCATTTGTAATACACATGATTGCATTTAGAAGCATACCCACTGGGTTTGTGGTTGGACCATATTCAGACTTTCAGGTCCTATTGGCCTATATACAACAAATAAACCATAGTAAAATTAGAACAGTTTGCCACATAAATGGGTAGAGGGACATAGATGGTTAGAGTGGGTGGTGATTAGAAACAGGGAAAGAAAAAGGACAGTGAGAAAAAGAACCCTTGAACCTCTAACTATGCCTTGATATTATTGGCTGATACTTCTACTTTATGTTTTCTATTTTTGAATAGTCTAGTATGAATATGAAATATTAATATTTCCCTGGTAATTCCACAACAGACTAGGTATTTGTTTTGATGATATGCTTATTTACATTGCAGAATTTCCTCTATGTACAGTATATCTTCATTCTCTTCATAAAATTCACACTGTACACTGTTATGGTTTTTCAAAACAATAAAACGATTGAAATAAATGGCAATATCATTATAGTCTTATTTATTCTAACAGCATTTTTCCTGAAGATCCAACCTAGCTATCAAATATTTGTTATCCCGTGGGTGAGCAGCAGAACCTCTGAAGTCATAAACCAGGCAGGCAGAATGAGCAATTCAGTATCCCAAAAGGTCTTTTTTCATAAAATACTTCTCTCTGTTTAAGCTAGTTGAATAGTGTATTATACATTTGGAAGTTAGGAGATATAAAGAAATACCTTTTAATATTGGAACACTATGCCAAGGTATATAGTCCCTAAAAAACAAAAAGTGCTGGTGGCTGTTTGTCTAAAGCATTGATCTTACTATTTGTAAGGTTCATGTGCAGCTGTATAGCAATTGGTCAGTAGCTAGATATATATATATTAGGAATATAAATACACATCTAAACAAGACTTTTCTGTCTGCTCTATAGCACCTCTGTTTTTGTGAAGGCTAAACCATATTTGTAGCACAATGGGATACCAAAAGGTCTGGACTTCAATGCTAATGCAGTTAAAGGAAAACTATACCCCCTAAAACAATATAGTAGGTCTCTATAAAAAGATACTGCATAAAACAACTCATATGTAAAACCCTGCTTGTACAAATGTACATAAACCATTTTCATAATAATATACTTTTTTTAATAGTATGTTCCATTAAGTAATCATAAATAGAAAATTGCCATTTTAAAAAATAAGGGCCTCCCCCCTGGTATCCTACCATGAGCCAATTAACAGACTAAGTTCTGTCTTTTGCTTCCAAACTTCTTTTTGTTACAGTTAGAGTTGTAGTTTTTCTGGTCAGGTGACCTCTGCGGCAACACAGAGACCATCATTAAATAGTGGTTCAAGGCAAGAGATGTAAAAAGAAAATATTTATTTTTAAAAATTATTTGTATTTGATTCAAACTTGGATATAGTCCTTATTGGAACAAAATCAACTTTTTGGGTTTATTTAAAGGTTGCATGATTTTCTAGTAGACTTAAGGTATGATGATTCAAAATATGGAAAGATCCATTATACGGAAAACCCCATGTCCCCTACATTCTGGATAACAGGTCCCATACCTGTAACAGTTTGGTAAGATTCTTTAATATACCACTTAATTTGATATAAACTGTTGTTTAAGTATTCATTTTCGGGGTATAGTTTTCCTTAAAGGTTATACAAATTCAAAAAGGGATATATGTGCAGCTTCATCTTAAAAACATATGGGGGGGATAAAGGAGGGCAAATGTTTTGTAGGTCTCCTGGGTGTTAAGACAGAGAAGAGGTGGTTCTGTTTAGCATTTGGGAGAGAAAGCTGTATGCAAGTCAAAGTATTTCCCTGGCAGGTCAGGGTGTAGCTAGGCTCATCAGGGATTGTGTTTAAAATGGGAAGTCCACATGTGCTTGACCATGATGTCACCATCTCTGGATTTGTTGCCATTTCTCACTGATATTGTTTACTATAGGAGTTGGGTTGCTGTGGTTTGTTTGTCTTGAGATAATTTCTCCGGACAAACCAAAAAGATGACTTCGAATAAACATCTATTCTTATGTTGGTTTGAAAAACCAACATTCTGTTCAACTTCAGCCTATTCTTCTGATTTTTACACTCACCAAACTTGAATCAAATAGTTATGGGGTCAACCAGAATGAAAAGACGATATGTACTGGATGCCCAGAAGTAGGCAGAGCTATGAACAGCCAATCAGATTTCACCTATTAACTTTTAATGGGGGAATTGAACCTGCTGCCATGCTCACATTATTAATGCTAGGGTCCTTAGACTCAGTTGGTCACTGGTGGACTGCTGGTCAAGGTTATTAAAAGTGGACAGGGCCACCAAAAGTCAATCAGATTTCATCCATTGAATTTAATTTTTTTTTTTTCAAAACAATTTAAATTTCTGCCATTTTGACACTGTAGTTTTTTACTATGACTGTGGTCCAAGTTAGAAAAACTGTGTGGAGCCAATAAAAGTCAATCAGATTTCATACAGAAGTTTTCCAATCCAACATACAGTTTGTTCTCAAACTTGCCTTTCTGGTTTTCCATAAAATCTTTTGCATGTGCTTTATCATGCTTTAATTATTCTGTGGTTACTACATTGAACCTGGCCTACTGACTATTTTTTCCTGTTATTAGGAAAAGTTCTATCACTGCTACTAAATCATTCACTACCATGCTGATTTATTTAAAAAAAAATCTAAGAAAAAAATTAAAGAACTATCTGTGCATACAGATGTATTGCTGGGAGTCTGAATAATACTGCAATAATATGACACATTTGGAGGAGCTTAATTTCATTTAGGACCAAACCTAAAGCATTGGAACATTTGCTCAAGGCTTGGAAAGAATATGATATTAACTATAGATATTAGATAATAAAGTCTAGAAATTAGAATGTGTCACTGTATAAACCTTTGTCAAAGTTAATTAAATTAAAAATGTATAGTATAAATGTATAAAATTCAAGAAAAACAAAGCCTGCACGTGATCTTCAGGCAACTAGTTCTAAAGAGTCGTAAGAGCACTGAATATAAGTGTAAAGTGCTAAAAAGACTGCATGATTGTGCACAATTTGATATTTCATAGGTACTTTGCTTTCAGATATGTGAAGTTTACTGAACTGAAAGGCGCTGCAAAACCAAAATATTAAAGTCACAGGTACAGTACTCCATATTTTTTAAGTAGCCATATAATATCTAATCATGGCAAGGATGTTTTAGGACTAGAACTTCTACCAC
Source organism: Xenopus borealis (assembly GCA_024363595.1). Lineage (NCBI taxonomy): Eukaryota > Metazoa > Chordata > Amphibia > Anura > Pipidae > Xenopus > Xenopus borealis. The sequence continues at coordinate 31,692,377 of CM044440.1, read as the reverse complement.
CAAGAACTATAATCTGCTGACAATTATATTGTAATTCTGTGTCTTTTTTTCCTTATCATTGACTGATTCATTTTTCAAATTCCATTTGACCAAATGAATCAGTCTCCTATAAAACAGATCGCTAAGCTGCTACGGTGGGCTAGTCACACTATCACTTACCTATTTGCCAATAAATTCTGTACTTTTCAGCATTTTAAACAGTGGATAGTGAGAAATTCTACAGTCATAAACGTATACACTTTCCTTCTCTGTAAAAGCTGCACACACTTAAAAAAAAAAAAACCTAGTCATATTTAGTTAAAGGAGAACCAAATCCATTTTGAAATTTGACATGGGGCTAGACATTTCCTAGCTTCCCCAAGTCATGTGACTTGTGCTCTGATAAACTTCAATCACTCTTTACTGCTGTACTTCAAGTTGGAGTGATGGCACCCCCTCCCCTTTTTCCCCATAGCTGCCTAACAACAGAACAATAGGAAGGTAACCAGATAACAGCTCCCTAAAACAAGATAACAGCTGCCTGGTAGATCTAAGAACACCCAATAGTAAAAACCCATGTCCCACTGCGTTCCATTCAGTTACATTGAGAAGGAAAACAACAGCCTGCCAGAAAGCAGTTCCCTCCTAAAGTGCTGGCATAAGTCACATGACCAGGGGCAGCTGCTAAACTGACAATATGTCTAGCCCCGTTTCAAATTTCAAAACTGAATATATAAAAATCTGTTTGTTCTTTTGAGAAATTGATTCCAGTGCAGAAGTCTACTGGAGCAGCACTGTTAACTGATGCATTTTGAAAAAAACATGTTTTCCCATGACAGTATCTCTTTAAGGATATTAATAATATTAGTAAGGTATACTTTTTAAAGTGTTGGGCATAAATTCTTATTTATTTGATACTGTATATTTACATCTAGCACTGAGGTAGGCTGCTATGTGCATCTCCCTGTTACAATGCCTGATTTGATGCCAAACTCTTTTATTGGGCCAAGGATAAGAGCAGAACACACATTTGCTATCATCCAATTAAAATTCTCTAAAACAATTTCCTTTCTAGTAGTATTATATCATTTGTTCATGATCATTTTTAGCATGGATTTACATATGTTTTGGACATTTTTACAGATTATTATTATGATTGTTGACAAAGTCGCCAAATCCTCTTGAGTGTTTGTGATATTCCCTCTAATGTTTTTGATTCATCCAGTAAAGTAAAATATTTTATTCAAACCTCAAGGAATGGAAACAAATCTTCTCTATTAACGTTGCTTTTTTCTCCTTCTGAGATGTCATCCTGGCCGAGGTCCTGAATAGGAGAGAAAATAGCATTGTTCACATAAATTAAACTCACATTATTTTATAGTAATATATTTTAATTAAAGGATTGTTTCTTATTTGCTTTTCGTTGTTTATTTTCTGCTCCTTGTCCAGGCACTGGTTAAGAAAATAAATAAATACACACATACACACATACACACTATACACATGGTAGTGTATGGTGTGCTGGATCTGGCCCAGTATGTTGTATTTGTGTTTTTAGGTCATAAACATCAAAAATAATTCACAAAATGGAGAAAAAATGTGCAAAACATCAACAGATTTGTCAGTCACTAGTTATATATGTTTTGGCACACAAGCTATTGGTTTTAATTTTAGCAACCATTACTTTTTTACAATTTCCATTGACTTGCTTTTTAAACCTTTACCATTTCATATCAGGAACATTTTATTGATTTTCCACGTAATCTTTCCTTTTATCTATGAATTCTGGGATTTGTGGTTTTCAGGGAAACTAGTTTCTCCTCATTAGTTAGGGTTTAGGTAAAATTTGAGACCACAGTCTCAGTCTATCAGACTTCTCCATCTTTGTGGTGTCCCACAGTTAGACAACAATTATAGTTAGTTCTTATGGGACAACTCCACCTTCTATTCATTTCCATTTTCTACCTCGGATCAATGAATAAAGTACTAGGTCATATGAATTACCTGAATCTATTGAATAGCACTTGTCACTTTAATTAACTGGTATTTATTGTATTAATTTATTTTGAAACCACTTTTACTTAATTTAATTAGCACCATTTCACTTGATCTTTTTTTCTTAATGAATTAATAAGTCTCATTGCTTTTTTTTTAACCTGTGTCATTTCACCATAATGAATTATTAAATTAATTCATATTTATATAAGCACTAAGCACTTTAAAAGTTCAACATTGAAATGAATTAATGAAAACACCATTAAGGAGTATCTTATGTCTTTATTGAATCTTTATTACATAGGTACAAAAATCACAAGTGGTTTCATAGCAGTTCTTTTTCTCAACACGTTATATCGTAATAAATTCAGTATATTCCTACAACGGGGATTGGAACTGGGTCTCCTTTTTTCTACCTTAAAATAATTATATATTTATGTTACTGTTAGAAATAATATTAATATATATGTAATTTTTAGAACACAGTGACAGAATATTAGTTTGGCTGTACATGTTTTCTACATTTGTGGATTATTAGTTTATTATGCTTGTTGACAAAGTAGCCAAATCTGCAAATTGAGCAAAGTGCTTGTGATGTTTCTCTCTAATGTTTTCAATTGATCTTGTAAATTACAATGTTTTAATCAAACTTCAAGGAATGGAAATACATCCTCACTACTGGAGCTGCTTTTTTTTCATCTGAGGTATTATCCTGGCTGATATTCATTTTCCTTTGACTGATCCTAGATCAAAGAGAAAATAGGATTGATCACATTAACTAAACCCAGTGCAAAGTAACAGCATTATTTTACAGCAAAATGTATTAATGTAATCCTTGTTTTTAATTTTATTTGCTTTTCTTTTTTCCTTTCTGCTTACCTGCTAGCAGGCTAAGAAGCCTACCCTTTTACCCATCTGGCAGATTATGGGCCTCATGGTTGTAAGGGGTTAAATAGCATATCAGTATGGTATTGGACCACTGCAAACTTTTTAAATTTACCTTGTCATATACAAAAGTGAATTCCAGAAGCCAGTAAAGAAAATAAATGGTGTCATAAGATCGTTTAACTGCTCAACCAACCTTCTCCAAATATATATATATAGTATATTAGTGGTGAGCACAACTTTTTCTTGTGTGTTGTAGTTATACTGGAGCAGTGACCAGCTCCTTGTTGTAGCCCCCACCCTTCCCAGTTATAGTCAGGTGATCCCACTGGTGTCTAATAAAAGGGCATCCATGATTGGGAGTTTTACTTTGAAAGCAGCAAGTAAGTTGCAGGTAAAACTTAGTCCCTTTGTAAAATGTATAATGAAGCAATAGAATTCTTAATGAATCAGATGAAAATTGAGCGTAGGACTGGCCAGATATGGGATGACTTTGACGTAGTTGGCCAGATTACATATATTGCAATATATGGACAAACAATCCCTGTTGTTTAAAGGGTAAGGCATTTCTTAGTAGCTGTATGCACAGAATGTCTCAGTGTCTTAAATATATTGATAATGGGTTGAGTGCAGAGGACCTCTTGTATTTGTCTATGTATTTTGTGGTCACAGCCTCATTGCACCCCCGCCTAATGGTTTTAAAATTAGTGGTGAGCCCAACTTTTTCTTGTGTGTATATATATATATAGAGAGAGAGAACTGAACAAAACAAATTATCCCAGCATTCTCATTATACAACTTTAAAGGAAAATTGGATTTAAGGGCACTTGTCTGTACTTACTATAAAGAGACACTTTCAGCAACAAGGTTTGTACAAAGTATGCATAAGCTGATGGGCCCCGCCAAGGCAGCAGAGCCGGATTAAGACTAAACAGGGCCCTAGGCAAGGTAATGCCTCTGGGCCCCCCCCTCGAACTATCTAAAGTTACAGTTGTAAAAGAAGCACTGCTCCCAACATTTAGGAAACAGAAAGAGGGCTAAAAAGTAGCCATTTTGACCACGTCCATTTCTGTGGCCACACCTGTAATTACAATGTTCAGTGGACTGTTCCTGCTGAATTGTACTTAGTACAGGGGAATACCTATGTGACAGTTTTATGGGATCTTTCTGTACAGACTATGAGTAGTGATGGGCGAAACGGCCGCGTTTCGCTTCGCCGAAAAATTCGTGAATTTCCAGAGAAATTAGTGAATTTTTCGCCGATTCGCGAAACGAGTCGCGCGTCGTTTTTGCGCGGCGAATTTTTTTTGCAAATTTTTTTTGCAGTTTCGCAAATTTATTCGCCAGCGGCGAATCACGGGAATTCGCCGCGAATTCGCCCCTGGCGAATAAATTCGCCCATCACTAACTATGAGCAAACTTAGGGACTGTTCCTGCTGAATTGTGCTTAGTACAGGGGAAAACCTATGTTAGGCCATGCCCACTTTGAATATATAGATAGCTAAGCATCTATATTAGCTCTTTCTAAAGTATAAATCACATTGTCCTAAAAAAGAAACACTGATGCAGTTTCATTTATAATGCCCATAAAACACTTGAATGAATGCAGTGGCAATTTCATGTAAAATA
>CM044440.1:31660797-31677475 GCA_024363595.1 Xenopus borealis | reverse complement strand
TAAATAACATTATGGTCACTATTACCCAGGGGTTCAATGACTTGCACATTTGCTATAAGTGATGGGAAAGCCTATACATTTTTCTATGATTGTAAAGAGCTGCCACAATAAATGCAAATGCAGGTTCTTGTGATTGCCAGGGTCTAATTATATTCTTTGTTGGAAAATATGAGACACTGGTTTGCAGCAAAACCATAGAAATATTTGTTTCAGGAGGAATATCCTTTGGGGAGACTTTTGCTGAACTGCATCCAGCTTGTCAGAAAATGCAGACTTTTAATCAAATAGTCCTGCTTCCTCTGGGCGAAGGAGGATCATTGAGATTAGCATCTGTGGTCAGTGGAACTGTGGTATCCTGACCTTTGGGCTTATCTTCCCCATCCCAAGGGAGCTGCAGTTCAACAACTGGACTAGAAGGCATGGAGGGCTTTCCCAAAGGCTTCTTGCAGTTAGGCCGAGTCATTCTGTAACGTTTACAGCGGGAAGCCTCTGTAACAGGAGTTATACTCACACTGGGTAGTGAGTGTAGTGGAAGCCCAGGGGTGAAGTCATAAATGATTGGAGCAGGCATGGTGAAATTATACAGGTTTAATAAAACCGAAGAAGAACAGGTACAGGTTACAAAATACAAGAACTCAGGAACTTGGAATTACAGGAACCAAGGTTATCCAACTCTGGAACTAGGAACCACAGTAACAAGGTTATCCAAGACAAACAAAAAAACATGACTCAGCAAAGCTCGGGCCGTGGTTAATAAAGGGCAAATAATTACGGAATACAAAACACATGAGTGTAACAAGGAGGGAGGAGACAAACTGGGAATGTAACAGAACAATAATAAGTGTTCAAATCCTGAGTGGTCCTTATACTTCCTACCCAAACACAGCAAGAATTAAAATATTTTATCTTATCTCAGTTTGGACACTAAAGGTGGCCATACATGGGTCGATAAAAGATGCCGACAGACTGAGTCGGCAGATTATCGGCACGTGTATGGGGCCCTCCGAAGGGCTGCTCCGATCGATATCTGGCCGAAAAAAAATCCCATCTGTTCGTTGATGCGGTCCCGCAATCAGACTGCCCATATACCCTGCGTTAGATATTTTATAGATCTGTACAACCACAGGTTTGTTGTAGAGAGAATATAAGAGAATATAAGTTACCTTATTATTATTATAAGAGAAAACACTGACCCAAAAAAAAAGGTTCTCAAGTTTCAAGATGAAAATTTGGAACAGGCTTGCTTATGGATTTTAGGATTTTTTGCATAATATGCACAGGAATATTATTTTTCTGATTGGTGCTTTTGACTTGGAGCTTACACGTATTTTGTGTATAATTTCATGTCTTTAAATTATAATGTATTTGAAGAAAAGCATTTTGCTAGATATGGAATAGATGATTATTGCATAAGGCATTCTTTATTAGACATTATGCTACTATTATTTGAGGACAGACCTTAACTCATATATACAGTATATGTTCATTGTAAAACCTGAAGTACGCTGCATATTCATGCAGGAAAGGTTTTATATTATTAAACACTGCTGCTAAAATAGATGGCAAAGCAAAGATCAGCTTATGTTTTTTTTAACATGGCTTGTTTTGTAGTCAATTAATGATGTGAAAAATTTCATTCTGTGGAATTGCTTGAACTGCAGTATAATAAACTGGGGAATGAACACTCATCTACTCAGTTTTATGCTTAGTCTATGACTTATTTGAATACAACAGAATCTCACTATGTGGTGTGGTGCCGTCTGCAAACATTCAATTTATATGTCTTCCCCCCCACCATACATTTAACTAAGAATTTTTCGGAAGTACACCTTAAAACAAAGCAATCTCTGCTTGACTTGTCTCACGCTGGTTCTTTGCATTAAATTTGTTGATGTGCTTGGAGGGTCTTTTTCCAATTATTTTCAAATATTAATTTAATTTAAAGAACTGTATATTACCTCAAAGGAAAGTATAGTCTAAGGGGCAGATTTATCAAGGGTCGAAGTGAAAATTCGGATTTCGAAGTAATTTTTGTTATTTAACAAAAGGCCCATTTTTAACTAATGAGGGGTCATCTGTACAACAATGTACTGTGCACTTGGATATTAATGACTATTATTAGTGTTCTGTAAGGTTGGAGTCTATGCAACATGAATATGGGTAGTTTTGGAATCATTTATATGCTTTCAAACTTCTGTCTAATGACGTGGGCATTGTCAAGCCAGATGGTTACTCCCCATATAAATGCCTCCTCGGCCATCCAGTTTTTCCTACCCCAAAATGTCCCCCTAAAAAAGAGGCACTACAAAAAGTAACACGAAAACTAATACTGATAACCAGCACTATGCTTGCCATAACTCCACAAGTGTGATGGGGCCACCATGATCATTTGATTCAAACGAATTTTCAAATTTCACTGGTCGAAGTGGTCTTCAAAAACATTCGAAAATTCGAATCTTTTTGAAAATTCGATCGAACTTCGAATCCTTCATATGAATGTAGTAAACCTGCCCCTAATTCTAAGGTTCTCTTCAAATCATTGAGCATGATTGAGATGGCACATTTTGGAAGTAAAAAGAGGGACAAAACAATTTTGGCATGTAGGGAGGCAATTTTTTTGGCCATGCCCCTTTTTGTGGCCACCCCCCCTAATTATCATGTTTATTTTACAAAATTTGGCAGGTTATGAAAGTTTGAAAAGGTTTCTCCTTATCTAAACTGTTACAATTACTTATTTTCTTATCTCAAAGTTGTTGCAAAGTATCTTATTTGCACTTGTTAGCTGTTCTGGGCTCTCTGCCAAAAGTTAGAAACTTTGTTTCTTTTTCTTGCTGTTCAGAGCAGAGAAAAGAGGGACTTTCCAGTACAAATGAGGGACTGCAGGTTGACCTGTTAAAGAGGGACTGTCCTTCCTAAAAAGGGACAGTTGGGAGGTATAAATCCCTTGTCATCATTATGTTAACTTGCTACTGTACCTCTGTAAAATTATCCCACACATTATCAGGCATAGACAGTGGTATAACTAAATGCTACTGGGCCCTACAGCAAATTCAGTTTAGAGCTATAAAACATTGGAAAGTTGTTCTATTCTATCAAAATATATTTAAATCCTCATTGGGCTCTCTATACTTGGACACCCCTGCAACCAAAGGGTCTGCTTCCTCTACTTATAGAGGCACTGAATGCCTTTTTCTCTATTTAATACTACTAGCTACTTCATATTTCCAAGAAAAGTTCTCCTGTGCTCAGGAGTCTAGTGCTGAAACTGAGGTTTGCATCTTTCTCCAGACGTAGAAGCAATCTAACAAACTAACATTCCTTATGGCAAAAAAAAGATTGCACAACAGAGCTGGTATGCCCTTTTTACTGGCACCTTCATCTATCATAAAGCTGTTAACAGAGATATTTGTTGACAGCAAGACACATTTTCCATTAGGGAATCTAGCAATTTATAATTTTGAAATGTAAATGTGTGATTTGAGCCTGAGGGATACAAGGCGCATATACACTGGGATTTTTATTATATTCCATGTATGAAAACATGTGCAAATCAGTTGCCAAAGAGGAGAAAAAGCGAAATAATTACAGACCGGCTCTAATAAAGTGATAGAAGAAAAGCATTATCTGTCCCTTAAGATTTGTTTTGAGTCTGTTCATAAATATTTATATCTTGAAGTACTCATATAATGATGGTGCATTAATGATAGAACATTTGGATTTTTAGCACTTTAAAAAAAATAATAATAATAAAATGACAAATAAAAGCAAAAAAAACTCCTAGCAAACTCTTTGAAGCAGTATAAAGGAATAGTTCAGGGTAAAAATAAAAACTGGGTAAATAGACAGGCTGTGCAAAATATAAAATGTTTCTAATCTAGTTAGTTAGTCAAAAATGTAATGTATAAAGGCTGGAGTGACTGGATGTCTCATAACAGAATACAACACAACATCCTGCTTTTCAGCTCTCTAATTCTGAGTTAGTCAGCGACTTAAAGGGTGGGGCCACATGGAACATAACTGTTCAGTGAGTTTGCTATTGATCCTCAGCATTCAGCTCAGATTCAAAAGCAACAGTTATGTCCCATGTGGCCCTCCCTCAATTCACTGATTGGTTACTGCCTGGTCACCAGGGTAACCAGTTAGTGTAAACAAAGAGAGCTGAAAAGCAAGAAGTAGTGTTCTGTTCTGTTATGTTAGACTTAGTCACTCCAGCCTTTATACATTACATTTTTGGCTAACTATATTGAAAACCTTTTTTATTTTGCACAGCCTATTTACCCAGTTTTTACTTTTATACTGAACAATTCCTATAAAGTATATCAAGAAACGGGTGTTTTAGGTGTTCTGATCCATATCGTGTGCCATTATGTTAAAGATGGAAATATACACATAAATTGCACATTACCAAATTTTCACAATTTCCCATAAAAGGTATTTAAAGAGGTTGTTCGCCATTAAGTTTACAATTTCAGCAATTAGGTTGCTAGGGTCCAAATTACCCTAACAATCATGCATTCACTCAACTAAGATACTGGAATATGAATAGGGGAGGCCCTGAACAGAAATATGAAATAAATAAAAAAAGAAGAAGCAATAACAATACATTTGTAGCCTTATAGAGCATTTGTTTTTTAAAGAGGCCACTGACCTAGAAGAAGAAAACAAAAAAGAATAAATGAAGCCCAATATGCAAAGTGAAGCATCCAGAAATCAGAAGGTATTTACTTGTCACATGCCATACACAACATGTGCCTAGATACCAAAAACGAGAGTTTTGATTCTCCCATAAGTCATCATGGGTGGAGACATGCAAATTACTCCTGGTTTATAGCACAGATACAGTCTAATGGTTCCGAGCCATATATCCAAACTTCCAGACAGCCTGTTTCAACCTTGTTAGATATCATCTATGCAAAATATTGGAACATTGCTTTAGGACTTGGAGAGTAGTAAGAGGAAAACCGAACGTGGTTAGTAGTGATTGGGCGAATCTCACCCATTTCGCTTCGCCGAAAAATTCGCGAATTTCCGACGAAATTCGCGAAAAAAGTTGCACGTAGTTTTTGACGCATCGCGGCAAAAACGACGCACGACTTTTTTTGGCGAATTTTTGCTGGCGTTTTGCGAATTTATTCGCCAGCGGCGAATTGCAGGAATTCCCCACGAATTCGCCCCTGGCGAATAAATTCGCCCATCACTAGTGGTTAGGACTGAAAGGAGCCAAAAATCCATCAGGCTGTATCTGTGCTATAAACCAGTGGTTCTGGATGCATAGGCTTGTGCATGTTTTGCATATAGAGAGCACGATACACCATATTTGTCAAAGAGTTAAAGGGTATGGCTGCATATGCCAAATGCCTTAATAAACACTGATTATCTGTTCCTCCCTAACCCATTTTATCTAACAGTACTGTTACCTGGTAACTGAGGGTAGGTGACAAATACTGTAGTTGTATTTGTGGCATTATTGGAAGATTGTATTTTAGGTAGAGCCCACGTTAACGACTAAACTCACTTTTATAATCAGATGTCATCCAGAACCCCAAAATCAAAAAAGGACAGCTATCTGACATCTGTGCCAACCCTGGGTGTGGGCAGAGCAAATACAGGGAATGTGAGAGGAGGAAAATTGCAAGGTACAAACCTGTACATGTATATACGGCATGCATTTAAACTTACTAATAACTGATACAATATATAACATTCAGCACATTATAATAATTGATTATTTCAACTGTAATTCATCACATATAATAGGCTTCGACTGGTCATTTTATTAATACGGCAATATGCTACAAATCATGGCAAGCACCATATGGTCAGACACGCACTGCTGTTTTCTTCTGTAAGAGGGGCTGTGTATTCTGCATATACCTCGGAAAGAACCTTGCAAAGTGTTTCTTATTTTTTGACAAGCAGGGCTGTTTCTGGGGCTGCTGCCGCCTGAGGCAGCGGCCCCGATGCTGCCCCCCCTCCCGCTCCGCGCTTTGAACTTATAGCGTTGGAACGGGTGGAGGAGGGGCCGCATCACTAGTGCAGCGAGCGCTGTTGTGCTCGCTGCACTAGAAGAACTAGAAGAAATTTCCGAATTTGCCGCCCCTGGTAACTGGCCGCTCCGTGCCGCCTGAGGCAAGGTTCTCACTTTGCTTCATGGCTGGAGCGGCCCTGCTGACAAGTAGAAAATGATGTACAAACATTTACATTGGCAGCCAAGTTGAAAATGATACAGCCCGGTGCACTCAGGCAAGATAGTTATGTATTTACATTGGTCTGAATCTGTATCCTTAAGGGCTCTTACACACGAGCATCTAAAGCTGCGCTCCCCTGCATTCCGGTTTTATGTGTTCAGCAGCAGTGGAGCGCAGGAGTAGATGCATACATTTTTTTTCAACTAGCCTGTACTCTCACAGACGCATGTAGGCACCAAACACAGGAAAAATGCTGCAGGTTATGTCTCAACCTGAGTTTGGCGCCTACATGCTCCTGTGTGAGTATAGCCCCACTGAAACAAATTGAATACGTCTACTCCTGCACCCCCCTGCTGCTGAACCGGAACACAGGGGAGCGCAGCTTCAGATGCTGAATGTAAAAGGGCTGTGTTCCCATAGCTCAGGGCTCCCCAGATACCTGCAAGTGTGGTGAGACAGTGCTGGGCATAAGGAGATTTGCAGCCAGCAAAAGAGTTCCAGAGGTTGGAGCCTATGGGGGGAATGTAATTAAATAAGAATTAAAATCCATATCTCGCAATGTAATATTGTTCCTTAAATGGTTATTGCATTATGAATCGTTATTGCACATTGTGGATTATAATTGTGCACTCTTAAGAAGTGCTTGAAGGTGTCGTAATCTTTTGGAGAAGAAGTTTTATTACATTGACAGCACAAAGTCCAAAATTCGCAAACGGCCTTCCGCTGACGGAAGTGGTCGCTAAACAGTTTCCGGATTCACAAAAAGTATTTTGCATTCGCGCAAAGGCTTAACTTTTCGCATTGTGAGGCTGAATGATTTGCAGTGTAGTTGTTGACCTGTAACCTGAACATTTTCTGTTGCCTTTTGTCAGGAATGCCCAGTGCTTAATAAACCTGTGTTTTGTCCTAAGCCTTGGTACCCCTGTCTCTAAGCTCCAAAATCATATACTACCTGCCTACCAAATGCTAATTCCCTCAAAACATGCATGTGCAGGCCAGTGGCATGTCACAGTATGTAAAGATTGCAATTGCTTTATTTTTCTAATAAAAACCTTGTACACTTTATATAATACTGGCACAGATTATTCTGCACCATTATTGCTATTTATCTACACTATTCTTCCACTCATGAGTGGCAATGCTACTGATTGTTGTAACAAATAGATATTGTATATTAAGGGGCATATTTATGAGTATTTTATGAAAAAAGCCGTACTAGAATCCACTTTTGGACCTTATTTGTTATTAAAAAAAACACGTTTTAATAAGATCGGGGACATGCACTAAAAAATCAAGTGAAAATCTGATTTTCTCAGAAATAGTCGAACTTTCAGGCTAATTCCATCGCAGACCACAGAAACTTCCATAGGAACTTCTATTAGGGCCCTTACACACAGGCGTTTGTTACCTGCTCCCCCTGTACCTGTACCTTTTCAAAGACTAGAACAATGACTACTGATCAGTGACTGAAATGCCAGGAAAAAGTTTTAACCCAGGATAGGGAAAAAGTTTTCCAGTGAGCACTACAGTGTGATCCTCTTCTTGCTTCTAGCGGCTGCACAGTAGATGAAAAGCAGAACTAAGGAAAAAGCAGGCCATTTCTTTCTATTGTGCATACAGCATGTCTACCCTGGGAAATTTGAAGAACAAATAAGTGAAGATGATTCATGGTGCTTGCTGGCAGAACCCTAGGTTGGTGCAGTTTTATGCCGATAGGAGCACTGGCCTTGGGTGTTGGGTAAGTAAATACAACCACTTGGGGTTCGTAAAAGTTATGACTTACCTGCCAACCTTTACCATCCTTAACTAGTATAGAAGAAATCTGGGGATTTGTGTGCATCTTTATGATCTCCATAGCAATGCCATGACTGAACAGGGATTTCAGTTCCATATACAATGCAGCATGCTGAATATAGATCTTAGTTATGCACACTGGAAGAGGATGATGTTTTAGAGGGGCTCTAATAGAACATTACCATTGCATATTAATTATATATTGTCACGCTCAGTGGCCCAAATCCCACACAGAAACAACCAGAAGGGCCACTGGGTTAATATTTAAAGGGTAATTTGAGGGAGTAGACTGGATAGGATGCTCACAGAAAGTTTATTGGCAAACAGAAGATACAGAAACTTACTGGCTCAGGAGATCAAGGTAAAACAAAGTCCAAATACAGAAGCAGGAACAAGGAATCAGGAATCCAAGAACAAGGTCCAAGAACAGGGTCAGACTTAGACTAGGCACATAGAACCAGGTGACCAGCAGATTGTAGAACTACTGTATGTAGAACTATGAACTGGCCATGGGGGGAGGTCTGCTCAAGCTTTAAATAAGGGCCCTCTGCTGGGAGTTAACTAGGGAATAGGCTGCACCTGCCATTAAGTGCAGAGCAGCTGAATTAATCAGCAGCACAAGGGATAACCATAGGGACCTCAATACAAGGTGAGCCCATGCCTCTAGCCTGCCAGAATAGGGGAGAGGTAAGGGTACAGGCTAGAACACAAGAGGTCCCAGGTTCAAACCCAGCAGAGGGATAATTCCTTACATATATAATGTGTATACTGTACATCAGCTGGTTTACTTGTCTTCCTAAGCCTGCATTATTCTTTGCCTATTGCTAGACATGTTGAAAGCGGTTAAAATGTGATTGTAGTACATATTTTATCTGATGCTTTGTAATAGCATGCATTTTTCAGAATTCTCACAAATGTCACAAATAATGTACTTGAGATATAATTCAACAAAAGAAGCTTCATAATGCATGCAAATAAGTTTTCTTCCCAGCACAGCAGATGTACAGTATATGATGTATGGCAGTCACCAGAGACCAATGGAATATTTATAGAAGGCATTCATATGATTCCTTTATATTGTCAACTTGTCATTGGGAATACAAAAGAAGTTCCTGTTAGTTTTGCTGACAAGCTGTGATCAGCTTGCCAGTATTTATAGCCAGGGGCGTAACTACAGAGGAAGCAGACCCTGCGCTGCAAGGGGACCAGGAGTGTAATGGGCCTGGTAAAGCCCTAATTGATGAGCAATTCCTCTATATATTGGTAGGCTAGGTCAGTTTACCAATCTTTTGGGACCCTGAATTGAATTTGCTATGGGGCCCAGTAACATCTAGTTGCACTACTGTTTATAGAAATAATGAAAAATCTGCGTCTGGGATCTCTTACATTTGTATAAAATTAACCGTGCATAAATCTGCCTTTGATTAATTTAGCAAGGGGACAGCTCAGAATTTAGTCAACAGAACTTATTAAATATGGGTACCAATACAAGGGAAGGAATACTATGGGGTACAAAATTGCTCATTTAGACCCATACATTAACACTTGCGCCATAGCAAGGTCACTTAAGCACTGATTTAGGAGGCTTGCAGCTAACCTGGCACCAATTACTACATTTCTGCTGAACAGCATAAATTGATGAAACATGGAAGCTACAGTATATACTGTAGCAGGTAAATTAATTTTAGCTTCTTTACTCCTGTGAAAGAGAGAGTTTTGTGAATCTCATTTTTTTTTTTTCTGAGCAAAAGAGCAGAGCAGTGGTTTATGGATTCTGGCACCCGAAGCTTATGCAGGGACTGTTGGATACCTCAAGGGCATAGAGAGGAGATGTGGGAACTGATCCGAAAGGACATAATATTGAATAGTTCTGGCACCCGGGTACTATAAAGAACATTATATAGTAAGAAGCAGAGGGCACACACAGGGACCAATGGATAATGGGACCAATGGATGACGGCACCACAAGCAGTGAGAGGCAGTGAATGCTGACAGGCTAAACACAATATAATAAAACCAAAAATACATTATATAATAAGAAGCATTGAGCACAGGTGCTCCCAGCTTATTATACATTTGAATTGTAGCAGCTCCTGAAGCACTGCCTCACTCCTATAGAAGGGAAAGCCATAAAGTATCTGCATTAGTAATGTAGTGAATTCAAGTATCTGTCACTGCATGGAACCCTTGTGTTCTGGTTAGACAGTAATAGTTACATAGTTAAATTGGTTTGAAAAAAGATGAAGTCCATCAAGTTCCACCCCTACACTCTTTCACACAAACCATATATGCCCATAGCTATACTAACTGTAGAGTTTAGTATCAAAATAGTCTTTGATATTATGTAGAGGCTAGATTCAGTGCGCTGATTATTGGCTGAATTTATGTTCTCCGAATATCTAAATGAAAATAAATCGCAATATGATGTAGTATGCTCAGTATAGTTGGAATAGGTGTGTAGAAATCTACTCACAGATTAAATGCTTGTATGATGGCATATCACCGTTTCTGGTCATAAATGACCATAATATGACCTATAAAACAAAGGCTACGATAGTGACGTACAACCATAACTGCAGTGAGGGCCCTGCAGGCCGTTTGCACTTACCAAATTGTGGAGAGAGTGGAGCTTTGATTCTCAGTGCTGCTACGATTTCCCGATCGTGAAATCGATGCTTCTGATAAGGTGTCCAAAATTCCGCCTCTGATTTTACGAAAAATTCGTGAAATGTTCCGAGTGCCAGCACGAAGTACAAAGATTGGTACTTCCGATGTTAAGTCCGAAGTTACATTTCCGATATTACGAAAAATTCGTGAAATGTTCGGAATGGCGGCAAGAAGTATGAATTTTTCTGCTGGCGGGATTCACGAAATGGCAGCGATAATTAGCTTTATGCTGAAAACTCCACAATCTCGATACAATGGTGGTCCAGTCGTAGAATTCAAGAGAACATTTGTGGAGCAGTTATTAGTGTTGCAAAATAGTGAAAAAACTTTATTTAAAAGTAAAAATAGAGAGGCCCAGCGCGTTTCCTATCAACAGATACTTCCTCAGGGGCATCACTATCAGCCTTTGATATTATGTCTTTCCAAAAAATCATCGAAGCCCCTTCTGAAAGCATCAACAGAATCAGCCATCACATCACCCGGCAGTGCATTCCACAACCTCACTGTCCTCACTGTGAAGAACCACCTACGCTGCTTCAAATGAAAGTCCTTTTCTTCTAGTCTGAAGGGGTGGCCTCTGGTGCGGTGATCCTCTTTATGGGTAAAAAGGTCCCCTGATATTTGTCTATAATGTCCTCTAATGTATTTGTAAAGTGTAATCATGTCCCCTCGCAAGCACCTTTTTTCCAGAGAAAACAACCCCAACCTCGACATTCTACCCTCATAATTTAAGTCTTCCATTCCTCTAACCAGTTTAGTTGCACTTAGTCTCTGCACTCTCTCCAGCTCATTTATATCCCTCCTATGGAATGTAGTGCAAAACTGCACTGTATATTCCAGATGAGGTCTTACTAGGGATCTATAAAGAGGCATAATTATGTTCTCATCCCTTGTGTTTATGCCCTTTTTTATGCAAGACAGAACTTTATTTGCTTTAGGAGCTACAGAATGACACTGCCCAGAATTAGACAACTTGTTATCTATAAAAACCCCAAGATCCTGCTCACTTAAGGAAACTCCCAACACACTGCCATTTAGTGTATAACTTGCATTTATATTATTTTTGCCAAAGTGCATAATCTTGCATTTATCAACATTGAACCTCATTTTCCAGTTTGCAGTTTCCCAACTTAGATAAATCACTTTGCTAAGTGGAAGCATCCTGCATGGAACCTATAGTTCTGCACAATTTAGTATCATCTGCAAAAATAGAAACCGTACTTTCAATGCCCACATCCAGGTCATTAATAAACAAGCTGAAAAGCAAGGGACCCAGTAGAGAGCCCTGCGGTACCCCACTAACAACACTGGTCCAATTAGAAAATGTTCCATTTACCACCAATCTAATAATGTTATATTAGAATGTGACAATTGGATAATGTCTCTAATATCTCTAATCCCACTTCATCAGCATAATAATTATACATAAACATAGTAAGTTAGGTTGAACAAAGACACACATCCAACCATTTGGTCTAAGTGAAACCTGCCAAGCTTATACAGTAGTTGATCCAAAGGAAGGGGGAAAAAACCCATCTCAAGGCTCTCCAATTTACTTCACAAATTTCCTTTCTTACTCCAAGATGCAATTGGACCAGTCTCTGGATCAAACTTGTACTAAGATATTTAACCTTGAATGTTCTATATACCAGAACTCAGAGCAGGATGGCACAGTGGTAATTCCATGTATAATACCACCAGAACTCATAGCAGTAGGATGCACAATGGCAGTTTTTGGTACAAAACCCCAGACTCACAGCAGGGTGACACAGTGGCAATTCCATGTATAAAAACTCCCAGAACTCATAGCAGGATGATGCAGTGGCCATTTCATATATAAATACCCCCAAACTCATAGAAGATGGTGCACTGGCAGTTCCATGTATAAATCTCTCCAGACTCATAGCAGGATGGCACCAGGACTGGACTGAGAATTAAAATAGGCCCTGGCATTTCAGGTACACAAGAGGCCCATCAGCCCACCTAGAGGCCCAAACAGCCCCCACCAGCCCACTAAACACTGACTTTCTATGGGGCCTTATAGCAGCCCCACTGGCATTTGCCCTAACCCACAGATGGCCAGTCCGGGCCTGGATGGCACAGTGGAAATTACCTCTTCTGTGCATTAACAGTTCAGGGGAGGAGAGGGAGATTCTTCAGAGTTGCCATGGCAGACAAGTTCATACAGGGTCAGCTAATGGCACAAATAAAATACATTCCTTAACCCTCACCAACAAACCCAGTAGTGTTAAGTCAGGGAGCTTGGATCCTGTGAATGAGGCTGACTAGAGACAGTTTAATTCTTTAATAATACTCTCTGGGAGAGTAAGATAGAGTGGTTAAATTAGCAGCCTGCATTCCTACCAGGATTGCAGTAGGGAGTAATTCTCCCCTAGGCTTGCGTTTACCTATAGTGAAGAGACTGCAGTTTGGATAAGGGGATCAGCCTTTAGATTTATTCTCCCTGATTATTCCACTGTATTCCAGCCTAGAGGCGTAACTTCAACTACCCTATTACTTACACACGGTGTCACATCTTGCTGTCTATATATAGCTGTCCTTGCAAATTACTCCTTTTGGTCTAATATAACCAAAAATAATGTCAAACAATGTTTTTTTACAATAGGGTGCACTGAATCCTGGATTTGATTCAGGATTTCACCAGGATTCAGATGAATCCAAGAGCCTGGATGAATCAAATCCTAACCCTTAAAACCATGTGACTTTGGGTCATTTGATTAAGGGTATTGAAAAGAATTTCCTTAAGTCCCTCCTTCCACACCCTATTTTATACAAATTATTGTTCCGTTTCGGATTCAGCCAAATCCTTCCTGAAGGATTTAGGATTAAACCTAAATATGGATCCTTAATGCACACAATACACTTACAGGATAGTAAAACGCCATAGGCTATAAACAATCCCATATTTTGTGCTTTCCATGCACTTCATTTCTGTATTTCAGAGCTTTCTGGATAATGAGTTTATGTATAATAAGATAAAAGCCTATAAATACATGTTTTTTGAAGTTAACTTTCTCTGCCTCTCACGTGAAACTGAAAATTCAATATGCACTCAAATAACTCGGCATCAAAGAGTGTACATTACTATTAAATTGTCATGGGGTGAATGGCAATAAGACTCTAGTTTAAGAGAGTTATAATATATGCAATTATTCCAAAATACTAGATGAGAGACCAGCTCCCACCATCCTCAAGCCGCCACACTGCAGGGAATCTTAGAGACATAAAATTCACAAAGTGTGGTTGATGACTGGGAAAAAATCATGAACCAAGTTCAAGTTCAGCAGATTTATTTGTCCACTGCCATAGTCAATAATGACAAGAAATACCAAACATTCAGTTACGTTTATACAGTAAATCATTGCACAAAGGTAGATTGTTATTTATTAAATATATATTTGTTTGGTATGCCACCCAAATTGGGAATGTGAAACGATAAACTAAGCAACTTACCAATATGCATTAAACTAGAAGAAAACTCTCTATCCAACTCCAGGCCCCTTCCATCGGCCTCTCTCTCCACTCCATCCCTGCACCACCGATTGTTGTCTGAATTGTTCCTATTTTTATACCTGCTACAAAAATGCAGCAGGATTGACAGGCACCATTTTGTGCACTTTGGATCTTCTTTGGTCAGGTTGCCAACATTGGGCATGCACAAGCATGTGCAGTTGAAGCCAATATGGACTTCAGTATGGAAAACAGGAAAGGTTTTACAAGTATCAACATAGAAATGGTACCTAGACTTATAACCAAGCATTGAGATCTACTGTATATGCTTCAGCAGCATCCTAATGAGGTCAAGATGTTGGCACCAAACAGGGAGTATAGAGACGCAATCACTGTTATGTGAAATATTGGGGGGTTTCTTTTTTTTTTCTATCCATCCATCATGTATCTATATATTTATCTCTCTATCTATCATCTATCTATCCATCCATCCACTGGAGATCCCTGTTATATGACAGATTGAGGGATTTCTTTTTTATATAGAAAAAAGGGCCCTCTCTTAGACTTAATGATCTATCTATCTATCTATCTATCTATCTATCTAGCTTGATCGACAGTTGCCAGCTTGGAACCCATAGCAGCTATATAAATACAGTATACTGGTATCCATATACAAACAGGTACTATTTAACATTTATAAATTATTATAGCTAATTTCAGGACATTATCTGGTCACTAATTACTGTACGTAACTCAATCTTTCACTTTATGTCACATAATATTAACCTATTCAATAAATACAGTGCTCAGCTGATTTACAGTTATTCTGAAATACCTAGAAAAGTAAATCATAACCACTTCAGTAATTTTAGGCAGATGCAGAGTTCACCTTGACAGTGGCATCTTAAGAGAGAAATGGGGCCATATTTCTTATGAACACAGAAGGAAAATGAAACCATTTGTGAAAATGAAAAAGGATTGGACCATGCAGAGCTTAAATGTATTCCCTGGGGACCAACTTTTTAAAAACATATTAATTCCCCAATATTTCTTTCTTCTCAGGGTTTGTTTTAAAATGTGTTACACTGTTGTAACTACAAATCTGAAATCAAAATGTCGCCATGCACTGTAATGATGAGCAAAGGCCCTGTGGCATTATTTCTGTATGAAATGAGATTATTCTTTCACTTGTAAACTAAAAGTAATCAAGATCATAAATTGTATTTAAATCACTGTTAGCAGGGAAGTGAACCAGAGCAAATGATTGCAGAGAATAATACTCCTGGTTGGTTCTTGACTTTAGAATAAAATGGTTTTGCTGTTGAAAAGAAAGTAGTTATAGCACAACTAAGAGAAAACAGGAAATTGTGCAGAAAGTATCAGAATAGTCTTGTTAAATATGGCATGACATTTCTATTAAAGCTGATGTAGTGTATCCTTCAGACAGCTGCATTAGACACAAGAACTTTCCAAGGCAACTTAAATCATCTTTTATTTAAAAACCAGTTTGCTGCCTTGTCACATTTCTTAGCTGTATATTAGGGAACAATAAATCATATACCTGTTGGAAGGAAGAATCGACTATTCAATGATTTGTTCATATTCTGAATCATTAGCTGGTTATTGATCAGTGGCTTCCTTTTCTAAAATGTCAGTGTGGATAAATTATAGAGCTGGACTTTTTATAATATGTGATAAGGACAAAAAGCCAATGTAAAAGAACTTTGACTTCACTTTGTCAGTGCCTGAATGTATGTCTTGTGGTTGAACTGATTTAAACAAGGAGGCTCTTTGTTCAAGAATTCATTTTATTGGTTAATGATGTTAATGGTACTTGGGGCAATCATGAGTCACAGGACGTGTGGGATTGTGAAGCTTGATTTTTACTCTTCTGTAGCCTGTGTATTTTCCAGTTCATTCTATGGGGGTTGTTTATGAAAATCTGAAATATTCTCACTATTTTCTGAAAACCATTCCAAACAAATCTGCACTGACTTTTTCACCCTATTTATTTATAAATATTTCTTGTGTGGGAAAAGACTCACTGAAATAGTGAAAAAAAAAATCAAAGGTTTTTTTTGGATTTCTTGCTGAAAACTTCGACTTTTTCAGATTTGACTTCCGAAGCCTCTAAATTTTCATATTGTTGAATGAAACCCAGTGCAGATCAGGATATCTTCAAAATATCAACTGGACATCTGCCATTGACTTCTACATGAACTCAGCAGGTCTGGGTTGGGGTACTTTTTTATTCTGACTTTTAACACCATCTGGGTTTAATAAATCTGAAAATTTTTAGTTTTTTTCTACAAATAAATGGTGCGTTCCAAACAGAAAAAATCTGACTTTATTAAATAATGCCCTATGTGTTCTATTACCTTCTACAAATGGAAATATTGCTGCACCATACCTTTTACTATATTCCCACTGGTCTTTGGACAGTTGGAGGATGTCATGTTGCTAAATTATTATTGGGTATGACGATTCCAGCTTATCCATCCATGGGAGTCAATGACGCTCATCAAGTCAATTAGATTTTGTGTGACAGGATACTGGAT
>CM044440.1:31620985-31649627 GCA_024363595.1 Xenopus borealis | reverse complement strand
CTGAAAGTAGACCTAATGTAATAAAATCTAGTTGCCCTGGTGGTCCAGTGGTGTGGCTGGTATGCCCGCCACGCCGCTCCTCTTCTCCCTGTGTTCCGGATTATTAGTAATGACGTCAGCGAGCAATGGCTCAAAATTTTAATATATTAAAGGGGCCTTTGGTGTTTTTTCAATGCCCATGATAGGTGTTTGGACCTGGTGCTCCTGAGCTGCTCTATTGTCTGTTCCTGATCCTGATTCTGATTCCTTGTTGTGACCCTGCCTGGCTTTTTTTGACGATTTTTGACTGCCCCTTTGTTTGCCCAGAACTCTTCGATTTGCACCTCTCGTTTTAAGACTTGGTGCCATCCAGTTAGCCAAGGGCTCCTCCTGAGGTGGGAGGCAGAAGCACAAGCCTTGATGCTTGGCATCGGTTCTGGGTTTAGGGTGCCAACCGTTACACAAAATGACAGAACTAGCATTGGCTGGGAAGGACTGTGGAAATATCAAAGTTAAAAACTTTCTCTACCTAACATAAATCAACAACAATACAGAACATGTGAGTAACCATTTTTACTTTTAAAATAGCAAAGTGCTTGAAATATCTGAAATTCTGCCCATTGAACCAACTGCCTCTTTTAATAAAGTGCATCCATTCATCATACTCTCTGCCTATTACAGCCCCAAGCAGGAAACATCTTGATGTGCATTTACATCTTGCAGTCAGGGCCAGCCAGAGGAACCACAAAGCTAACTATGACATATTGAAGTGGATGTTGCTTTTGGAATTGTTAGCACATTGTAAATTATCATTAATATTAACACTTTTTAAATATTTTCTTTCAGTGCAGTTTAGCTGATTAAATTTGGATTTATTATTTTTCCCTGTTTATTAAATTATCACACCAACAGGTTAGAGGTTTTTTTTGCATCACTCCAAGACATGCTTTCAGAATAACAGATGGTAACATGTAGTTCCAAAGAAAAGGCAATGCTTATACAAGCTGTTGTGCTATCCTTAGCAAATCTCAAGGAACTGCATTGATCAGTTTAATATAAAATAGAATTTAGAACAATATTAGAATAAAAATATATATATATATACCTGCATATATTTTGTTTTTATTATCATTCACATCATATATTCATAAGTTGATATACAACTCTTTACTGACATTCTTATTGTCAAAATCACTATAAATAAGTTAAATTAGAGGACTAGATGCTTTATAAGTTGTAGACCTAGTATATGATTGGATTTCTGTACAGGTGATTCAGCATCTAGATAGTGATTGCAGCTAACTGGACTTTTTTTTTTAAGTATCTGAGAGGCCTTCTAGATGTCATTAGAAAAAAAAATGACATTTGTGTGGTTGCTTTAAATATGAAGAGTAAAATGGCGTATGGATCATTGTGTCCTACTGATCATCTACAGGTAGTAGATAATAAACATTAGGCAGGTTATTTAAAAGACACATTTTGTGTCTGATATGGGCAGCTTGCTCATAATAAAAAGCTTCACCAATCAGCAGGCTCTTATGAGTATGAAAAGGCCTTGGTTCTGGTTTGTAGATTTCAGAGGGTTCATGAAAGACCTATTTTGTGCATTATAATTCTAGTCCAGGTGCACAGAATATTACATTGGTGAGCATCCTGACACACTTGTCTGTACCATGCTTTGGATCAAACTCTGCCATGTTCAGGATCTCTCTGTCAGTCCACAGTAGGAAGTTCCAGAACCCAAAAAGGTAATGGTGAAGAGTGGTTCTAGCAGGGTCCTCCAGCTCTCCAAAGAATGCAATCTATCAAGCAGTCCCAGGGTTCCTGCAACACAAATTGTGACATTTTCTATAAAAGCAGGAGGACACCCATAAACTTTATATAAACTGTATGAAACCTGTTATCCAGGATGCTCAGGACCTGGAGCTTACCGAATGATCCATACTTTACCTTAAGTCTACTAGAAAATCATTTAAACACAGAAGGCTTGCTTTGCTGCCAACAAGGATTAATTACAGTATATATTCATTTGGCTCAAGTACAAGGTACTGTTTTATTATTACAGAGAAAAGGGAAACAATTTTTAAAAATTTTAATTATTGGGAAAAATAGGATCTATGGGAGGTGGTCTTCAGGTAATTCAGACCTTTCTGGATACCTGTATTACTTTATCATGCTAGGGAAGCCTTTACGTTTTCCAGTTGTATAAGTGATACTACAGGGGAAATTGAGCCTCTGGACAGCACATATTTAAATATTAGCCATTTACTAAAAGTGTTACCCACCTCACAAGACAGTGAGTATCTTACCCATAGTTAGATTAAAAGTATATTTGTCATGCAGTTCGCTAATGGCCTTTAATAACAACTATTTATAAATGGCCCCATGTGCTGTGCTAGATATTTCTGAAATTCCAGAATATCCCAGAGCTGATAAAAGTACATATAGGAGACATCATGCACTCACCTTTAATTCATGACATTATGAGAACACAAACATTTATTCTCCAGCTTACTAAATTCATAAACCGGTTGCAGTGAAAACAAATGTTATATTTAGACCAATTTAATGAGAGCAACTGTCAGGCAAACAGATGGTTTCATTCACTTCCACAGTAACTGTATAGAAGTGCCATTTTCATCATTGTGTAGGGTCACTATGGGAGAATTTGGAGCCTATAGAGAATGGCAATATTTAAACGGAAGGCAATGTTTGAAATTATTATTACATTATAGGAAAAATAAAGAATAATTATTCATTGATGGTTTTCAGGGAAATACATTTCATACTGTTCTCTTGATTAAGTTGTACAGTATGTCCTTCTCCTTTATGGCAATGATCCCATTATCCTGTTCTTCTTCTCTCTGTGTCCTGTACTTGCTCTATGAGTATGTCTGTATCCTCCTCAAGTTAAAATTAGCATATGAAATGTAGCACTAATGCATACCAAAATATATATATATTACTTGAATAACCACTATGTACTGGGCCCTATAACTAGCCATCAGCAAAATATGTTGACAATATCAAAATCCGCAAAATATGTTGACAATATCAAATTGCAGTTCTGGGACATGTGCACCTGGACCCCTCCATCTAGACTGGTGATGCTTACTGATTGTTGCACACAAAACTTTGATGTGCCTTTAACTAGCCATCCAGATTTGTTTAAAATTGGATTAGAATAAAACAACTTTAAAATGTTTTTATCACAGTCATAGTAAGCAAGATCATTTGCCCAGTTCCCAACCTGCCTTTTAGGTAATAAGAATGCTCCTTACTGGATCCGGAGTGTCATGGGAAAACATATTTTTTCCAAAACACATCAGTTAATAGTTCTGCTCCAGCAGACTTCTGCACTGAAATCCATTTCTTGAAAGAGCAAACAGATTTTTTTATATTCAATGTTGAAATCTGACATGGGGCTAGACATACTATCAGTTTCCCTGCTGCCCCAGTCATGTAACTTGAGCAAGCAGGATGGAACTACTTTGTAGCAGGCTGTTATTTCTCCTACTTAATGTAACTGAATGTGTCTTAGATGGACTCTAAAAGGCAGACTGTGATAAGTTCCTGCCACTAAAGGCATTACATTCAATCATGTATCCTTTTGATCTTGCTGTGGGTTTTCATTAAACGCACAGTGTAGCATTAATCCAACGGAAAGCTTGGCATGTAGAATCAATGCTTCCATATTTGCACCAAACATTTTATGTTCCATAAAATATATAGAATTAACAGGACGTATTGACCTAAGTCAGTGGCTTTTTATAGTTATCTCAACAATGTAGTGATAAGCAGATCACATCAAGTCCATCAGAGTCTTCAGTGTTTTAGAAAGTAAAAGGGGAACTGTTGTGATAATAAAAATATAATACAGTAGATCCTTTTTATCATAATTAGAATGATAGAATCTAAATATTAGGTACACATTCTGTACTGTTTTGAAAATAATACTTTTCATAATTCCTTCTCAGAAATCTCTCTCATATGCAGGCTCTTTGTAAAGTATTTTGAAATACAGTTAGCTCTAATACATTGCCAAAGGCAAAGGGAGCACAAGTAAATGCATTTGGCCTTAATTTCAATGAAAATGTGTCTCTATGAATATAGAGAGACAAATTGCAGAGAGGGAATATTGTTTCAGAAATGTTATTACATATTTAATCAATTGCTTTTGTTTAGAAAGTTTTATATCCATGAGGTGAGAATTGTTTTACATTTTCACGATAGTTCCCCTTTAACTAGTTTTTCTCTAGTCACAATATAGAGAAAGATTCTGCTGTTTGGACCAGTAGAGCTATACTTATACAAGTTTGAATACGTACTTAAACAGAAGTGTATGAAATTGACTTGACTTAATTGTGAAATCCATGAATCCAATTTATCAGTTATTTTATTTTGCCTTATTTTTAATATAACCCTTACACATTACATGCAATGCAATGTTTTGAAGCAGAAATGAATACAAGCCTCAAACATCTCATGGCTTGTTACTCCTATGTTTTTGTATTCATAACTGTATTAAACACTAACCCATAAACAATCTATTCTGCCAATAGCTGGCTGGCTGCATCCTCCACAGGCACTTTTGAATGTGCAAAGCTATTTCTATCTTTCAATCCTGTTAGTTGGTGAAAACAAGTAACTTGTCCCAGCTCTCTCGTCTGTGAGCTAATCAGCACCTGATGCCCATTGGCTGCTGTAATAATCTAGAGAACATGGCCAAGCTGGAAAGTTGTAAAATGTCACTTTTATTATAGAAATGACCTTGAATGCTACTATCTGAAAAGCCCAAACACTTGGGGACATTATTATAAAATCATGCCTCATTTATATGTTGTTCGCTTTTTAAACTAAGACTTGCCAAGGTCAAAAGGAAGTCCGCTGGCACATATTAAGCATCTTTTATCCTACTGCATGCATGGTAATATGACATTTTTGTTTTTACACTGTGCAAACAACACTGTGCTTCCTTTTGCAATGCAAGTCTAGTGAGAAACAGGGAGATAGAAATATAGTGTTTCTGGAGGCCACTACATGGAACTACAGAAACTTTGTATTCATACATGTGCTAATTAGTGATGGGCGAATCTAGGCGTCGCGTTGTATTTCACGCATTGTGTCGTTTTCGGCTCACGTCGCGTCATTTTCGGCGCGGCTCGTTTTTTTTTAGGCGAATTTTCGCAAGGCGAATTTCTTCGGGTGTTTAATAAAAGGGCATCCATGATTGGGAGTTTTACTTTGAAAGCAGCAAGTAAGTTGCAGGTAAAACTTAGTCCCTTTGTAAAATGTATAATGAAGCAATAGAATTCTTAATGAATCAGATGAAAATTGAGCGTAGGACTGGCCAGATATGGGATGACTTTGACGTAGTTGGCCAGCTTAAATATATTGCAATATATGGACAAACAATCCCTGTTGTTTAAAGGGTAAGGCATTTCTTAGTAGATTTATGCACAGAATGTCTCAATGTCTTAAATAGATTGATAATGGGTTGAGTGCAGAGGACCTCTTGTCTTTGTCTATGTATTTTGTGGTCACAGTCTCATTGCACCCCCGCCTAATGGTTTTAAAAACTAGTGGTGAGCACAACTTTCTTGTGTGCTCTAAAACAAGGGTCCCAGAAGCGTGCTGTACTACGGATGACTTGCTCTCATAGAATGCTGCAGGTTGTCTCTCGAAATGTTGCATCTATTCCATTCAAATACCAGAAATTCATTTTCTCATTATGTAAGTTACCGTATATTAATTAAATTGTGCTTAAATAATTATGTTATTAAATCTATTATGTAGATTACATATTATGTATAGTAGGTCCCGTTTTGAAGAATGCTTTATAATCATCATCTTCATCACTTATAATGCCCACTGGAACATAGAACTTCTACTTCTGTCTTGTACTTCTGTGATGCAGCAGGGCCTTTGGAAAAATATATGTGAATGCTGACTATTCTTGGAATTTTCCTGAAATTAAATGAATTACTTGTTGGCCAAAATGAAAAGAAATGGGATTGCTACAGCACATACAAGTGTTGACACCCATTGATAACATTTTTGCTCTCCCTCTGTGTTAATCTTGAAATTTAATTTGTAATTTCATGAATTTATAGAGCCCTAAATTGACATAGCAAGTACAATGATGGTGCTATGGAAACTTCTTCCAAGGTTTCAGATGAAGATGCTAAAGGCATTAGCACTGGCATTCAGATTCAATTAGCCTGTGAAGCTCATGAATGTACTTTCCTCAGTGGTATTGAACTGAACAATCGCTGCTCAAATTACCTCAGCTGTCCGCTATATTGCTTTGGGCTTTTTTTGGCATCTAAACAGTAAATGAAAGAGGAAACACATTCATAACAACAAAACAACTTATTTGTAGTGTATTTTCCTTGGTCAATAAGAGATTCTATTGAGTTGGGAATAAGCAATAATACAGTAAGATCACCTGAAATGAACTTCCATTCTTATCAACTGGATATACAGTACTTACAGGGCTTTACCAAACGTGCAGTTTCCCTCTCTAAGAGATTTATTAAAATGTTGTAGTTCTATTGCCATCTTAAAGGAATTGTTCAGTATAAAAATAAAAACTGGATCAATAGACAATGTTAAATAAACAATGTTTCTAATATAGTAAGCCAAAAATGTAATTTAGGGCCCTTACACACGGGCGTTTTTACCTGCGCTCCCCTGCGTTGCGTTTGGCTGCGTTCAGCCGCAGGAGCGCAGGTATAGACGCACTCAATTATTTTCAATGGGGCTGTACTCACACAAACGTATGTAGGCGCCAAACGCAGGAAAAATGCAGCATGTTGCGTCTGAATCTGCGTTCGGCGCTTACACGCATCTCGTGAGTACAGGCCCATTGAAAAGAATGAGGTGCGTCTATACCTGCGCTCCCCTGCGGCTGAACGCAGCCAAACGCAACGCAGGGGAGCGCAGGTCCAAAACGCCCGTGTGTAAGGGCCCTTATAAAGGATGGAGTGACTGGATGTCTAACCTAATAGCCAGAACACTACTTTCTGCTCTTAAGCTCTCTTGGTTCCACTGATTGGTTACCAGGCTGTAACCAATCAGAGACTTGAGAGCAGGCTATATGAGCCATTACTGTTGCTTTTGAATCTGAGCTGAATGCTAGGGATCAATTGCACACTCACTGAACAGTTATGTCCCATGTGGCACCTCTTCAAGTCATGACTTGAGTTATGCTGGCCATAGACGTCACAATTATGATCTTTCTCGGAAAAGATATTTCCAAGAAAGATCATTTGTTTCAACACACACATGTAGAGCTGAAACGTCAGATATAAGAGTAGAAACAATAGAATTCTACCTGTATCTGATGATTCAGCACTAACAATGGCCGGTGTTAAGCGTGCTGTGAAAGGCATCCGATCAAAATTTTCCATCCAGCCCGATCAACCAGCCGACTGATATCTAAATCTGACAATATCGGTCAACTCATTTCCCACCATACACGCACCGAATACTAATTTGTAATTTTGTACAATATTATCTGCTGTGTTGTTTCAGTTCACCTCCATAGTTTCCAATTGTAATTAGCCAATGGAGTGATCACACCGCTCCCAAGGAAAGCGTAACTGAAACAACACAGCACAATGATTTAATGGTGTCAGAGGGTTGCCATGAATAAGGTTCACTGGGCTGGGGGCGGCTTTGGTAGACTTTCAGCTGCTTATATTTAGCGTGCAGTCTCTCTCCACTGATACCAACACATTCCTATTTTTATAGGAATGTGTCAGTATCACTTTAATGTTTATATGACTTTCTAGTGGAATTAAGATATGAAGACCCATATTATGGAAAGATCCGTCATCCAGAAAACCCAGGTTCTACGCATTCTTGATACAGCAGACCTGTATAATTAAAATTGCTCAGTGTAGTATAACTTCATAGAAATACTGGTGCAACTTGACAGAAATTCCCCAAAAACGAAAACCAATCCCTTTGCACCATTTTTATCTTGATAGACTACTAGAAATATTATACACCATTGTACTGTACACCTCGCCAGAAACTAGATTATGTAAGATGGTTTATGCACTCTTGAGGGTAGGATGGCATTTTCCAAATGTCCAAAAAGACACAACCACTATAATGAATATGTATTTTAGTTCATAATATTAGAATAACAAATTACCCACTTATAGTATTTAGAAAATGAATTAGTAAAGTCTTAATTTTTCAGTAAATATGCAAAATATACAGTACTTGTGTTATTTACCTAAGGAGTGTTGAAAGACTAGTACGTCTTGTGAACATGAATCATACTATCCCAGGGGGTGGCCCTTAGTTCTTCAAATGGCAATTTTCATTTAAGGATTACCCCATGGCACATACTACTAAAAAAGTATATTTGTATGAAAATGGTTTACATATATGATGCAGGGTTTTAGATATGAGCAGTTTTATGCAATTTCTTTTTATAGAGACCTACATTGTTTGGGGATATAGCTTTCCTTTAATGTGTTCCCTACTAATATTTGCTGTTTGTTTCCTTTTGTCTTCTACCTGTTTATTATTTCAGTAGCATCAGTGGTTACTATAGTAACACCTATTTTCATGTGCAAGAATTGATACAATAACTTTAATTGTTCAGAGGGACAAATTGTCAGTAAACGGTTATTCCAGGTTTCAGCTACAGAATAGTGATGGGCGAAACTCCCGCGTTTCGCTTCGCCGGAAAATTCGCGAATTTCCAGAGAAATTTGTGAATTGGTGAAAAATTCGCGAAACGAGTCGTGCGTCGTTTTCGGCGCGTCGCGTCAAAAACGACGCGCGACTCGTTTTTGTTGGCGAATTTTTCGTCACCGAAAAAATTCGCCCATCACTACTACAGAACAATCATTTCTGTTAATCTGGACAGAAAACATACCCAACAGAAAACAAACAACCCTTGCTGAAATTTTAAATAACAAATATGAAGCAGAGTAAATTAATAAATTATACATACCTCAGGGTTCTGTACTTGTCTTACAATTCTGGTCATCCCTCTGTTTATAAATTAGCCCCATAATGCTCTTCAGTATTGTTAGTGCTACACAATGGGGCATTTGTTGTAATCTTCTGCAAAAATGCTCACTCATTCTACCAAATGTACTAGCTGAAATCCCAAAGAACTTTTCCTTCTACAGAAGTGTTTTTAAGTCTCATCTTCTATATATATATACCATACTAATATGGGCAGATTTACTAAGGGTCGAATTCGAGGGTTAAAAAACCCTCAAATTCGACCATTGAATTTAAGGGGAAGTAAAATCCTTGGAATTCGAATATCAAATTCAAAGGATTTTACTGCAATTCGATCAATAGAAATAATTCGATGGATCGATAAAATCGTTCAAATTCGAACGATTTTAACCATTCGATCGATTTTTTTTTATTCAATCAAAAATAGTTAAAACCAATTTGGTAGGTTGCATCTGGCGAACTAGGCAGTTGAATAAAAATTTAAAGGGCAAGTTATTCGACTGTTGAATATTCGAATATTCAAATAGAATTTTATTCGAATCATTCGATTCAATCAAATTTTAAAAATTTGATGGTCGAAGTGGGCTTCAAAAATATTAGAAAATTCGAATTTGAATCTTTTTGAAAATTCAATCGAATTTCGAATCATTCATGTGAATTTGATAAACCTGCCCCTTTGTGTTAAGAAGCAGAGGATGATGCAGTGAGCATAAAACAGGAAACTGAACAAACAACATTTCCTCTTAGTCCTCTCTGACTGGTTGACTTCAGCTGATGATCTTTACTTTTGACTACAAATTCCTGGTCAGGAATATTCCCCAGATATTTGCCCTTGTAACAGGATTCATAATGCATAATGGATTCCAGGATCCAAAGATCAACTGGAAAAGTTGGTCTGGAACCAAGAAACTGCTTTTTAACAGATCTCACATAAGACATAATATCAATAATATAATATTATAATAATATATATCATAATATGAATGCTTGCACCATCATCTAACTTCCTGCAACTTCTCTTCAACAGAGTAAGCCCGTTGTCTATCCTCTCAACAGTAGTTTTAATTGCACATTCAGAGTTGCCAGTTGCTCTGCTGAAATACACATTGACTGGCCTAAAGAGAAATTTTGTGGACTGATGAAAGCAAAATTGGTTTTTTTTTGGTCTAGGGCCGAAGACAATTTGTCAGACAGCCCCCAAACACTGAATTAAAGCTACAGTACACTGTGAAGTCGGTGATGCATGGTGGCAGAAGCATTGTGATATGGGGATGTTTCTCATACTAATAGGTGTTGGTCCTATTTATCGCTTACCAGGGATCATGGATCAGTTTTAATACATAAAAATACTTGAAGATGTCATGTTTCCTTATGCTGAAGAAGAAATACCCTTGAAGTGGGTGTTTCAATATGACAATGACCCCAATCACACCAGTAAATGAGCAACATCTTGGTTTCAGACCCAGATTGACATTATGGAGTGGCCAGCCCAATCCCTAGACCTTAATCCAATAGAAAACATGTGGGTTGACATCAAAAATGCTGTTCTTGAGGCAAAACAAATAAATGCTGAAGAATTGTGGAATGTAACAGGTGCCAGAAGCTGGTGGACTCCATGCAACACAGATGTGCAGCAGTTCTCAGAAACACGGATTATACAACTAAATGTTAGTTCAGTGATTCAAAGGAAAGCATAATCTTGAAACTTTTTTTTTTCAGTTTATACAATGAATGTTTGAGTTTGGAAAGAACAGTGCAGCGCCTGATATTTTTTTGAACAGCCTCGTACCTCCTTTTCTTCACTTTCTGTAAAAGAATAATATAAATTGGATACATTTTTCTTCATGTTTTGATTTGGAATAGAATGTGCAGTGTTCCCAGTGCATTTGCCTGTATGGAAATAAAGCCTATTATAAGGATTTTGAGCTTTATTCATGTTTTAAATCACACTGTTATTATTCTGAATACTTAACAGTGGATATATACTGTATATCCACTCTTAAGAACAAGGTATCGTACAGGGACATGTTGGTCAATGAGAGGACAAACAACTAACATTTAATTTATCTCCTTCAGCTAATTCCATTAAAGAAGCCAATATAGAATGTCACAGAATTACAATTATTTTGTAAAATGGGCTGACTGCTTTTATATAACTAAATGTGATTTTCTTTCCATATTTAATTTGTTTAAATGGTTCAATTACCAGTGCTGTATTTAATCACTGCATTTAATCCCCCGTTACTGCTTATTATTACAGAGACTTATTGAAGCACATTAAATTTGTCCTTAGAAAGAACAATTCAGCCTGGAGTTGAACTGACTATAAAACCCCCTACTCTGCTGCAACTCATGGCCCAGAAGGGCTGTGTTCAATAGTTCCTGGGTGTGAAATATTGTCTATCCTGTTACTGACCACTGCCTGAGCTTGACCTTGCCAATCTTCTGCCTGAACTGACCCCTGCATGTGTTTGATTATTCTTTGGATCCTGATTTGGTGCTGCGATTCAGATCTGTGTTAGACCTTGGTCTGTGACTTCGACTACACTTATGCTTCCTGATTCGGTGCTGTATTGTATTGTCTGTTTGGTATTGACTTGCCCTGTCCCTTGATCTCGCTCCTTGTTCTCTGTTCCAGTTTATGTTACGGTTCCCTTACCTGCCCAGAGCGTTCCTATTGATCCTCTTGCGTTGGAACCTGGTGGCATCTGAGCAGTGGAGGGCTCCTCCCGAAGCCAAAGGCAGGTTCAAATCTTGGGTTTACTCTTGGTTTTGGGATACGAGACGTTACAGCAAGTTGATTTTTGACCAATTCATTGTAAGTACTATATTACATCATAACCCTGTATCAGA
This sequence comes from Xenopus borealis, assembly GCA_024363595.1. Lineage (NCBI taxonomy): Eukaryota > Metazoa > Chordata > Amphibia > Anura > Pipidae > Xenopus > Xenopus borealis. Next base: position 31,637,801 of record CM044440.1, on the reverse strand, counting down.
ATATATATATATATATATATATATATATATATATATATATATATATATAAAACAGTCCTTGAGATCTTTGAAGTGTCTCCAAAGTCAGAAGGCCATCCAATTATTTGCTAACAGAGCATAGTGCTCTACGAGTGTGATGCTAAAGGAGGTGCAGTGTTTTCTATATGTGGCTGTAAATCTGACTCATGATTAGAATAGTAACAGTTCAGTCACAATATTACTGAACTGTTGCAGTCTAGATGCTACACCTGTCATAGTGCCATTGCCATTTGTAAAATGCTGGTGCTTACAGGAAATTACTGCTTGCTTGCAACTTTGGTTTGATAGTTTGAGAATACGCTTGCTTAATTACACTGTTAAGCTGGCCCTACACGGGCTGATACAATCTGCTGATTCAGTCCTTCTGTGTATAGGAAAAATTGGGCAGTTATGGAATACAGGTTTAAAAATCCCATTAGGGCAAGGACCATATTAGCTCATTGATGCATTCTTTGCTCTGATGGCTTGCATATGCGGTTGTTGTGATACAATCATTTGGTCCTAGGGCTCGATTGGATCAGCCCCCTGTTACCCACCTCAGGGTAGGGATATCATGCTTTGGTGATCTTTTTTAGGGGGAAATGTAATGTAAAATATGCAAAAAGCAAAACATTGCAAAATAAATATTTGCCTGTCACAATGTAATATTCTTTGTTAGGCTTTTATTGCATTACAAATCTTAATGACACACTGCAAACCATTAACATCTGCTCTGGAGTTTGTTAAATCTTTTTTTAGACAAAGGGGTTTAATATTTATTGCATCCACTGTGAAACTTTGCAAAAGCAATTTGCTTGTATTTTGGTTTGTGAGAAAGTCTGTAAGGTCTTTTTAATCTGTCAAAAATATTGCAAACATGGTCACTAACATTCGCAAGCGTTTTTGCAACAATTTTTTTTCACTAGTGAAACATATTACATCCACAGTGTGTGGCCAGCTTAAAACTAAACACTGTGAATTAAGCACAAGTCAGTAGTGATGGGCAAATCTATCCCGTTTTGCTTCGCCGAAAAGTTAGCAAATTTCCAGCGAAATTCGCTAACTGGAGAAAAATTCACGCGTTGTTTTTGACGCATCACGTTGTTTCCAACACGCATTGCGTCATTTTCAGCGTGCAGCTCGTTTTTGTTTTTTTGCTGCAAGCAAATTTTCGGCAGGCGAAATTTTCGCTGGCGTTTCGCAAATTTATTTGCCAGCGGCGAATCGCGGGAATTCGCCGTGAATTCACGCCTGGCGAATAAATTCGCCCATCACTAGAAGTCAGTGTATGTGACTTCTGTGTTCCCCTGCAAGCCCTCCTGTTTGATTTTGTCTGCAGTCACAATCACTTATAAATCACAGACTTGCACAAGACCTTATTATCTAAATAACCACGTAGATAAAGTATTTCATCGTGATCTACAGAATGGCACACTCCTCAGTGGTGATCAATGAATCTTTTACTTGATTGAGACAAAAAAATAAGCATAATAACCACTGATATAATGTTAATATAATGGGACACTTTACAACATGTAAAAAAGTTAAATATTAATATGTGAAATCAGACAATGTCCTTACATATCAAGCACAATAACAATAATTCCTCTTTCTCACAGTCAAAGGTTGGACACCTGCTGAATAATTTACATTTGAGAGCTGTGTTCAATGATTCCACTTTAATATTCATTTTCCTTTAATATTACAAACATGGAACTAAGCTCTGCTTGCAAACTGCTCCTTTGCCAGAGGATACAATTTGATGTTAAGAATGGAAGGTAGGATTTTTACCCAAGTTCAATTAAATGTTCTAGTTTGTTAGACAGTGTCACTGGCACCATACACTCTGCATACTGATTATTTGAACAAGACATCTTTATTCGCACAAGAACAAGAGACAAAACAGACAGCATGGCTTATTAAGAGGAAAAGTGCATATTCGAATTCAAAGCTCCATATTGTTTTACCCATAATGCAGCATATATATATATATATATATATATAACTCCCCCTAATTCCATCCTTATTATTGCCATGCTTGGAGCTGTGCCTTCTATTAAGAATTAATGTACAGTAATGCCTGCTTGTCATTCATTTGACACAAGTCTACCAAAAGGGCAGCTCAAGGGTTCCACAGTATCTGTTTATTTAATATTTAAATATTTAATTTAGAAGAAGATGCAGGATGGACATGATGGTTCTTAGTGAAAGTATAAGGAAGTGTAAGGGGCCTTTCTGGATGCAAGTACCTTTACTCACTTGCAGCTGCATTAATAAATTAACTCCATTGTGTTGCTCCTTTCTTTTATATACAATATGACTGTTCAGTCCATGTCTTTTCATCTGTTGCTGAGCTACATCTTCACTGACAGTCCTTACTTGCCCATTATTTGGACTAGCTATATACGACTCCTCTGTGTATATTAGCAGTGTAGTCCTAGCTTGTCCGTGGTGGTGGGACTTGTACTGCTGAAATGTTGCAGGTAACCCTGCAAGTAACATGTATGAAAGCAAATGTTTTTATTGATTGTTATGGGTTACTAGATCTGGTGGAGAACTTATATAGGTGGCCATACATGGATCTGATAGTTTGGTGATGTTGCCAAATGAGTGAATCCCTCCCCGATATGCCCACCCTAGGGCCCAACGATCAGATCACAATTGAGGAGATATGGGAGGTTGGATCACAGGTAGTGATAAGTGAAACGCTGCCGCATCTCATTTTGCCGTTTTTGGATGTGCACATCCGTTGTTGGGTGCCGGTGTCCAAAAACGGACCCCCGTGTCCAAAACAAGACGCCGGTGAATTTTCACGAATCACAGGAATTTGCAGCAAATTTGCCACAGGCAAATAAATTCGCCAATCACTAATCGCGAGACTGCATCAATGAACATATGTGGTTGTGATCCGACAGGATTTTAAGCCCCATCCGATCAACATTTGGCTGACTTTCAGCCAAATATCGATCGGGGAAACCTGTCAGACGGCCCCATACACGGGCCAATAAGCTGCCGACTCGATCTGTCGGCAGCTTTTATCGGCCCATGTATGGCCACCTTTACTTTAACTGTTATGCTTGTCTTCTTGTACCTGCTACACAAAATCCTATACTTGCAAAGGGACTCATGTGAGGCACCCCACGAAAGACAGAAAGACAGAGTCAAAAGTTATAAGAAATCTATTCTGTAAACCATAAATTATCCTTTAGCTCTAAGCATTATTACCTACTCCAACAATGTCCTCTGGCAACGACTGTTACTTTTATTCATATGTATCCAACATTCCTTATCCAGTACATACCAGCGATCCTTAACCTGTAGTTTTGGTTGTAAAATTCGGTATCCATGCTGTTTAGAGCTGTTTTTATTATTCATTTTGACCCCTGTTAAGTGAAAAATCTGATAAAAGAGACAATTATAATTAAAGTACTGTGGATTATTCATTCTAAACTAGTGTTTTGTGATTTTTACACTTTATTAACATTTATTTATATAGTGCCAGCATATTTCGCAGGTGCTTAAACTTAATTTTGTCCCCTGCGACAAAGGTTTAGAAACCTTTTCATATTCCAACAGAGAATGTATTGTCTTTTTACATAAGATACATTATTAAAATATCAAATTAAAATTTGTGAATTAATCAATAGCCATTGATTAAACCATTAATAATTTAATACCTTTCATATTGTAAATGGTTTTATGGTAATACAAAACATATTAGAAGATGACTTGAAGAAAAATACATTTGTGTGGAAAAAATTTTTTAGGAAAAAATAAAATCTCATTAAAAAGTACTGAACTTTCATTGTCCTAGGTAAGTACTGTAATAGATATCCTATATACAGATGAAGCCACTTTGGATTGTGCATTTGACACAGAAAAACTTAACTCATCTATCCCATTTATCCCACTTAGCACAGAATATAGTGTAACAGCATCCCATCCAATTAAAGAGTTCACATTGAAAACAATGGTGCTTTGGTATGCTAATGAAAAGGTTAAATGCATTAAATGAGTTAAGATAACTTTAGATAACACAGTTTCTTCAATTAGCCCTGAGTCACGACGCATTTAACTCACAAGTGGCTCAAGTGGCTGCATCTGTAATTTATTTAAAAATGGTGGACACCATTTTGTAAAGCATCACACCCACACCTTCTCAACCCCAAGCACAAACCTTTGTCTCCAACATGACTCTGAAATCTGCTGGGGGGCATTCCCTTACTTCCTTGGTAGATCAGTAATGACAACCCAATCTACCTTTCACGAGCATCACAACTTCCAGTAGGCATTGTAGACTAATGAGTTGCCTACAGAACTCTACAAATGATATGCATGTAGCACAGGACAAACTACCAGATCTGTCACCTGTCACCCTAAGAAATAGGGAATAAATAATTTTCTATCAATAGTTGAGCAATGTAAACTTTACTTATACAATATTTATTATTTAAATTTTGTTTTGCACAGAGGCAGGACAGATAGTATTTAAATATTCACCCAGACAAATGTTGTCAGATTTAGGCTGGAACTACCATTATAACGATTATTTATGATCTCATTTTATATATATATATATATATATATATATATATATATATATACATAGTCCAACGGCACTCACCATATATATATAATCTCTGCCATGCTTATATTACACAGACATGATTTTTGATTATCTAATTAGTTTCACCTTTAGAATATAACTGCACAATGTATTTACAATGTGCAACAGCATACCTACTATCTTTAGTAAGCATTAGATGTTGTTAAAATGCACCTGTCGAACTGAGGCAAACTTTGGCAGAGTTAGGCTAGGGAAAATTCACCCTTTCGTCTACTTGCCGTCAACTGGTGATGTCAACGGGGTACAGGCAAGAATGGAGGACAGGGGCAATTAAAGGGGTTGTTCACCTTATCTTACCTTATAAATTATCTTTTACTATGATGTAGAGAGTGATATTCTAAGACATTTTGCATTTGGTTTAAATTTTTTAGCTTTTTATTACCCTAGCAACCATGCAGGGATTTGAATAAGAAACTGAAATATTAATGAGAGGTGTGAATAGAAAGATGACCAATAAAAATTAACAATAAATTAATAGCCTTACAGAGCACTGCTATTTAGATGGGGTCAGTGACCCCCCCCCCCATTTGAAAGCTGAAAAATGCCAGAAGAAGGCAAATAATTCAATAAAAATAAAAAAGGAAGATCAATTGAAAAGTTGCTTACACTTAACCATTCTATGATATACTAAGAGTTAACTTGAAGGCGAACCACCCTTTACGTTTGGAGCAATTGACAAATTGGATTTGGGGAAATTTGCAAATTACAAGCAAAGCATAGGTATAAAAAGATAAAAATGCAACTGAAAAATTGCACACGCATAAATAATAGCATGGCTGTAAAAGTTTCTGTTTTTTTATTATGGCAAAAAGGGATTTGCAATTGATGTGCTCATGCTGCCATCTTCAGGAAAACATTCAGATTTAGCTTAATCTTTTCTGACCTTAACACTTGGTAAGTTTAAAAAGAAAAGCATAAGCTAGATAAATCCCATCAGTCAGTTGCAGTTATGCTATTTATATTCATCCACTAGTTGGAAAGTTATAATTAATGTACATGCTGCATTTTGTGTGATTTTTTTTATGAAGATAAACCCCTTTAGTACGAAACAAACACATTGAATTTATGGTATTTCTGGCCCATAGTTTGTGGTCCATTGTATCAACTGTTACTTATGTACATGTGTCCTTGCCCTCCACCTTCATTAGATCCAAACATTTTCTTTTGACTGTATTTGACAACCGTGTTTCAAACAATGTCTTTCATTTCCCATTTCCTTATGTTATTTTCAGTTTTATAGGATGAGAATATATGGTTGCCCTCTTGTGGTCAATTAGGCAAAAAAATAAGGCTTCCTATCATCCAAAGTAATTTGCGTGATTTACAGGTGATAATATCATTAACACATAAGGAGTTGTTTACTATCACCGCAGCACTAGAGCACCTAGGGGCACAAAAGCCAAGGGACAGAAAGTGCAACCAAAGCATGCTGGATTCTCATTGGAGGAATCTCTTTCATTAATAATACCCCTGAAGAACTTGGAAAAAAATGATATCCCCTTCATGCTTGATAACCCTTGATAATACATCTGGGGGTAGTAGTTCAACAACATTTGTGTGGGGTAACACTGCTGTAGATGGCTTGTGTCCCCCTTTAAGGCTTCAGATGTTCAGGACTTTGATTTTGTTTGTAGAGTGTGCATCATGAATATGTGCAGCATATATTAAAATATTACTAACAAACTTTTATTTATTAATGTTGTTTAGAAATACTCTTTATTGTATATATATACAGTATGGTACTGTATGGTCGGACCATATTTTATTCTGCATGAATGGTACATTTAAGTTTTATCGTTTTTATTTATGTCATTAATATGTAAGCTAGTGCACAAAATAGAATCAAATTAGGTCATTAATACATGTACACTACTGTACTTCTGGAAACCATCAAAGCACCATTTTATGAAATGCTCTATTTTTCAAAATGAAAGAGAATGTTATCATATAAGACATACTGGTGAATAAAACATTTAGTAACACAGCCTGATAGAAGAAGAAACCATTGCAGATGAGGGGAGAGTTTAGGACTGGCAGCTTTTGCTCATCAACCTTATAGAATTCATCCAGGGAACACTCAGAACTAAGAAGCTGCATCTCTTTTTCTAAATAAAGAAAACAAAGGAGTGTTAAGTTTTATTATCACATTGTTCTAAATGCTTATAAGATCCAGCCAGATCTACGACATCAGGGGTTCAGCACAAACCTTTGTAGTTTATGTGCAAATACAATTCTTCTTCAGACTGGGGTACCAGAGGCCCACCAGAAGACCTCAGCCTATGGGGCCACTTTCCAAACTCATTTTCATTGTTTCCTCATACAACCTCTTTTTTTCTCCTAGTCTGTTTTTTTCTGTACTATAATACTTCCATCTAGTTGGTTAGGTGCAGAAGGGTCCACTTACACCTGGACACATTGAGTTCTGCAATGGGCCAGTACAATACCAAGCACACAGCTTAAAGAGAACCCAAGTTAGGGCATATCATCATTATCTTTGAAGTGAGTGCTTGTCTGAAGGCTTTAAGTCAGTTGACTGGTGGCAAGTGTAAGTTAAATAGTTAGCAATATAATGATGATTTGGTAGCTAAGTTGCTGCTGTGCATTGCTCTTTCTTGCAATGGAGGTAACTCTCTGCTAATGGACAGTGGACTTTTGGGGGCAGTATACTGGGGCACACTGGGCTGTAGTACCACTGCATTTAGAGGACAATACACTGTAAAAGCATTGTTTTGGGAGGCTAATTGTGCTTTAAGGACAGAGCATAATGGACTATAGGGAAAATGGTATTGTGGAAACATATGACTATGAAGATTTTCATTTCTCCAGCTCATGGTATCCTATATAATAAAGTTCAAGTGTCTCTGCGTCCAGTCCCTGTGTCCGTGGAATTGCGCTACTGCCGCATGTGCCTCACTGACCGAATTTACCAGTTTTGGCCACTAGAGGTGGTATCAGTACCAGTACTTAGAATAGAGACAATGGAAGCCTGTGGTGAAGTGTATAAGGTAAATGCCTCTGACCAGTGCTTTTAGTGTTCAATTCCCATTGAGTGATAATTTATGCTAGCAAAGTAGATAGACGAGCAACTTTGCACCCTTACGCTGTGGTGTGTTTTAGCATTGTGGGTGATAGTCTAAATTCGCACGTTAGTGAATTTGCGTAGCGCAGGCGAAAAATCGCCTACAGCAATTCTGTTTTTATAAATGTTTGACTACATATGTTCTAGCGCCAGTTAATTTAACGGGCTTAATGTAAAGTTCAAGTGTCTCTGCGTCCAGTCCCTGTGTGCGTGGAATTGCGCTACTGCGCATGTGCCACACGGACCGCCTCTGGCGAATTTACGCTAGCGAAGTAGATAGATGCGCAACTTTGCACCCTTACGCTGTGGCGTGTTTTACCATTGTGGGTGATAGTCTGAAAGACGTAAATACGTTACCGTTCGCCAGAGCGTAAACATTCGCATGTTAGTGAATTTGCGCAGCACAGGCGAAAATTCGCCTAGAACAATTCTGTTTTTTAGAAATGTTTGACTACATATGTTCTAGCGCCCGTTAATTTAACGGGCTTAATGTCTAGTATCTAACATAAAATAAAACAACTGGACTTGCTGAGTAATCATTGAAGAAGTGTCTCTAGGAGTTGCATGACACACTGGTAATCCTATCATAGTAACAACACAGAATCAACACCTCTGTAAATTTCAGATGTCACCTATTTGAAGAGTTACAATGTGCCATTGTGATTGGATTAGTGGAAAAGTATTTGCCAAGAACTTCCCACACCAGTGGAAGCTGCTTGGATGAGTATAGAAACTTCTTCAGTGATTACTCAGTAAGTACAGTTGTTTTAGAATTACTTATATTAGGTATTGTGGATTGAGGGAAACTATGCATATCTCATAGATGTCAACATGATATATATGATGTTTTTCCTAAAGTGGGCAAAACACTTGTGGCAAAACGTGTTAGTGGCAGATCCATAGAGGGATGGAGTGTAAAGGTGGCCATACACAAAGAGATCCGCTCGTTTGGCGATGTTGACCTTGAGGTGGGCGATATCGGGCTGATCCGATCGTGGGCCCTAGGGCCCAACGATCGGATCAGTATGGGCGGTCGGATCGCGGGACCGCATCAACGAACAGATGCGGCCGCTATCCGACGGGATTTTTAATCCTGCCCGATCGACATCTGGCCGACTTTCGGCCAGATATCGATCGGGAAAGCCCGTCGGAGGCCCCCCCACATGGGCAGATAAGCTGCCGACACAGTCTGTCGGCAGCTTTTATCTGCCCGTGTATGGCCACCTTTAGAATGAGGGCCTGTCCCACTGTGGGTAGATTTTATTCTGCATTGTTGATGATCTACCTGCCTACCTTTGTGATACAACCTCTTGTGTCGCTAAGTTAGAACAAGTTACATGGAAAAAAAACTATGTAGGTGATTTACTTTGCATTGTATCATTTTACTCAGTTTTGGTATTTCTCCTGTATACAGAGTCAATTCAGTTGGTTGGAACATACCAACTTGTATATTTTTGAACAGTGAGGACTTCTTGTGAGACTGACTGAATATTTAATTTCTTCATGGTAAAAACATAGAGGATAACAGCATGTTCATATATGAGACACATGACATCGTATATCAGAAGAACCTAAAGATCAGAAAAGTTTAGGATCCTGGAGTGCAATTTGTCCTAATGAAACATTAGAGGAGGGCAAATTGCAGATTCCAGATCATACAGAAATATTAATATAATGTGAGGAAATTGGACGTTGCGGGTACAGTATCAAGGCTATAAATCTTTTTTTAAACAAAGGCTGAAATCCTTGAAAAATTTTATGGGATTTAACCACAATTGAGAAATAATTTGTTATGAACAATGTCTTGCAGTGTTGTATGCATTTATTGTATAATGCTACCTTTTAGATGCTGTATGCTTTTAATTATTTTCTTTAAGTAATTTATTGGGAAGGATGCCTGGGTGCTGGGTAGTGATGGGCGAATTTATTCGCCAGGGGCGAATAAAATCACCAGCGAAATTTCGCCTAAAAAACGAGTCGCGCGTAGTTTTTGACACGACGCGTCAAAAGCGTCCCGTGACTCGTTTCGCGAATTTTTCGCCGATTCTAGAGAAATTCGCGAATCTTTAGGCGAAGCAAATCGCGGGAGATTCGCCCATCACTAGTGCTGGGGAATTACTTCTTTTTTTTGTCTGCCCTTATGATGAAGAGGGGTCACCTCTGCAGCTCCATGTGTTATGCTGACAGTTATAAGACATTCCTTTCTATTACCTGTGTTGAACAATTTTCTGAGTCGGATTCAAAATCACTGCATGGTGTCACAATGACTTCAACATCCATTGCATACTTCATTCCAGCCACCACCTGCAAGGAAATAAAGAAAAACTCAAGGATGAAATGTTCCCATATGTATGGAGTTCTGAAACTTGGGCTCGTTTACCAATCATAGATACATTTGTGCTAGTGCAGTAACACATGGAAACCAATCAAGTTTTCTTCAGACTGTGGTGTGAGAGGTGCAAATGTGCCCAGTGTTAATAAATTAAACCAAGTATCTTCTGAGTTGTGGTTGTTATATGAATAATGGCTAACTGGTTGAGTTGAACTGCCGTGCACAATCTGTCTCATTATCTCAAGGGACATGCCAGTGGTGTAACTAGATGTTACTGGGCCCCACAGCAAATTTATTTTAGGGCCCCCAAAATATCCAGAGGTTGTCCTGTTTTACCACTATATATTGAAATTGCTCATTATGTAGAATCTGATGGGCCCCCTATTCCTCCTGGGCTCCCCTGCAGCTGCAGGGTCTGCTTCGTCTGTAGTTACACCCCTGGCACATGCAGTGAATGCACAATTGTGCAGTTATTTTCTTTAAGTTATTTATTGGGAAGTATGCCCGGGTGCCGGGGAATTAAGGAGTTCAATGACCATATAATAGCACAAGGCTGAACCTCGAAGGTCATGGAAATCCGAGGTTACTTCTACTATCCTCATATTTTCCAACAAGGGGTACTTTATTTATTATAATAAGTTTTAGTTAGTCATGTGACAAAAATGACATCATTACAATTTATAACTAATGACATCACTAGTCACCATTTATAAGTATATAATTTACAGGATATTTATGGCTTTTGTGCATTATAGTAAAATATTGCATGACGTTGAAAAAAAGACCTTTAATTTAAGAAAAACCTGCTTCACAGCTACATGAAAATGATTCAGATGAAGGGGAATCTAAGACATTAAGGGGCAGATTTACTAAATTTGTGTGAAGGATTCGAATTGAAAAAAATTTGAATTTCAAATTTTCTTTGGGCTACTTCGACCATTGAATTTGACAAATTCGACTATTGAATAGCCCTTTAGTCGAAGTACTGGCCCTTAAAAATTTTTTTAGATATAACAATTTGTTAGATTAAACCTACCGAATTGCTATATTACCCTATGGGAAGCTCCCATAAGATTTCCCAAAGTTTTTTTGATTGAATAAAAAAAATTTGATCGAATGGTTAAAATCGTTTGAATTGTTTGATTTTGTTCATCAAATTTTTCTTATTCAATCGTTCGATAAATCAAATTGCGTTAAAAACCCCTCGAATTCGAAATCTGAATTTGAGTGGTTTTAATTCGATACAAATTCGATGGTCGAATTCGAGGGTTAATTGACTGCCTGCTTTTTTAAGCAATGGATAAGAGGTACAATGTACCATTACCCTTAGGGCAGACTGCAACAGAACCCTGTACTTACCACCTTTCTATCAGGTATGAGGTGCAGAACACAGACAGACCTCAGACAGAAATTAATTTCAATAAGCACTGGGAGGAATTCCTTTATGTCCCTGAGTATTCTTGCAATTCTATCTGGGGTCAAAGTAAATGATATATAGACCTTTAAAGGGTGGAACAGCTGTCAGCATATTATGTATATGAAGTAGCACAGGGTGCAGAAGGGTCAGCTATTTCCCTTCCTGTAGCTAAAATAGCATTGTGGTAAGGGAAGTCTTCCATTGACAGTGTCAGCCTGCTAACTGCAAATAGAAAGTGTCTGTCCTGTGTACCAGTAGGACATTTATCTATAAAGTCCATAACCAAAACTCACAAAAGCATTTCTTGCAGCAAATTATTTAGGAATAATAGAAGCAGACTCCCCACCTTTGTTTGCTCTACTGCTGAAGATTTATTGTACAGTTATAGGACCTTTTTTTTAAAGAATGATCAGAAACTGGAGTTTTCTGGATGTGTGGTCGTAATTTGGACCATCATACCTTAAGTTAACTAAAAAATTATTTAAACATTAAATAAACCCAACAGGATTGTGTTGCCTCTGATAAGAATTAATTATATCTTAGTCAGGATCAAATGCAATGTACAGTAAGTTTATTCTAGAGAAAAATTCAATAATTTGTAAAAATTAGACTTAATTCATTAAAACTGAGTCTTTCTGTAATTCAGAGCTGTCTGGATAACGCATTTACAGATATAACAGATCTCATACCTGTATTAACCATGGAATAAAAGATGATAGCTACACTAGGCACAGTTAGATTATGTGCTCATCAGCCTTATCCGCAGGCAAGTTTTACTTGATGAAAGTACAAGTGCAGAACAAACATTCCGCTCACATCAGTTGCAGCTAATTGAGAAACTTCCCACACAGAACTGAGGGAGAAAACCATGATGAAAGAGCTGCCATTCTCTGTGAGCACAGGACCCTTTTGTCTTCCCTGCCGCAGCATTCCAGATTACTGCTCCTGCGCTCTCTGCACTGACAGGTCATTTTTAAGTTTTCTATTTTTAATCTTTTTTTTTTTTTAAAGAAACTATTCAAAGTTTTTTACATTCAAGGAAAACTGGAAAAAGTCAATATTTATCCACTTGGTTTTAGAAACGTAAGAGCTGCTGCTGAACAATAACCTGCTTGTGTGATTCAGAGCTGGAGAGTAGAGCCAAGTACTGGTCAGTTGAGCCCATAGTCCTGTGTGACTGCAAAACAACATTCCTGAGATGAGAAGGATATTCTGCTTAGAGACTCAGTGTTTAGCTATTTTCAAAGTGAAATAACCAATAAACATCTGAAATGTTTCTTGGTAATCTGTTCACTTGATATTTATATAGATTTATGTATTTATTTATTTTGTACATATATATTTTCAGAATACGTTTTGATGTGATGCATACTTCTCCTCTAACCTATTACAATCGCCACTCAACGCCAAGCACTCAAGGAGAGGGAAATATTGAATCTACCTGTATATAGAATATAAACCACTAAAAGTGATACAAAAGATGCAAGTTCCCAGTAAAACTGATTTGGGCATGTTATTCTGAAGTCTAAGGGGCAGATTTCGAATTCGAGGATTAAAAAAACCCTCAAATTCGACCATGGGAATAGTTGGGAATTGTTGGGGAATGAAAATCCTTCAAATTTGAATATCGAATTCGAAGGATTTTACCGCTTTGATCTGGCGAACTAGGCAGTCGAATAAAAATTTTCTATATTCACTGGTCGAAGTGGTCTTCAAAAACATTCAAAAATTCTAATTTGAATCTTTTTGAAAATTCGATCGAACTTAGAATCCTTCATGTGAATTTAGTAAATCTGCCCCTAAATGCACATCTGCTAAGGGGAAAACCAGTGCCATTGGCATGGCCAATTTGTACATGTAAAGTGGTGCATACAACAACATACAGTAGATATACTGCCCTAGAACTCAATTGATCACTACCAACAACAAGCCACGCAACAGCTCACTGGTGAGGTTGCAGTTTAGTATTTGTTCAGATTCAACCAACTTCCAGCAGAAAAAGGACTTGATCCCATTAATACAGCTCAAACCCACCATTTATACTTCCATTAGATTTTTACTGACCTGCTTCCTGAATCTGATAATCCTATGGATCTTGGTGATGTACTCGCCGTTATTCCCTCTGTTGTACTCATCAGTGGCAAACTGCAAAGCCTCCAGCGTATACTTATCATCTTCCTTTGCATCCCTCCAGCCACCCATCAGCTGATCTTTATTTGAGTTGTATTTATTTTGTCCAGAAACCAACCCCAGTGCAAATACAATCAAAATCAATGTAACAACAATTTTCCTGCTGGAAGGCATTCCTGCTGCTTTTCCTTTGCTTTCTTCAGCTGAATTGTATGTTGCTGGGTGTCTCTCCTCTCAGAATGTGAAACTGATCCAGCAACTGGAGAATATAAAGAGGGGAAGTTGAGTGGCTTGCCAAGCTCTTTTGCAAATGACTTGTTAGGAAACCGGCCAAGAGAAAAAAAAAGATAAGGGAAAATTGGAAATGTGCTGAGAGCAAAACAGGCTGCAAAGTTATAAGAACAGATACTGGAAGAGTGCAAAGATCTCCTTGAGTCTATTTGTTGAACGTAATATCCCCTGTATGGGGACATAGTGTATTTTTTAAATTCTAATTTTCTAAAACTTGCTAAATCAACAAGAAAGAATTCTGAGCAAAGCACACACAGCTTTAAACAAAAAAGTATACCCATAATTTCAGCGCCAATTTCAGCATTATTTTGATTGAATAGGTCCATTTTCGATCGAATAAAAATTATTCCAATCGTTCGATTGCATTTTGTGCAAAATCCTTCAAATTCCTAGGACTTTGAATATTTTTCTGGACAAGTTCTAGGAGTTCCCCAATAGGCTAAAATGGCTATTCGGCAGCTTTATGGTGGTGAAGTGTCGAAGTTGAAGGATTTTAAAGGGCCAGTACTTTTGTAAGTCGAAGTAGCCCAAAATTACTTTGAAATTCAAATTTTTTACACTCAAATTTTATTAGAAAATTCACTTCAACCCTTAGTAAATGTGCCCCTAAGTGTCTTTTTATAACCTCGCTATGTATATATTAAAGAAAGGGAGGGGGAGCATCATAGATAAAACCCTGTTTTTATTGCATTACATAAAAGCTGGGGAAAAAAACACAATTTTAGACAATGAAATGTATGTATCAAATATGTCTACATACAGAGTCTGCAGGGATGTTTAAGACAGCTCCCCGGTGGATTCCGTGTCTCTACCAAACGTTTACCCCTCAGTGCAACAATGTGAGGCAACAATTACTGGGTATGTTGCGGTCTCCTTAGTGAAGTCAACATGCTCTTCTTTTAATATGTACATGGTTATAAGAAGACACTTATCGTGGCTCACTAGTAACAAACTGGGCCAGCATGTGCATCCTCTGGCCAACATGTGCATCCTTTTTACACATGCGTGCGCATGTCCTTCACGCACATGCTCAAGCACCCTTTTTGCTCATGCTTCCTTTTTGTGCAAGTGCACACCTATTGGCCGCTGCAACTGGCCAGGTTGCCTAGGGCTTGGGCCGGAGCTGGGATTGGCTAAGTACTGCTCTTAACCTATATAATTAAATACCACCTTGTCCTCCTACTCTATAATAAAAAATAACCCCACAAGTAATGGAGTTATAATATAATACCCACATATATATTGCAGCTTCAGACGTAGAAGAGGTAGCAAAAATGCTAAGTTTTCATGAGCAAAGGAGCTGATGATGCTCACTATTGTTAAAAACAACAAGAAATGTATTGATTGTTTGTTCTGGCCCGTTCCAATATGAAGCTGATTCTACAGAAGTGACAGATGCGACTTCTGACCCTTCACTTACTCCATTGTAAGTCACTTACTTGGAGGGCTGCCAGTGGGATCCAAAAGGCATTTGAGCAGTGAAATAACATTTCTGGGAAACTGATCTCCCCACCCAAAAACATGATGTACAAATATTCATGCCTTTAATTCCCATTTTAACCACAATTATGCAGGCCGGACAAACACAGGGCACTTGAAGTGCACTTGCATTGTGCAGGTTGGTGAGGGCAGGGGCATTGGACATACCATTGACACAACACAGTGCTTTGTAGCGAGCAGAACAGCTTTCCCCTTTTTTCATGTTTAGAACTTTTTTTATTCATCCACATTTTATACTTTTTAGTGCTGATTCTATTAGTTCATTTTCAACCAGCTCTTTTCTCCCCTGTGGGATGAATAAAATTGTTACTGCCCAATTAAAAAAAAAAGGATTTTATAAAAAAAAAACTCTTATGTGCAAAAAACTCATGCTGTTGCTATGGCTACACAGAGGCTGAGACCAACAAAGAACAAAAAGGAAAGTATGCTGCACACAAACACTGTGCAACAGGCGAAAATAACAAGGGGCAATATGCACCACTTAGGGACTTTACATGGTGATTATGGGCAATTTGAGGCTTTATAAAACATGACAGTTTGTCTACAGTGTTCTTATGTTGCATATTGTGTTTTGTGCAGTTCATTTGTGCATACAGCTTTGGAGTTAACTACAAGGTCCTTTGTACATCAAATATACATAGATACAGTATACAGTTATGAGATCTGTTATCCGGAAACCCGTTATCCAGAAATCTCTGAATTAGACTCCATTTTATCCAAAGATTTTTAAAAATGATTTTTCTATTTAATAATAAAACAGTAACCTGTACTTGGTCCAAACTAACATATAATGAATCCTTATTGGAAGCAAAACCAGCCTTTTGGGTTTATTTAATGTTTACATAATTTTCTAATCGACTTATGGTATAAAGATCCAAAGTACGGAATGATCCCTTATCTGGAAATCATCAGGTCCCAAGCATTCTGGATAACTGGTCCCATACCTGTACAGTGTGTATATATACAGTATATATAATGCATGCTAAACTGCATATACTTTTAACATCACATTATACTACACTAAAACCATCTCATACTGGCAGATTTAGTTATTTGCCTTGGCACTGTTATGTGAATTAGACTTCTGTGTATACATTACACTAACAAACAAAGTTGTGTATATTAATGGGAATAAATATTCCACATGAAGCACAATATTATGTGAAATAGATTTATAGAAATATTGGTTTCCTCATTCATCTATAAATGATGTCCCATTTTGGATGCAGCTAATATAATAGTTTAAAAAGGTACCTGAGTGATTATATCATTAGACCACAAGAGGAAGCCAAATCAAAATGAATGGTCGAGACCAATACAGTTATACTTTCTATACAACAAACTCTATACCACTTTGACTATTAGGGGCAGATTTACTATTGGTCGAATTTCAAATTTAAAAAAATTCCAAATTTGACAATT
>CM044440.1:31594386-31619152 GCA_024363595.1 Xenopus borealis | reverse complement strand
ATATGAAACAAATTAAAACATGCTTATGAATTACAATAAAGAGTGCATTAGCATATATAATCCATTCAAATCCATCTTTGATATGTCACTGAATTATCTGTTCAAATGCTTTTCTGACTTTTTTTTTTATTCTTTCATTCAGTGGCAACTACAATAATCTTTAGGCAATGCTACAGGTGATGTCAACTAAACCGCATGCTAACTGTATTTCATGTCAACTTAGCAAATATATAAATTTTTGGTTTTATCACACATTTCATGTTAACTTAGCAAATATATAAATTTATGGTTTAATCACATATTTCATGTTGACTTAGCAAATATATAGATTTATGGTTTTATCACATATTCCAATTTGGAGAAGAGCTGAAGGTTTATCGAATTGCCCCATAAGGTGCAGAGCACCCCCTCCCATACAAGTTTTAAGTTTGAGTAGTCACAGGTGGCAGGGGTTGGTACACTCTGAGCTCCAGAAGTAATTTAAAGGTGCAGTTGGTGTGTTACTGGGAAACCAAGGGCCCATAAAAAAACCTTAGACCAGGAGTCAACTCTCAGTACTATTATTCTTCCTCTCCTCTTTCAACCTCTATTCTCTTAGTCTCATATACTGTAATCTATTATTCCATATATTTAGCCTCTTTGTTCACATGGAAATAGGGCATGGCCATGAAATAAGTCAAATGTTTAGCAGCATGAGGGCCCACTGGGTGTTTTTCTGGTATCCTGGTGGGTCAGTCTTACACTGGATAGGCCTGGGGTCCTTGGGAGGGGTGGATAATAAAGGAATGTGACTTGGAAAGGAAGTAGGACACAGTCATCAGGCCTTGGCTCAGGGTGAGTCCACTCAGAAGATAAAGGACATTGTTTACGGCTGTTTCTCTTGCATTGCTAACTGTTGCGTTACACTAATGACGCTTTTAGTACACATGCCAGAAGTTATGCAATACTAAATCTATCCTCACGATTGTAAGCAGTACTCAGGAAATATACACGTAATACATTTTGTGAAACAGTTTATTGTAAAAATATACGTGACTACACTAGATATATGTATATACCTAGAAGGGCTGGCATTGTATTTGAAAATTAAACACAGCAAGTACCCAGCAAAGTGTTTTACAATTACCCAATGAAACAAAACAATTGTATTCATTGGCAATAATAAAGTTCACTTAATCTGCATTTTTGGCAACAAGTTAAAAAAAATCCTGATATTATTACTTGAAAATAACTTTAAACCTATTGCACATGAAAACTTTTGACCATTGTTGTCATCTAGTGGAAATGCCCCTGTCACCTTGCAGTTTTTTAAGTGTAGGTCATACCGCCCAACAATTTAATAATCAAATGAAGGACACATCAGACCATGTCCCTTTTGCCAGACCACAACATATGTAACCCTTTCAAAACCCCTCATACTCATAGTGAGCACCACGCATGCATCCTCAAGCCTCAAGAACATGGTAGTTGGTAATTCTGGATTTCTGTTTAAGAGGCTTATGTAAAGTCTAGGTGATTTGGTACAAATCTGTTCAGGGAATGCGGTTACAGGAGGCTGCAAATTAGATTTTGGCTCCATCAATGCCTTAAAGGGAAACTATTGTGAAAGTGAAATATAAGCCCCATCTTGTGTAAAACAGGAAACCTAAATATAATTAATTAAAAATTATGCATTAAGAAGAGAAATTTGATGACTGCAGAATTGTTAACTGATTATATTTCTAACATTTGTATCCAAAAGAATTAATCTTTAGTAATCAATTTTAATTTTTTTGCAAGTTTCTCTTTAAACAGTGGTTTAAATGTAGAGGAAGTGGCCCTGTTGGACACTAATTAATGAGCAATTTAAATATCTCTTGCTGAAACGGAAACTTGAAATTTATACTGTTTTTATTTTAGTGGCTAAAGACTTAGCTTAGCTTAGCTGTGGAGCCAGTAAGTCGATTTAGCCCCAGGCCAGGGTTGACTTTGAATTTGTAGCCCTCCTGTTGCTAAGTGCTGTATAGAAAATCCTAAAACCCTGGTTAAAATCCCGCCTGGGCCGTAGAGTAAAATTCCATTGGCTGGTCCATTTATTCCAAAAAAGATGGAGGAGGTGGGGACATAGTTACATAGTTGAATTGGGTTGAAAAAAGACAAAGCACATCAAGTTCAACCCCTCCAAATTAAAACCCAGCATACACACACACATCCCTCCACTCTTTCACACACATTGTATATGCCCAAAGCTATACCAACTGTAGAGTTTAGTATCAAAATAGCCTTTGATATTACGTCCAAAAAAATCATCCAATCCCCTTTTAAAAGCATCGACAGATTCAGCCATCACAACATCAGCCGGCAGAGCATTCCACAACCTCACTGTCCTCACTGTGAAGAACCACTTACGCTGTTTCAAGTGAAAGTCCTTTTCTTCTAGTCTGAAGCCTCTGGTGCGGTGATCTTCTTTATGGGTATAAAGGTCCCCTGATTAGTGATGGATGAATTTATTCGCCAGGCGCAAATTCGCTGCGAATTCCCAGCTGCGAAACACCAGCGTAAATTCGCCTGGTGAAAATTCACCGGTGTGGGAAAAAAACGAGATACGTGTGGAAAAAATTTCCTCAGAAATTCGCAAATTTTTCGGCAAAGCGAAACGGGATAGATTCATCCATCACTACCCCTGATATTTGTCTATAATGTCCTCTAATGTATTTGTAAAGTAGTTACTGAATTCAGTGGGGAGGACCTAACATATTGGCAGGTAGATTAATTTAGGCAGATGAAAATGAAAGTTCTCTTGGGCAGTGGCATAACTACTCGCTGGTGGGCCCTGGTGCAGGATTGGCAGCCGGGCCCCTCTATCGGGCTCTCCCCCCTATGAATTGCACATTGGAGTCCTCTCCGGTGGGGCCCCAAGAGGGTGCAGACCCTGGTGCAATTGCACCTCCTGCTCCCCTGGTAGTTACGCCACTGCTCTTGGGTGATTTTAGGCTTTTTTCCCTAATTCCCCCATTACTGCCTTGCCCAGCCCCTTCCACCATCAGCAAGCATTCACTCCACCAGCTACTACTGTGACAAAGAACTTCACACCTGAGAAGCCTAAACTACAAGAATAATTTTCTCCTGCAAAGCAATGGGCCAGGAATGTGGGATGCTAGTGCTGTTGCAAGTTTTCCAACCACAGGGCTTTAGTTACATTTGTATATAAACAGAACAGATTACCTAAAGTGCTTCACACTAGAAGTTATGTAGCGAACTGTATAACTATGTAAATGATGT
The DNA here is from genome assembly GCA_024363595.1 of Xenopus borealis. Taxonomy (NCBI): domain Eukaryota; kingdom Metazoa; phylum Chordata; class Amphibia; order Anura; family Pipidae; genus Xenopus; species Xenopus borealis. Next base: position 31,615,891 of record CM044440.1, on the reverse strand, counting down.
TCCTAATAATTCAGTTGTTATTGTACAGTATGCTCTGCAAATGAGAAGCAAACTGCTGGATGCTACTTAAAGGGAAACTAAAGTCTAAAAATAAAATATTGTTAGAAATTTTGTATATTAAACATAAACATGAACTTACTGCACAACAAATTAATTATGTTTTCAAAGTTGGTCGCAGGGGGTCATCATCTTGTAACTTTGTTAAACATCTTTGCAACACCATGCACATGCTCATTGTGGTCTGGGATTCAGTTGGGAGGCTAATTGGAGTACTGACTGCACTTTGGGGGAGCTGGTACTTGTTCTATCTTGGAATGAGGATCTAAAGAGGTCTTGGGTTCCATTTATATAGACATGTTTAATCTCTGTGTTGTTGGGTATTTTGTGGCTAGAGTGTGAAACATTGCACTAGTTTGGGGAAATTACTCTCCATCTACCTGTGGATGCCCCCATACTGATGTTTTATAAAAATCACTAAAACCAATGTGAAAATATGTATCATACATGACATTACAACCTGTACCAGCACATGAACATACAGTAAGAAGGAATTTTATCTTGACTGTACTGTAAATGCATTGCATCCCAAATTCCTTATAGGAGAATTCAAACCCCCACTAATAAAATCCTTTACCCCATCCTCTACATAGTCCTCCCTCCCTGCTCCCTACAGGTGATAACACCTGTAAGTGCCACTAATCCTTTAATTACCTAACATTGCAGAGCCAGCGCAGCATCACCATCTTCTGTCTCTTCGGTATTCTGCTGGTCCTCTTCCTTCCCTCCGGCAATTTCCATCACTTTCGACGCATACGCAGTTGTAACAAACCAGAAGACTGTCCCAACTGCACACACGCCAACAAGGCAATCACTTCCCGAAAAAGACAGAAGAGTCTAAGAGTTCAATTCTCTTTTAAGGAAAAAAAACAAAGCTGATGTCCCCTTTGTACTGGCATCTTCTTTTTTTTTTTCCATAAACTTTTTATTAATTTTGTAAAATTTACAATTTGCCCACATAGGGTCAAAACACAATACTATTGGCATTGTTGCACACATACAGAGCATCATCCTATGTTAATATTCATGTTCATGTTCATCTCCCATAGTGCTCATCTTACTGCATATCAAGCCTTTTATTATTTTCATATACATTAAGGTACACAGATACAGTTTCTCCTGTTTCACTACCCCTTTGCCACTGTTAGAATATGATTCACCATCTTCTGAGATGGGTTTTTTTTAATTTCGGGATTCTATCTACTAGGATGAATACCAGAGGGTCTAAGTTTACTGTTATCATTGTCACCCTTTCTATATATCCCTTGACCAATATCCAATATCTATCTAGTATATAGCACCCCCAAAACATAAGTAATAGGGAACCCTCTTGTTCTTCACATCTTCAGCACATTGGGGTGGAGGTACTTGGAAATAATTTATTTCACAATAACGGGGTATGATACCAGCCCATAATGATCTTGTAAATGTTTTCCTTGACTGAGGCACATATTGAGGTTTTCCCTGCGTTTTCCCAAATTCTCCCCCTATCATAAAGCTGTTAACAGACATTTGTTGACAGCAAGACACATTTTCAATTAGGGATTATAATAATTTATAATTTTGAAATGTAAATGTGTGATTTGGGCCTGAGGGATGCATGTTGCATATACAATGGGATTTTATTACATTCAACGTATGAAAACGTGCAAATTAGTTGCCAAGGAGGAGAAAAATAATAGTTTACAGACCGGCTCTAATAAAGTGATAGAAGAAAAGGATTATCTGTCCCTTAAGATTTGTATTGAGTCTAATCATAAACATATATATTCATGAAGTACTAATATAATATAATGATGGCGCATTAGGGATAAGCCATTTGGATTTTTGGCACTTATCTTAAAATCATGGCAACAAAAAGCAGAGCATTGTCTCCTAGCATTTTCAATCTCAAAGTTTGGATCCTTGTAGATTCCTAATATTGGGCCAATTCCCAATGTCATAATGCAGAAATACATGAAGATGCATGGTTCCAAAGGGGGTATTTTGGGATTTATTTACTGTGTAATAATGATAAAGAAGGGAATATAAATTACAAAGTAATTATCCAGTTTTAACATGCAAGGCTTGTGCATGTAAACTGAGCAATGGGGGGGCGGGATGATGACATTGGGGCAGACCAACATGGGCGTCCACATAAAATTTTTCAGGGGGGTTATCAAAAAACAGCCTGTAGTTTGTAGGAAATCAATTTGTTGGCAAAGCCCATAGAGTCACTCAGAACATACATAATTATATAACTAGGGGGCTATTTAAGTAGTATAAAATCAGAAGGGCTGCAAAAATGTTTTGGCCATGTGCACTTTGTGAACATACCCATAGAAAACTACACCCAATTTCAAAAATATACCCCAGATGTGCCGTTATAATGGATAACAAGCATATCAATTACAATAAGCCAATATTAACCACAGACATGCCACTATAATTGGTACAGTACAGGGAATGTACTGTATAATGGGATAGGAATGATATTAGAGACCTTAGAGATGATCTTAGATGTCATAGTTCCTTTAGTAATAGAATGATTTTACCTAGATGTACTACTGATTGTTATAGGAAATCTTTTTTCCCTGTAGCTATTGCTGTTTTTAACTCTTTCCTTCTAAGCATGTAGTAATTTGGGAGGTTTTTAGCTATTTATGATGATGTTTTATGTATTAGATTTTTTTGTATTTTTTGTATTTTAGTGTTTTTTAGTGTTATTGTGCGTTAAACCCTGGCACAATCATTTCCTTTGTGATTAGAAACATTTGTATCTATTAATCTAATCAGCATATTTACTTGCCAGTATAATCACTGTAGAAATGGTAACTGAGCACTCACTGAAAACACTAGGCATGCCAGTAAGATGAAAGCAGAAGATAGATTATGAGGATGATACAAAGGTCACCTCCAGCTAGGGTTGCCACTTTAAAAAATAAATAAAAAATTACCAGCCAGTGGTGGGGGCGGGATTTAAGGGGTGGGCTGTGATGCAAAAAGGGGCAGGGCCAACAGGGGGTGGCGCAAAAGGGGGCAGAGCTACGGGATAGTGCTGAAAAAGGGGCGTGCCACATCTCCCGAAGCCGAAGAAAATGTAAGTTTTTCTAAGTGGTATTACAAATTACCGGCAGCTACATTGCCAGTAAATTTGTAATACTGGCCCTGGTGAGTGTTTTACCGATCACTAAACGCCGCATCATAGCCGTGTTCCCCCTGCCTGGTCTCAGATGCAGGGAAAGGTGCAATCCTCTGCATCTGAGACCAAGCAGAGGGGTGGGCCGTGATGGCAGTGGGAGTGGCCATGATGTCGGGAGCGGGGCTATGATGCGGCGATCGGGGATTGGCTGGTCACCGTGTCAATCAAGGGAATCCTGCCTGGTTTTCCTTATTTGGAAAACCGGGCAGGAAGTTTTGACTCGGACAGGTGGCAACCCTGCCTCCAGCCTGCAGATGGCAGTGTTTGGCAATCTGGAAACAGTAAGGCTGATGCCATGTGACTGTGTGAGGAATGCTGGGAAAGAAGAAGGCAAGGCAGGAAGGCAAGGCGAGAGCTGGCACAGATCTGGCAGCTGCAGGGAGACAGAGATCCCCTATGAGGTAAAGTTGGTAAAGTGCAGGGAAAGCTACACACGCTGCAGATTCCACTTAGTGTGTGAGTGAGTGTCAGTCAGGGAAGGACTTCACTTTCCATTGAGGCCCCTCAGGTTCCTGTTCCAACAGGCCTCACTGTAGCTATTGCAGATCTAGTGCCCAGTTAGGTACTCAGGGAATTGTTCCATAAGAACCAGATATTGTTTGCATTTGTTTGTTCATTCTTCTGATTTACATGTTCTAATAAATCAGAGAGTTCCTCACCAGGCAATTTTGAGCGACTTTAAAAATCGTGCCGCTCCGTGTGAACAAGCGAAGGCGACTTTAAGTATCGCCGGTGTGCTGGGGTGTCTAGCTATTTGGAGAGATTCGGGGGCGATCCGTTGCGGTGAGAAGTCGCCAGGCAACGGATCGCCCCCAAATCTCCCCGTCTGGCCTAAGCCTTACTCCTCCATGCTTAATTTAACAGCATCAAAGCAGGACAAGGAAGGTCACATCAGTTAGGCACTCTCTGCATTAGTAGAACTACCAGTAAGGAAGGAGCTGGACGTAATCAGACAGGCTGGATCAAAACTAGATAACAGGAGTAGAATCATGAGGCAAACTCAACGTCAGGAACAAGCCAAGGTCAGAACCAGGCAGTCACTAAGGTGACAGGAGCAGGTAGCAGGAATCAAAGAAACAACAATTGCGGGGAACAGAGCATGTAGGGCCAAGCACATTTGACCTATAGTATAACAGCCAGTGAGTCAGTGCAGAGCAGGGGGTTATGTAGCCAGACTAATGACCAATATATAGCACCTGTGGCCAGATTAACAATAGCTGAGTTCACCATACCTATCAGAGAATACAAGGATACCTATAGCCATGAATAGGGTTGCCACCTTTCCCTGCTGCTGAAGCCGGGCAGGGGGTGGTCCCGTGACGTCACGGGGGCGGTCCCGTGACGTCAGTGGGCGGTCCCGTGACGTCAGTGGGCGGTCCCATGACGTCACGGGGCGGAGCTATGACACCGCGATCGCCGATTGGCCGATCGCGGCGTCAATCAAGCTAATCCCGCCCGGTTTTCCTTATATGGAAAACCGGGCAGGAGGAATTGAACCGGGCAGCCCTTCAAAATACCGGGCTGTCCGGTTCAAAACCGGACAGGTGGCAACCCTAGCCATGAATGAGGACCTTAGCTACCTGCCTGTATCGCGCAGCAGTTTAGAAGACAACATAGCAAACTTCTAGTCACTAGTTCAAGCCCATGCAGGGTGTTACAGTTATTTCTAAGGGTAGATTCCCCGATGCTCATGAAGGTTCAGGTGCACATAGCCCAAAACCTTCATCTTACAAAGTATACCATTCCATGTGGTAGAAGCTGGCACAAACAGGAACATCCAAAACAAAAAGTGGTGCAAGTTAAAAAAGTTTTGTTCAAAGAAAAAACAACACTCAAAAGACAGCCTTACAAGTTTTATGCCAAGAGGGACATTTAATTATAGGCTCATAGATATTGGTTCACTCTGAATGTGCATAGAGTATAGAGACACAATTGTGTTGTGATTAGGGTTGCCACCTGGCCAGTATTTTACCGGCCTGGCCGGCATTTTTGATGGTTGATCCCAATGTTATTAATAGGAAAAAAAGATAAATATATAGGAAGGCCGGTATTTTTTTCAAGAAAAGGTGGCAACCCTAGTTGTGATGGTGTTGCTGATGAACGAACCAGTAGATGGCATACATGCAGGCAGATCTGGCGCATGTGCTCAAATGGCAAGTGGTATTAGCTGTTATACCATAACTGCAGATTGAGTTAAGTACAGTTTTGGGCTCCAGTCCTTAAGAAGGATATTGATGAGTTGTAGTTGCAACTATACTAGTTAAATGCATGCTAGACTAACTATGAGGATTGACTATTGAGGTTGGGGTTGTTTTCTCTTGCAGAAAAAAGCCTGTATGTGGACGAGTGAAATTTTTCTAAAAAAAAAATATGTCACCCATAGACTTCAATGTATTTCTCTCTTTGCAATTTCAGTGAAGCAAAACGGGTCAGATTTGCCACTAGTCATTAGTGGACATATTTAATCTTTACAAGATATTATATTATAGACAGATGGGTGGCATTATAGACAGATGGAGGATTTTATTTTCATATAGAAAAGCCAAAGAAATAAAGGCCCCTCTTAGACTTAAGGAACTGCATTTTCACCTGAAGCTGAAGAAATGATTCCTTACCATAAGGTTGTGGATATCCTCCTGGATGTGGTCGTGTTGGAAAATGACCTTGCTTGATTGTCTCTATCTATCTATGTGTCTCTCAAATATCTATCTGAATATCTATCTACTGCATCATTGGCAGGGGTTAAGCTTAAAGGAAAGTTCCAATTTTTTTTAAACAAATGCAAAATGTTAATATGCTGGTATCCATGTAAAAACAGGAACTTCATGATTTGTACTAATTTCAGGCAATTGTCTGGTCACTACCTATAAACAGTGTCTCAGAATGCTCAGTTTATTTACAGTTATCCTAAATCACATAGAAAGCTAAATCATAGCCTGTTCAGTAATTTTAGGCAGAAGCAGAGTTCACCTTGACAGTGGCATCTTAGACAGAAATGGGGCAATATTTCTTACGGACATAGAAGGAAAATGAAACCATTTGTTTAAAGGAAAAAGGATTGTGTCACACAGATCTTGAATCTAATGCCCAGGGACCAACTTTTTAAATATGTATCAAATTAATTCACAGGTATTTCTTTGTGCTGATGGTTTATGTAACACTGTAAATACAAATTTGAAATAACAATGTCACCAAGCACCGTAAGAATGAGCAAAGGCCTTGGGGGCATTATTTCTGTTCAAAATGAGATTATTCTGTCACTTGTAAACTAAAAGCAATCAAGATCATAAATTGTAGTTAAATCACTGTTAGCAGGGAAGTGAACCAGAGCGAATGCTCGAAAAGAATGATACTCCTGCCTGGTTTTTGACTAAGAATAAAATGTTTTTTCTGTTTAAAAGAAAGTGGTTATAGCACAACTATGTGAAAACAGGAAATTGTGTAGTCTTGTTAAGTATGGCATGACAGTTCTATTAAAGCTGATGTAGTGTATCCGTCTGACAGCTGCATTAGATACAAGAACGTTTTTAATGGGATTTGTCTTGGACAAAAAATGTTTTTCATTATATATTGACTTTATATTCTGTACAATCCTGTTGGACGTTGCAAAGTTACCATTAGCAGTGCACACTCCATGAAATCATGCACAGCAGTGGAACCCATACAACTGACACGTTTTGAACTGCTGTGTCTGTGGTCCTGGGGAGTGCGCACTGCAAATAGTGTTTCTCTTGCAGAAAAAAGCCTGTATGTGGACGAGCTAAACTGTTCATTTAAAGCTATATTTTACAAAGAAAAGGAAACTTTATGAAACTATAGGATTTTTTTTGCTTTTCTCACTTTGAGCATCCACATTTAAACAGTCTGATATTATACACGGCAAAGTGCCAACATTTAAGACATTTCTCTGATGTCCATTTATTAGTTTTAGCCAGGAGCACGGAATATATGATGTTCTTTTTAAGATAGTTATTCTGCTTCTAAGTATTCCTACACTGTGCTCTGTGTGTTCATCTGTACAGCACTACATGGACAAGCATGAGAGGGATATCACTTTACGTAGGAATCTAGGGTCACACCAATTAGTCTGATATCTCATACTGTGCCCTTTAGGGCTGTGACACACTAGGCTATTTGGGGAGATTGAGTAGCCTGGCAACTAATCACCTCGAATCGCCGCGTGTGATTAGCGCTGGCGATTTTTTTTATTTAAGCCAGCGCAGAGTGAGGGAAGGCCTTTGGCAAGATTGGTCGCCGCAAAGTCAAGGCGATTAGTCGCCAGGTGACTCAATCTCCCCAAATAGCCTAGTGTGTCACAGCCCTTAAACTACTGAGTCTTCTTTAGAAGAAATCAATAATAAATGCTTGATTCTTGTGATGTAGTTCTGGTGAGCATTATATGAGATAAAGCATACTATAAGCTTTGTAGTTCCCAGATGTAATATATGAGTGCTTTGGCTTATGAATTATTAATTTCAAAATTATTATTAGTAACTTTAAGACAAAAAAAATCTAAGATTCCTTAACATTTATTTTATTAATATATGTAAACCCAGTTGTATCCAGGGTAATAGTCTGCAGATAATATAACAATCTTGCCCCATTGAGGATGACTCCATTTCTCCTTAGGTTCTTGTTAACAGTAATGGGCAGTAGTTCAGACCGCAGAAGATGCCAAGACATTTCAAATGGGCCTTACAAAATAAGCCTTCAAATGTGATAAAATATTCATAAGATAGTTTTTCAAATGTATTTGAGCCCAGGGGGAGACAAAAAATAGAACATTAGAAATGTAGTGTAGTATTTCTTTGATAGTTAAATGCCTTTGTGCAACACTATATGTATCTCTTGTGAGAGAGCGAAGTAGATAGACTTGCGCAACTTCAAACACTTACGCCAGGCGAAGTTGCACATTGACAAAGGATCGCAATTATCCAAATTCACTAAGATCAAAATTTTCCTGAACGTTACCACTTACGCTAGACTTTGCTTCGCCTGGTCAGACCAGGCGAAGTTCAATACAATAGATGGGAGTTTGAAAAAAAAAATGGAAAATTTTTCTAAGTCCCAAAAAACGCTGGCGTGTTTTACCATTGGAGGGTGATAGTCTGAAAAAGATTGTTTTTTTGGGGGGGGGTTACCCTCCTTCTCCCTACATTTCCTAACATACGGCAACACAACTATACAGGGGGCACATGTAGGGCAATAGGACAACTTTATTTCATTTATTAAAGGTTTACTTGGCTTGTGTAGTGGAATGTAGTGGCTGCAACATATCCTTCTATTATACGCTTAAGTTCCCAGCGTATGCAAATTAGGCATCGTTAGTGTAACTGCGCTTTGCCTGGCGAAGTAACAATAGCACAACTACGCTACCGTTCGCCGAATTTGCGTAGCGCTGGCAAAAATTCTCTTGGCAAAGTGCGGTGAACGCTAACGAAGCCAACGCTAGCAAATTTTCGGATCTTAGTGAATTTCCCCCAAAGCGTAGACAAAACAGGCTGGTCTGTGCGGGCAGTATTCAAGCGGAGTCAGACAGTGTAGAAGAGTCAGATAGAATAGTAGAATAGTCAGATAATCAGGCAAGGGTCAGGAGTAGTCAGGCAGGCAGGGGTCAAAACAGGAATCAGAATACAGAATAAACGCACCCAGGAACTCACAAATGGAACTAAAAACGGGCAATGAGAAATATACAAAGACCTTTTAAATAGGTGTAGGGAATCTGTGCAAAAGCATTGCACTTATGTAAGGACAGAGGCAGAGAGCCTGTGTCGGTGTGCTGTAAGCAGTTACCTAGCAACCAGCTATTCAGTGATCTCAGTGCAACAGGAAGTGACACAGCAGCTAGTGAGTGGCTGGCAGGAAAAGGAAGTCACAGATCCTGGCAAAAGAAGAAAGCCTGGAATAAAGAACCACATAGTGGACAGAGAAGGTAGCCAGAGAGCTGCCAGTGGGCCAAAGAGCTGAGAGGCTGCACCAAAAGCATTAATTTGGATCAGGCTGGCACAGGGAAGCCAGATACTGTCTGGATAGACAGAGAGTGTGAAAGAAATCCAGACTGGAGGAACAGCCAGCAGGAGATTCCTATTTGAGCATCCAAAGGGGCTAGTAAAATTTTTACTGTAGTTCCCATAGGGGCAGATTTATTATTATTCCCCTAAAAACCCTTGAATTCCTTCGAAATTCAATAAGCATTCGACTATCAAATGCTTATCGAATAGTTTTAGGTTATTTTTTCCCCTATATTTGATTTCTCGATGAAATCGTACGATCGAATACCGATCGTTCGATTTCACGAAAAAAATGGTACTTTTTCCTTCGAGCACTCGAAAAATTTGTATGATTCGAACGATCGAGGCGTTTGATTGTACGAATGGTATTCCAGCATGTGTTTGGAAAAAAAAGCCTATGGGGGGCTTCCCATAGGCTTTTATTGCAATTCGGTAGGTTCAATCTGGCGAAGTAGGCAGTCGAATAAAATATTAAAGCTAAAGTCCATCGATCATCAAATGGTCGAATTATCAAATATCCGATCATTTGATCTATTCGATCATTCGAATTTTTGGTATTCGATGATCGAAGTGGCCAAATTTGCATATTCGAACATACAATTAAATCGTACGGTCGGAATTCGATCGAATTCGATCGAACTTCGATCTAATCATGTGAATTTCGTAAATCTGCCCCATAGTCTATCTGGTGTCAGTTTATAAAGTCAAGGGGTTACAGGTAAGAATTGCAGAAAGAAGACAGGAATTACTGTATAAAGTAAAAAGAATGCAGCTGAAAAATTGCACATGAATACATAACAGCAAAAATAAAAGCTGCAGTAAGTTTCTATTCTTTATTATTTGAAAAACTCATATTGCTATGCTGCCATCTTCAGGAAAACGTTCAGATTTAGCTTGATCTGAGGTTCATATAAAGAGAAAAGTATAAGAAAAATAAATCCCCTCAGTTGGATGCTATTATACTGTATAAATGGATGGTTGTTCAGTCGGTGTATTTGCATTTTTTTATGATTTGTCCTCTTGTGGCCAATCTGGCAAATATAAAAGCCTAAAGTCAAGTGCTGGATTTAAAAGTGACAGTAAGGGGCCATTTCTATTTACCACACAGCACTAGAGCTCTAAGGGGAACTAATGCTAAGAGACAGATTCTCATAGGAGGAATCTCTTACATTATTTCTGGGGTTTGTAGTCCAGCAAGATTTGGGTGGAGTAACACTACTATAGATGGCTTGTATGCACTTTAAGGTTTTTTTAAAACAGTTTGTTTCATGAAAATTTGCAACAAATCAGGCTAAAATATTGCTAACTCTTTCGTATTAATGTTGTTCAGAAAGACATTTTGTTAGATAAATGTAGGATGCTTTTTCATACCATTTTTGATAGATTTGTAGGGGACTGATAAATGTAACCCCATTTATAATGCAATCCCCTAAGGATTGGGCACAAAGGGGACCATTAGTTAGCAAAGGGAGTAATGTCTCACTTCCTGGGTGTATAGGATGACTCATAGCTATCCCGGGTTTGCAGAGTGCTCTAATATAAAATGGTGAGCTCTAAGGGCTGTTTGCCCTCAGCTTCCCCAAGGGAGAAATGAGAAGTGTAACCTCAGCCAAGCATAAAGTTAAGTAAGTACCAGACGCTTAACTAGTCTGTCTAGGAGAGCCAGCCAGAAATAGGATTAATTATATTGAGCAGTTTTGGGCTCCACAGAGGAAATTAGAAGGGATTAGATTCCGAATGGCTTCGTGGCCTAGTCAGGGAACCAGAGACAGGTTATAGGGATTAGATAGACTCCCACCTGGGTTCCAAATGATAAGTGTTCCCGGAGTAAACAGGAGAAGCTCTAGGTAGACTGATATTCCCCTCACAAGAACCACTGGCACCCTTTCTTTGACTGTTACAGATTTCACACACTGTTGTGAGGGCTAACCCCTGAGGATAACAGGTGTCATCCGAGCACACATTGGAGTACAACTACTGATGTAGGGCAACAGGCCTGCTCATTTAACTATAAGCTTACATATTTACATTAGGTTTTTACTTGGCCTTTAATATGTAAGCTAGTAAATGCCTGTAACTGGTACATACCCAACATAACCAAGCACAAACTAGAATTCAATTAAGTCATGCATACATGTACACTACTGTAATTCTGCAAATCATCAAGGCCACGCTTTATCAAATGCTGTATTTCTCAGAATGAAAGAGGATGTTATAATGTACTGATGCATTAAACATGTATTATCTTGATAGAAGAAGAAACCATCACAGATAGTGTGTGGTTTAGGCATGACAGAATTGGTTTGTCACAGTTTTGATATTTTTCCAAGGAACACGCAGAACGTGGAAGCTGCACCTCTTTATCTAAATGGTGGAAAGAAGGAGTGTGAGGTTTTATCATCACATCTTTTTAAGCTAGATCCAGGACATTAGGGGTTTACAGGGACTAAGCACAAACAGGTATGGTCCATGTGCAAATACAATTTCTTTTGTGTACAGAATGGCACCTGGATTCATTTAAGAACTGAAAAATATTTATTCAAGCAAAATGTAAACATGTATGACAGGGGCCTACCAAAAAACTACAAATCACAGGCCCACATTCCAAACTGACTTCCAAATTTTTCTCACTCACATCTTTTTTCTCCTAGTCTGTTTACTTTGCATGCTATAATGTATACTTACGCCCATTTTGCTTATTTGTTACCATACAGAAAAGGGGAATGACCACGAAACAGGCCAAATGGTTATGCGCAGAAGGGCCCACTACTACCTGGACCCAACTGGAGTTTGCATAGAATGTCAGTGGGCCAGTCTGCTCCTGAGCACGCAGCTTAAAGGAATCATTGGGTTCCCTTGGTTTAGGTCATATCATCATCGTTTGGAAGGATAGTATGTCAGAGCAAAATGGACTATAGGGTAGCTGTACTGGGGGAATAGTTGGATAAGAGTAAAATATATGGAGATAGAATTATTCCATGTTTATCCTAAAGCAGGCAAATTACTTGTTTCAGTGAGAGATCCTCCCATAGCAGGAGGCATAGGGTATCATAATAAGGGCCTGTCCCAATGTAGCGATGTTATTCCACATTCTTGAGAAATTGCCTGCCTTTATGGCACAACCTCTTGTATGAATATGTTATAGCAGGTTACATGGTTCGCAAATTATAGGTGGTTCACTGTGAGCATAGTATCACTTTAGGTATTTTTACTAAAGAGAGAGTCAACTTGGATGGAACATGCCCACTTTCTTTTGAACAGTGAGAGCTTCTTGTGACATTGACTGAATATTTGTTAATTTGCTAAATTCTATTTGTCCAACATAGTAATAGCATAGTTAAGCCAAAATTAAGAACTAATTATTTTATTTAAAAAGTATTTCAGTGTTATACTCATTATTTACTTGTATAAAGTTACACTTTAAATGTTGTATACTTATTTTTTTCTTTATTTATTTTATTGGATAGGACACCTGGGTGCCTGGGGTTGTATGTATTTGTTTTGTAGGACCTTATGATGATGATGATGGGTCTCCTATGCAGTGCCATATGTTATGCTGATATGTGTCTTTCTATTACCTTAGTTGGACAGTTTTCTGATGGTGATGCAAACTCTTTGCATGGTGTTGTAACAGCTTCAATAGTCAATGCATAGTTCATTCCAGACACCACCTGCAAAAAGAAAAGTAATGTTGGTGATAAGATGTTACTATATGCATGAAGTTCTGACATTTGGGCTCATTTACCAATCCTGGATAAATTTTGCTAGTGCAGTAAAACATGGCAACCAATCAAGTTTTTCTGTAAATTGCTAAAGATACCTAATTGGTTGCTGTGGGTTACTTCCCAAATGTGGTGGGGTGAGTTGTGGTTGTTATTTGAGTAATAAGTTGGTTAAAGGAGAATTCAAGCCTAACATTCAACCTCTTTCTCTTTCTTTTGATGCGCTCTGTTCCGTTGGCACTTTAAACACATTAAACACATTTATTTAGTAACAGGCATTAGCCTGTGTAGAGCTAAGCTACAAGAAGATATTGACACAAAAATGCATGCGGTTGCATTTCTGCACCAATATCTGCTCAGTGTAGCTTCACACAGGCTGATTCATGCCTACCCATGATGCTACAGGAGGAAGCATATTACAACTGAACTGCTCAATTCTGCCTGTGTACAAAATGCAAGTGGAGCATCTGCCATGTGTCCCCTTTGTGAGCTTTCTTCACATTAAGGCAATGTAATTAAATGCAGGAATGTCCATTTCAGCATACAAAACATAAATAACATAGATGTATCCTGCCCACTGCCTACCTTCGTGAGTTTCCTTCCTAAACTGTGGGCTACCAATAAGAAAACACATAAGTTGGGGGTCACTCCTCTACTCATGATACTTCTTTAGGGGACAGGGGATTGCTCATCCTCAATTCCTCATTCACATCAGATTCTCAGTCACCTGGTCACTTGAATGCTCCCTCTGCTCCTTGCAGTGACAGGCAGAACCCCCAGCCCCTCTGTGAGTGCCTTACACTGACAGGTAACCTTCCTGCTCTGTGCCCTTCACTGCCATTAAATACCTTCCTGTGGAAATTGAGCTCCAATATCTGTATCTCCCTGTATGTATATCGAGAATGAAATCAAGTAATACAAAACTAAAAAAGTGTCAAAGTGAAAATTAAACATTTCGGCCTATTTCATGGTCATTTCCTATTTCTTTATGGGGGAAATGCTTAATAATGGAAGAATATAGTAAGTAGATATAAAAGACTGGAAGAATAAAGAGGTTGAGTAATGAGAGGAGGAATAATAGTTTAGTTTGGACCCATGGTTTTCTGGTGGGCCAAAGGCATTTCTGATCTGGGCAATTTATTCTGCAGTCTTTAGCTTAGGTTCAGTTACACAGGCAGCCTTTAGTGCATGTTATGGTGTTTATGCAAATGAGCTGTAGGTGTCACTGTGTGGGTGCCATTGGCATGGCAATTGCGACAAGTACAGTGTTGCATACAACAATATTGTTACAGTAGATATCTATCCTAAAACTCCCTTGATTTGTGCCAACAACATGCCAACACAACATATGACATCTGGGGGTGTTTGTTCAAATGGCTGTCAGATCCTTAGTAATTTAACCAACTTCAGCAGTAAAGGACATCATCCCAACTGTACATTTCACTAGTGCAGCTCAAACCCACTTTTTGTACTCCCATTATTTTTTTGTTACGTGCTTCCTGAATTTTATAACCTTATGAACTTTCACTATGTAGTCACCATTATTCCCTTTGTTGTACTCCTCAATCGCAAACTTCAAAGCCTCCAGTGTGTTCTTATCATCCTCCTTTACATCCATCCAGGCTCCCAGCATGGGACTTTCATTAGAGTTGAGTATAAGTCGACCTGAAACACACCCCAGTGTGAACACAGTCAAAATAACTGTAGTGACCACTTTCCTGCTAAAATACATCTCAGTTGCTTTGCTTTCTTCAGCAGAATTGTATGGTGCTGGGTGTCTCTCCTCTCTTAGAATGCAAAACTGATCCAGTGACTGGAAATATAAATAGTAGAGGTTGCGTGGCTTTCCAAGCACTTCTGACTCTTCTTAGGAAACTTGCCAAATGAAAAACAAGTTAGTAAATTTGTTGAGCATAAAGCTGGTCATAGAAGTTCAGATTTTATTCCTTGTATGATGACCATTCGGATGCAAATTGTTCATTTTAATGCAGTTATCTAAAACTATCCATTCTTATTTAAATTGTAGGATTAAAGTAAGTAACATAAATAATAAATGACAGTCACCCATGGATAACATCAGATAGTCAATACATGCAAAGGCATTATTGTTATTTGACAAAAATTCCTAATCTGGACAATCAACTAAAGGACAAATCACCATGGTACAAAAATTGTCGCCATAAACTGTCCAAAAATCTGTGGCCAAATAATATATAGAGACGCTTTACTTTCCTAACCAAATATGACTTGCCGAATCTATAAGAAACAATGCTGAGCGGAGCACACATTTTTAAAGGAAAAGGTATACCTGTCATTACAGTACTGATCCCAATGTTCATGAAGGACAAACTCACAGAGATACATAAATGCTGGAAAGTGGAAACTGAATATCAGCATTGTGTGATGTTCATTTTTTTTCTCCATATATGTATCTATATCTATATACAAGTTGCAAAAGTTAATGTGGTTTACTTATAAACAAACTGGCCCCTGTTCAACCTGCAGCTGGCTGAAAAAAAGTACTCACTGATTGGTTGCCATGAGCTACTGCCCATGTGCAAATGTTCCCAGTGCTTAGAGATGAACCCCACTTATTTCATTTGTGGCACTAAAGTCATTAACAAAGGTGTCTGGGACTGTGAGGGACGATTCAGGTGGGAAGCAACTATGGCCAGCAGGAATTGGCCAGCATCACCTAGAGGGATTTAGTTAAAGGAAAAGGAAAAGTATTTTACAAGTGACTACATTTACCTTCCTGATAACCCTGGCTGGTGCTCCTATCAGCCGAAAACCGCACCGATCCAGGGTTCTTCTAGCGAGCACCACAGAGAGATCAACTTCCCGTTTCCTTTGCTGGTGCTTTCTAAATAAATGATGATCTTTCTCTGATTGATGAAATAAAGTCATGAGTTTAGAGCATAAAAACAGAAAACAAAAATGTTATATAATAAAGAAACCCCTAACTAAGGACTAAGAAACTCTCAAAAGCTTTTGCTATTCCGTAGTTATGTAGCCAGTTTACCCCCACAGAACCACTGCAAACACATCACCTGCTACACAAAAGTAAAAGTACAACTGCGTGAGTGTTTGATGTAACACTAGCTTGTTCTGTCACAGTACAGGAATGGAATCTATTATCTGGAAACCAGTTATCCAGAAAGCTCAGAATTAAGGAAAGGCTGTCTCCAATAGATTTCAATAATTTTTTTTTTCTCAGAAATAATAAAACAGTATCTTGTACTTGATCCCAACTAAGATAAAATTAATTCTTATTGAAAGCAAAACCAGCTTATTGGGTTTATTTAATGTTTACATGATTTTCTTGTAGACTTGAACAGGTGTGAGAGTGGACACTAAAAAGTATTTAGTAGGTACTGTAGCTAGAATATTAATTAACTGTTTTCTAAATTCAAAACACTGGAAACATTTTCAGATGTTCCAAAAAATACTTGAAACAAATGATTTAAACATTGTGCCTCAGATACCATCACTGACCTCCTGGCTACGGTCCAGTCTATATTTTCCAACCTGGCTCTAAACCTGTCCTCAACAGACTGGAATGTGGGATAGAGACCCCTCACAAATCATTTTGTGCCTCCATTACCATCAGACGCAAGTCGCAATGTTAAAGGCTCCACATCTGTCAGACCAGCTGGAATACTAAGGTCACAAATTCCAGATCTACAGAGATCTGGCTCAGGCCATGCTCCAAAAACTTAAAGTCTTTATGCCTATAACCAAAGTGCTTCAGGAGCACCGCATCCGTCACCGTTGGCTTTTCCCAGTCAAGCTGCCTTCTCATTCAAAGATGATCAACATCAAATCCTATCCTTACAAGCGGGAACAAAAATTCTTCTTTGTTTAGGCCTGATTGAAAAGACAGGAAGCACCTCACCTAGGTCATCTCAAGCCTCACCAAGACGCAGGGTATCACCCATCTGGGATAAAGCTGGAACATCTCCTTGGATAAGGGCGAGCCCCTTAAACCAAACCTGATATTTGCAAGCACCTTTTGGCCCTGGCTGTTTATCCGAGTGATAGGTTATCACTAAAATGGAACAAAGCTGAATTTTCCCCCAGTAAGGGGCAAGATCCCCCCTTACCCAAACCTGATTTTTGCAGGTATGCTTTAGCCTTTAGCTCAACAAGTTTGCTTTAAGTTAAATATACAGGCTCTATTGCATCCATTTTAGGAAACACACCTAACTTTAACATCTAAGCTGTTCCTCACCCTATGTTTGAGGCACCTTTCCTCAATACTGAACAGGCCTAGTGGGCTCCTGAGAGTTTCCCCCAGAAGGACCAACTCCTAATCATAGTATTACATTCAGGTAGTTACCTGGAATAAGCGCAGAGGTAACTACCTGAATTACCCCCACAAGTCAGTCACCTTGACCCAATGGTATATATGGCCAACTGTGACACTAAGAACCAAGGGAGTGGCACAAGAGTGGGCCTACCTATTCAGATTATAGATAAATATGAAGATCCCGAGGGTAGATTCCTGGCTCTCAAACGCATATACAACAATGACAAATTTACTCTAGTGTCGTATTATGCCTCCAACTCAGCCCAGTATATCTTTTTCAAAAGACTGATTGCTTTTCAATCCAATTGGGCCAAAGGCAATATGATCATAGGTGGGGATTCTAATGTGGTCTTAGATAAATACTATCAATTAACCTGCAACCTCCAGGTAGCCGAACTTACTCAGACATGGAAGGTACTAAGTTTAGTAAACTTTGTATTGGTATGAGTTTGGTGGAGATTTGGAGGGATCTACACCGTGGTATAAAACAGTTTACTCACTATTCTGCACCCCCCAAAAAATATATACCAGGAAAGATCACATCTGGGTCCCCCAGTCACTGACAACTCTACCACAATCTTCAAAACCATTAACTGTTCCATGATCTGTCTATGATTACTTTAAAAACAATCTGGGCTCTATAGAATCACATACAATGCTTTGGGAGGCCCACAAAACGGTAATGAGATGGGGGAGTGGGGATTCGGTTACAAATTTATCACATGGATAAGAGTCCTGTACCATGAGCCAATAGCAAGAGTCATCATAGGTCCTCATTCCTCCGCAACCTTTTCCATAGAGAGGGGCACACACCAATGTTGCCCCTTATCCCCTCTCCAATTTATCCTGATCCTGGAGCCATTGACTATAATAATTAGGGGTAACTCAGATATACATGGAATACTTGTGGGGTCCCAGGAACTTGTTCGCTGACAATGTCACCTTGACTATTACAAAACCTCTAATATCCTTGCCTCATGTATTTCAAACTATACCAGAATTTAGATTGGTATCTGGGTTGGTGAATAACTCTGCTAAAACAGAAACGCTCATTATCAATTTACTCCCTGATATGATGAAGCTCCTGTCTATAAATTGACATACAATGGTGCAAATCACATATTTTGGAAATCAGGTTTACAGCCTCTTCTAATCAACTTTAAAGGGCAAATTACCCCGTATGTACAAAAAGCTCCAGAAAATGTTGGAGGACTTGAGCAAGTACCACATTTCATTGGTAGGCCAAATAAAAATGTGAAATTACTATATTTGTTTAGGGTACTTCCTGTAGACATTTCTAAAAAAGATCTTAAATTATTTGAGAAACATATCACATCTTTCATTTGGAATGCCAAGCCACCGAGAGTAAACAGGAAAACTTTGGAAAGGAAACCCCAGCAGGGAGGATTGGGTCTACTTGAGGTTTGTCTTAGCAAGGATCCAAAAAACAGACCAACGGCTAAGTTTTTGCTCGAAAATCATCCTTTCATTAAAGAATTACAGGATGAAATACAAGTAATAGGAGAAATGAAAGAGTTAGTAAGAAGACTCAATGCAGCTAGACATTGGCAAGGTAAGGGACTTGTATATTTTTGCATGCTGTGGTCATTTTATCTGTAGAGGTAGTAAAGGACATGGATAGATTAAGGTTTTGGTAGTATAGACACACATTATTATCAAATCAGGCATAATTAAACATAGATAAATACATTCCTACGTTTTTTGTGTTCCCTTTGCAGAAGATACAGCTAGAATAGAAGCTGTTAAGAAAACATCTGAGATGCCAGAAGAAGTGTCCAGTAATATTGTTGTGTCACTGGAAACAACAATAGAAGAAACAGCAGAGAATGCTGAAGATGTAGATCTAGCCTCAAAAACAGCAGAAGAAATTCCTATTGCTGCTGTAGAAGAAAAGCCCAGTGATGATGGTGGAGAAAAAACAGCAGAGAATGCTGAAGAAGAAGTTGTCGAGTCATCAAACGACATTGAGAAGAAACAGGACACCATATGTCATATTGACATAGGTGAATCGGAGAAAGAAGTTGAAACCTCAACTGCACCTAAGGAGGACCCACTTCAGTCCAGTGAGGGAGCCCTAGAACTGTCTGAAACTCAGGAGTTGTTACAAAAAGAAGAAGTCGACTCAACCTACACAGAGAAGGAACAGACCACAGTATGCCATGTTGACATGAGCAATTCTGAGAAGGCTGCAAATGAGCCACTTAAGTCCAGTGAAGAAGAACCAGAGCTGTCTGTTGTTGAGGAGTTGTCTCCACTGAGGAGGCTCCACATGCCCCACCTGGAGATAATTTAGGATCATTGCCCTTTATTTCATGCCAAAAATTGATCCAGGGACAAGTCCGATTGCCATCTTGGAGTCAGGAAGGAATTTCCCCCCCTCTGAGGCAAATTGGAAAGGCTTCAGATGGGGTTTTTGCCTTCCTCTGGATCAACTAGCAGTTATGGTTGGGGGAGATGGGCAGATTTAGGGAGATTTAGTCACCTGGTGACTAATCGCCTCTTCTGCAGGATGACATTCTCCCTGAACTGCCTTCTTCCTGCCTTCCATCTGCTTGAGTGAAGAATCGCCTGCGCTACTGCACTCGTGGTGCTTCAATTTCCGAAGTCACCCGAAGATTCCTTGTGAGGCAACTTTGGGTGACTTTGGAAATCAAAGCCCCGCAAGTGCATCAGCACCGTGTCTTATTTTGGACATGGGCGTCCGTTTTTGGATGCGGGCATCCATTGCCAACGGCGAAAAAATGGAAGCTGTCATCCATTAATGGATGGCCGCGTCCAAAATGAGACGACAGCGAATTTTCGTCAGGTGAAATAGCTACGGCGTTTCGCAAATCACGGGAATTTGCTGTGAATTCAGCCCAGGTGAATAAATTCACCAATCACATATATAATTTAGGCTCCTTGCCCTTTATTTCATGCCTAAAATTGATCCAGGGACAAGTCCAATTGCCATCTTGGTGTCAGGAAGGAATTTTTCCTCCTCTGAGGCAAATTGGAGAAGCTTCAGATGGGGTTTTTGCCTTCCTCTGGATCAACTAGCAGTTGGTGACAATCTCCCCGAACTTCCTGCCTTCCATCTGCTTGAGCGAAGAATCGCCTGGGCTACTGTACTCGTTGTGCTCTGATTTCCAAAGTCACCCGAAGATTCCTTGTGAGGCAACACGTGCATTAGCGCAGGCGATTCTTCAAGTAGATGGAAGGCCGGAAGAAGGCAGTTTGCCTTTCTGCCCCAATCCTAAAGCAGCTTGTATATATAGACTTAAAAGGCTGTGTCTAGTGATGGGCGAATTTATTCGCCAGGGGCGAATTCGCAGTGAATTCCCACGATTCGCCGCTGGCGAATAAATTTGCGAATCGCCAGCGAAATTTCGCTTTGCGAATATTCGCCAGAAAAACGAGGAGCCGCAATTCGCGAATTTCTCTGGAAATTCGCAAATTTTTCGGCGAAGCGAATCTCGGGAGATTCGCCCATCACTAGCAGTGTCTTTTTTAACCGAACTTAGTATATTACTATGTTACTAAATTTGACTTGTGTAGTAAAACCTCTGTTATATAAAGACATAAAAGTTGGACTAGGTGGTCAACTTATTATGTTACTATGTTTGTAAAATTCAATTTGTATAATATGTAAATAAAAATAATGTTTTAATTAATATTAATGAATACAGTGTATTATTTATAGTTTATATTTTGTGTGAGTATATGTATGTATGTTGTGTATGTGTGTATATATGTATGTTTATGTGTGTATATCAGCCCCTATGCTGGAATCAGCCTTTTTATTTTCCTGCACCCAGACCCATTGTGTTGACCAGGTGCAGCACATCCAGTGGACTTCAGCACTCAAACACCAGGCACTGACACAGTGTTTCCAGGAGCAGGAAAATAAAAAGGCTGATTCTGGGCCTACACATGCGGAGAACCAGTTTTGGCAAGGTCCTTGAGGCAGTTTTTAAAAAAATCTGACTGCTGTGTAAATACACTAGTAGTTTCCAGTTCAGGCTCTGGCATTTCTGCTAGCATATTTACTCAGCGGTTGGTTTTTTTTAATAACTCTGCCAAAGCTGCATTTCTCTGTATGTGTGTCCACAGCATTATATACAAGTCTTATTCTCTAAGACAGTGCTTTCCAACTTCTGTGGTACTGAGGGATGAAATTGTTGTGGCCTACATAGTGGAGGGCTGATAATGGAAGCCAGTGTTG
>CM044440.1:31548558-31560211 GCA_024363595.1 Xenopus borealis | reverse complement strand
TTTGTCGCAAGTTCGCGAACATGTTTGCGAACTTTTTTGCCGCGGTTCGCGCCATCCCTAGTCACCACCACAGCTCCCCCCCACAGCTGCAAACCCCCTCCGTCCACCTCCCTGTGCCCCAGTGAATACCTTCTTAGCTCTTCTTGTAGAAGAAATCAGGGTGTGGGAGTTCAGGGAGCAGAGAAAAGTTTGGGGCTTTTTCTGTCTTTTCCCACCACAGTTTGACCCTGCCAGTATGTCTGTCTGAGTGTGTGAATCTTTTGTCTTCTACTATGCAATACTATACCCACATTATTATCTAAGCATTGCATGAATTTATTTATAGAGCACAACATAGTGCTTGCAAATAGGACTGAAGATATATATATATATACATAAATATCATTGGATATCAGTATGTTAGTTAGGATAGGGCAAGTGACATTTTCAGAGAAATAGAATGAAAAATGATATGCATCCCTTAACACAGGGTCAGACTGGGGGGTCAGGGGCCCACCAGTGCTGCTGCCGCAGGGCTGATGGGGCCCTGGCTCTTTTGGGCTCCATTGGCCCAGACCTGATCCCTGCACTCCCTCTCCCTCTGTCTCTGACGCATGTCATGCTGATGCGCTGGAAAGAGTAAGTGCAGAGGGGATTTGTGTCTGGGGGACCCTGTGGGATGGTGTGGGGGACCTTGAGGCTGCAAGCCTGATAGACCCACCAGTCCAACGCTGCTTTTTTGACATGCGTGCAGGCCTTTTTTTTTTGCCAATGATCTGGGGAGCAGGTCTGGGCCGACGGGGCCACAAGAGCCAGGGCCCAACATTAGACTACCTCCCAACATTCTGGAAATAGAACGAGGGACAGAAAGATCTGTTGCTTCCAGCACGGTGAACATTTTTTGCCTAAGCCCATTTTCATGGCCACAAACAACCCCTAATTGCCATGTCCATTTTATAAAATTTAGCACATTTCTGTTTTTTATATGTTAATACAGTCTTGCTAATGAAGGTGAATTGCCATTTAAGCTGCAAGTCAGTTTCCCCAAGAGATCTGCTTATCTTAAATTGTTACTAAAGTATTTATCTATTCTGGGCTCTCTGCCAAAAGCCAATTAAGTTAGAAACTTAGTTGAGCAAAGAGAAGGAGAGCAAAGAGAAAGTAACATTTCAATAACAATCTGGGACTGTGGGTTGAGCTGTCATAATTGGGACTGTCTCACAAAAAACAGGACAGTTGGGATGTATGTACTTAGGCCCTTGGTACAAACTCCAAACAGCGATAGGTGAAGTAAGGGCAGAAAACTGGCTTTTTAAGTATTTAAGTATATGTTACCCAGGGGCAATGAACAAATTACCAGGGGTGGCAAAAAAATAATTTCACATTTAGCACATTTCTGTATTAGTACCAAGGGTGGCAAAAAAAGCTGCTCCTCGTACCGATCCATTTTTTAAAAAGGAAATTTGTCTTTCTAGTGCAAAAGAGCGCAATTGTGATCTGAACTCTGCACTGTAGATGTGTCCCCCAACTTCTCTGTCACAGAAAAAGATAAGCATTGAGGGGCAAGGGGGGTGGCATTGCAGGGGCTGCCTCAGGGGGCTGACTTCACCTCCATTTTCATGATTATTTCCACCTGAAAAACTCAAAAAATAAATGCAGAGAATATAGTTTGTGTGTCATGAGCCTCAGATTTGGCATTCTGGGGTCACTGCCGCAGTACAATAAGCAGGGCTGAAAGCTATAAAGCAGTTAAACAGAGGTTTCTGATTTCATTCAGGAGAGACCCATTGACTTTACATTCCCCTGGCAGCTGTACTTGACTGAATAATGATGGAAGTGTAACAGCACACCTTGGGAACCTGGGGTAGGCGCAGAGAGTGAAGGACAGGGACACAAAAGAGATGAGCAGGTGGTGTTATAAACTTGCCAATAAATAAATGTAACAGAAACAGCCAGCCTGTCTTCCGAGAGATCAGTTGTACCACCAGGGGACTTCTTCTCACTATCCCTGCACCTAACTCTCAAGTCCATGACAGGAGCAACATGAAGACTGCACCCTTCTTCCTCCCCATTTGACCCAACCCCATACCACCTTATCCCCCCAATAAAAATTCCCTGACACCTTGGTTAGGAAGAGAAGGCCACAGGTTTTTATTTTTAAACCATAACACTAAACATAAATTAAAATATATAACATTAGCAAACTGTAACCAAACCGTTAACAAACATTTTCCTCAACCAATAATCTTGACTTACTCACCCCAAGAGGACAGATCTTACTCCCACCTGGTTCCTTTCTCCCTAGCCCTAAAATGGGTTGTCCACCTTCCCATCAGGACCCCATGCCTGCCAAGCTATTTGCACTCCTTGTCAAATACCCCATTAAACTTCCCTTATGGCTCCCAGTAAAGGTGCCCTCCGCTTACTTTGATAACAAATGTCTCATAAGGAGGGATGGTGGGACACTGTGAGCTGCTGTTCCTCCCCTCGGCACTCACCAATTAAACTGGTAGGCCCTCATCACTTGACGGAACCTCTTTTCTTCTAATCGGAATGGGTGACGTTGTGTCAGCTGGAAAGACTTACTGGCAAATAAAGCATTAGGGAATTTCTCTGGAAATTCGCGAAACGGCAAAAAATTTTGGATGCCGGCGTTGCTGGCGTCGAAAAAATAGGCAACGGTGTTGAAAAAACGGAGATGCTGGCTATTTTTCACAAAGCAAATTTTTTCGGGTGTTTTTGCTAATTTATTTGCTGGCGGCGAATTCCCACGATTTCGAATTTGCACTAGGCAAATAAATCCGCACATCGCTAGATATCACCCCCGAAAGGAGAAGTCAACCACTTTGATCCTAATATCCCTCCCCTGTGTTGCCCCCCTCCCTCTTCCCCCATGGGCAAATGCCCCTAAGTTGCTACTTACCCCTCGGTGCAGGTCCTTTCCACAGAGTTCTCCCATGCAGTCTTCTTCCTGGATGCCCTGCATCTTCTTGCGCATGTGCAGTAAGAGCATTTGCTGGTTCATCTCTACTAAGCATGCGCTGAAAGGCACAAAGTTTCCGAAAAAAGAAATCGGAAAACGTTGTGACTTTTGGCGTATGCACAGTAAGAGGCATTTGACAGTTCAGCTCTACTGCGCATGCGCCAGAAGATGGATCCAGGAAGAAAACCACACGGAAGAAGATGGCGTCTGTGAACTCCGTGGACAGGACCTGAGCCGAGGGGTAAGTAGCAACTTAGGGGCATTTGCCTGGGGCGGGTATGCCAGGGGGGAGGATGGAGGGTGGCAACACAGGGGAGGGATTTTAGCTCCAAAGGAGTTGACTTTTCCTAGCTTTGCCAGTCTTATAGCTAAGATTTCCCATACCTTTTACCAGCTTAGTTGCCCTTCTCTGTACCCTCTCAAATACAATAATGTCCTGTTTGAGTGATGGAGACCAAAAACATATTCTCGATGTGGCCTTACCAGTGCTCTATACAGTGGAAGGATAACCACTCCTCCTGCAGATCTATGCCCCTTTAAATGCAGAGTATGAGCAATTCACAATAATAATTTAACATTCAGTCATTAATTATTAGTAGTAGATACACTGCTAATATAATAAAAGTAAAACAACAATGCCACCTATTGTACATTGTGGTTAATTATATATATAGTCAGTAGAAATTAAGTTAGTAATGAAAAACAAGTATTGTGATGTTGCTCTGCTTAGAAAGAGACATCAGGCGACCCTTCTCTGTTCACTAACTTTATTTTCTTAGCTGAGCAACATCACAAGACTTTGATTCTCTCACAAACATAATTTTCTGCAATCAGGGTCCAGCAATGCGGTAGTCCCAGGGGTGGGAAAGCGTTGGCACATAGGTATCCCCTCTCCTGCTCTCTACCTTGCATGTTATTCAGAGGTGCAAGGTAGGGAGTAGAGCCGGAATCAAGGCCAAGGCAGGTGGGAAGTGCTGGACTTGGCTCCGCCTCCTGCCCCTGCAGACGGCAATACACCCCTGGGCAAATGTGCTACTTAGATGAACACTAAGGATCATGCTCTTTTGTCAGTTAGTGCTCTTGCACCAAGGGGCGTTTTAAAGGACTTCTATTACCTTGGACCTGTTTGTATCTAAGCTGCATAAATCCATGTTGAGGGTAGTGCAATTCAGAAACCTGAAGTCCCAATCTTTCTGGATAATAGGACCCTGTTCTAGTGTTAAATGTATGAGATTGGTTTTCTATTTACTGTCATGTGGTTCTATTGCTGCTGTACATTATCAGTCATTGCTGATTCAATTTTTTATTTATCCACAATTCTAAGGCATTTGTTGCTGTTCTTTGTACACAAGCATTTCAATTCTGCATCTTCATTTAGTCACATTAAAACTCCATGAGGCTGTGATGCTGGTTGCTGGACCCCGCAGTGAACAGCTGGACCCCACAGGGAACAGCTGGCATATGCAGGGCAGGGAGAGGAGCGGCAGTACAAGGAGCTGGGCATTCCTTCAGTGCAAATTACTTTGTTGGCAGAGGCGGAAGTTTGTTCACGGCTGCTGATGTATTTATTTAAAGCCTGGGAGCAGAGAGTGTGAGACCACACAGTAACAAGCAACAAACTAGGGCGTGTAGTCTACAATAATAAAAAAATCCACCGTGCAGAGAAGCCAGCACATCAAAGTGGAAAATCACAATCACCTAACAGATATGTTGCATGTGCCTGTACACTTGATCATAAATATTTTTCACCTCCTTGCCCAAAACCTTCAGACACTTCACAACCCTGGCTGCTAGGGTCTGCAGTATTTACTACAAATACACCAAGGAGAAAATAATAAAAAAAAGGTACAAATATATGTATTTCACCAAACAAGAATAAGGTAAAACCAATATCAAACTGGTTTGAAATAAAAACAGTTCCAGTTTATAGGGGCAAAAGCCTCATAAATTTAATTTAATGGCCCAGTATAAGATACGTAGGTCATAGTTCCATTAACTTTTGATTGCTTTAACCTGTTTTTACCATCTGTAGAAGAGGAGGAAGAGGATTCCATACCCATAAACACCTACAAAACTTTGGGCAAATATTCTACAAGGCTATTCTTCCCCCAAGTTGTCATGACATGGACTTTCTGATGCAGCTCCCTCTCTCTATACTAGAGATCACTATGGAGAATGGAATGAAACAGAATTAAAAAGCTGAATATTAGCACATAAATTTACCAGGTTTAAATTATTGCTGCCACTAATAACCCGCGGGCATTCCTTTCTCATGGCAGGAGTGCCCATTCTCCTGTATGGTGATTTAGGTTGTATGGAACTATGACCCATTTCATTTTGGGTTGCATTGATTATTTGTTATCAATTGTAATAAATAACTGCTGCTATTAAAGCTTTTAATGGAATATGTTACCGTTCTTATCCAGTTTTTATTGTCCCCCTGAATCTCTTTGTGGTACCTGAACATAGAGTACTAGATGGGTTCAGTTCGGCAAACCTGAGCCCAACCTGGATCCACTGACCTACAACTTGACGCATTCCCACCACCCCGCTATACCCCCAATTCAGACCCACTACCCTACCTTCACCCACAAGGGTTTACACAACCTCCCTTCCCAGGAACCCTTAAGACCAGAAATGGTGTCATCTTGAACTGGAAGTGTTGTCACTGCAGAGGCAGATCAACCAGATAATGGAGAACTTTGGGGGTATTCTGCTGGTAACCAACCTGCTACGGCTTGCTGAAGTTAGGTCCTGAAAAACAGTCCATATATGTATACTCCATATAAGCAAGACAGAGGCCCAAAACATTTTGTTCTGATTCTAGTTATGGAGCTTATAATTGGTCTAGTTCCTATTGGTAATGCTGCAATATACTAGGCAAGTTCTACAGACATTAGCACTGA
This sequence comes from Xenopus borealis, assembly GCA_024363595.1. NCBI lineage: Eukaryota > Metazoa > Chordata > Amphibia > Anura > Pipidae > Xenopus > Xenopus borealis. Next base: position 31,554,343 of record CM044440.1, on the reverse strand, counting down.
TGTAGAAACCAAAGAACTGCACAGCTTACCATCCACTAGTATAGATTCACTTGCAATATTTTTTTCTGTCACTAAAGGGCGCAGTCCTGACACCAGTCAAGCTCAGAGACAACTCAAAAGAAGGCATTACATCCATAAAAGGAAATAATTTTACAGTGGAGATGTGCTCTATTTGCTATTGCCAAGAATGCAGCAACATGTTCAGACATTAATCATATTATAACATAGCAGTGAAATACTGTAGAGAGTGCTCAGGTGCTACATTGTGTCAGCAGGGTGTCTGGGTAATGCATTTTGCCAAATGCCATGGTAATTTTTTATGACCCACAAGGACAGTTTCAGTTGTGCAAGTTGCTCTTTACGTTGGCTTGTTTGCCCATAAATGTGCCCATCCACTCTGTTCAGATAATTCATACCGTGTGCCTATTGATGTTGGGAACGCTACAGCTGATGCCACCTCCAGATCAATGCAGATGTGCAAACCTGATTTTGACACCAAATGACATTATCCTGAGACCAAAGATTTTCAACACAATTGCATTAGGTTCATATTGATGTGCAAGCACAAGACTCTAGTTATAATGCATTAAAAGCACCAAACTCCTTTTGGCAGATTCACTGAGACTAGACGCATAGAGAAAACCACTGCACTGGGGCTGAAATACTTGGCAATTAGAGCCTGATATTGCACGTGTGCTTTTAAACAGACCCTCGTGTCTTTTGCTCTTTGCGTGCCTTGCGTGCCTTGCTTCCGTTTAGGGCTTTTGCACTTGCTGTTTCTAAATGAGTTTCCTCCTGTACCATATTAAAATAAATCATCATTGTTCAGTTCTTTATTTCTAGGGAAGAACCAGGTGGTGCAGTCGACCAGCCAAGCAGATGTGGGTTAAATATTTATTGTAGGCATAGAGGGCGGCAGGTTATAGATAATTAGCCAACAAATAATGTTTTTGTTTAATATATCACTAACCTCCTTACATTTTAAAGCCAAGGGCTAACACGCCCTAAGAACTTGCATTAGTATGATCAGATCTTCTCTTTCATAGGAATATGAAAAAAAAATGATTAACCCTATCAAGGCTGGTGCATCATGAGTTTCATTCCATTCTCCATAGTCATTGCAAGGAGTGGGCAATTAGAAGCAGTGGAGTGGGGCTAGATAGCTGGATACCCAGCGCAGCAGAAGATTTGGCTGGTTTCAGCATTATAGAGATTAGAGAATCATTACTTTTATTACATTTTTACATTTCAGCATTTCACAGCATATGAATCATTTTCACTCAACAAGTCTCAGCATATCAAAGCTTGTGAATGATTTTGTGACTACAAAACCCAAAATATCAGCATTACATTTAGAACACATAGCAGGGCCATGTGTAATAACAGTTCAGCAAACAGGTGCCCCAAGACTGGGGGAGATTCCTGTCACATCAAGTGCCTTTTAATCAGGGCTGCGTTTATACATAGGTGCCCATGGGCATGTGCCTAAGACAGGAGATTTAGGGGATCAGCCCATGTATAAAAAAGAAAAAGGCTATAGAATATGCCCTCACGTCTTTTTTTTCCGGCAACTGACACATGCAGTGTATACAAACTGCCCCATGCACATACTGGTGTTCAAAGGGGGGCAGCAATCAAGGGTCTGGTGCCTAGGGCAGCACTAGACAGAAATATAGGTCTGCTCTTAATTGCTTTAATATAGAAGGACCAGCCATCCTGGTTGCCACAGAATAGGGTACCATTAGTAGGTTACAATATAGTAGTGGTGTAACAAGATTTTGCTGAGCCCCACAGTCACTTATTTTACGGAACCCCAAAATGTCTAGAAGTTGACCTGTTTTATTTTATTCCAATAGTTATTGGAATTGTATATGAATTAGGGCCCCTCAGTGCCCCTATACCTCCTGCAGTGGCAGTACTACCGGGTAATTGTACCAGGGTCTGCAAGCCTGCCGGAAGTCCGTGAGAGCGAAAAAATGCACAGAAATTCCAGAGGGGAGTGGGACCAGCACCAGCTGCACGGTCTGCACCCAGGCCCGCCCCCCCCCCATAATTCCATTACTGACCTCCTGGGCCCCCCTGCAGCCGCATGGTCTGCTTACGCTTTAGTTTTGCCCCTGCACTAAACTGCAGGAAAGGCTGCCACGTTAACTAAACAGTAGGGATGGGCGAATTTGTGGCGGATTCCCGCGATTTGCGAAACAAACAAAAAAAAATCGCCTGGCGAAGATTCACCAAAAAAAATTAGTTGCGCACCGAAAACTACGCAACGCGTCAAATATGATTCGCCCATCACTAAAAAACAGCTAAAGGAGGACTTGGATATCTGGGCACTATTATTTCACTCATACAATAGCTGCTCTTGCTCCATGAGTCAGGAAGTTTCCAACTCTTTTCTTGTTTATGGACACAGGTTTATACATTTCTTGTTTATCCCAGGTTCTCACTTACAACTAAAGTGTTTGAAGTTAGAGACTATCCCAGCTTAACAGAAAGATTCTTAGGGAGCAGTACAACACACTGGAGATATTTTCATACATTTTCACCAAATGTCCTACTGCAAACATGAACTTCATCTGCAAACAAGACTTTCTGTTTCTTTGTGCGTTCAGTTAACAGGCACAACATTGTATGCCTGATTGTGGCAGGGGCAATGACTCTGGAAAAAGAAAGATTGTTGAATTCAATTTAAAAACATGACACATTAGCAGAGGTGTAATTAGACAGGGCTCCACAACAAAATTAATTTAGGCCCCAAAACATTGGGGCCTTACTGGTCCCCGTTGCAACCATGGTTCTGCTTCCTCTGTAATTACATATTGAGTTAAATAATGGTTCCACAACCTCATTGTCCTCACTGTGAAGAACCACCTACGCTGCTTCAAATGAAAGTTATTTTCCTAAAAGATCCCCTGCTATCTGTTCTCTAATGTACTTGTAAAGCATAATCCCAAGCATCTTTCTTCCAGAGAAAACCCCAACCTTGACAGTCTCCCCTCATAATTTAAGTCTTCCATCCCTCTAACCAGTTTAGTTGCACTCAGTCTCTGCACTCTCTCCAGCTCATTTACATCCCTCCTAAGGACTGGAGTCCAAAACTGCACTGCATACTCCAGATGAGGCCTTACTAGGGATCTATAAAGAGGTATAATTATGTGTTCATCCCTTGAGTTGTTAGTGGGATCCTGGCATAGACAATTGGCCTTGGTCCACTGTGTCCATGGACAGGAAAAGAGTTGGAAACTTTTCTTGTGGTCAGTGACATCCAGCAGCTAAAGCTATAGTGCAGGGTGGTAACTACAGAGTGAGCAGACCCTGCAGCTGCAGGGGGCCTAGGAGGTATAGGGGGTCCCATGAGGCCATAATTCATAAACAATTCCAACAACCAATGGGACAAAATAAAACAGAGCACATTGGGCTGATTTTATCTACATTGCACTCACTTATGAAAACAGGTGCGTAAATGAGGACACAGACAGGTAAGCTTAGTCTTTTGCAAGAAATGTTGATATCTGGGGTGGGTCATGTGCAAAAGAAAAATACGGGCATGTTATATTTGTATGTTTCTAGACGTTTCTGGCCTACCGTTTTCCTCTTCCCATTTGCATCACTTAGAATTGTTTTACCCCAGGCACAATATATGGTGTGTGTGTATAATAAAGCTGCGGTTCATCTTTCATATTCACTTTGGGCAAGATTCAGGAAGCTGGCGCCCCTCCCCCACATTGGTCTTCGTTTCCTTATTTACTGATCCACCACCCATGGAAGGGGTATAAGGTATAAAGTTATTGCAGTAGTATGAGAGGTAATTTAGTTTAGGGAGCCTGCGTGTACCTCCTCGCAATGCTAAACCATCACTACATTACACAATAGAGATCACAGGGAGTTGCATATCAAATGTGTCAGTTATTCTGGTTCTGAAAAAGCTCTCTGTTCTCACTAAAAAGAGGAAATGATCTCTAAATATAAATGTTTTGAAGGTGATTGCGAAAAACACTCTGACATTTCACACCAATGGTTCCTTTTTATTGAGCATTGAAAGTTAATGTTATTATGTGACTGATCGGTTCAGTTTTAATTGTGAATGCTTGATGTTAAACCAACAGTTCAGTGTAAAAATAAAAAATGGTTAAATAGATTTTTTGCAAACTAACTATTGCTTTTTTTTATTTTACCTAGTTTTTATTTTATTTTTTTACTGAACAATTCCTTTAAATGTTACATTATAGGTTTATGAGGTATGGCATGGCCAAGTAAAATCAGTAAAGTCTTGAATACCCTTTGGGCTCTTCATTGCCTGGTGGGAAATCTACTCTTAGGCAATTAAAAGGGGGCTACAACACCTGCTCCTTCCCATTCATTTGAATCTCTGCATGAAAAACATATTGCGTGCTACAATGCCAGGGAATAGCTAAAAAAGGATTCCTTGCTGTATATTCATGTGATTACCAGGGATCGCATTTCAGGGCCCACTGGGGCTGCCAATCCCAGGGGTTCCACAACCTCTCTGGGGCCCCAACACCTGTCCTCTCCCCCAACCACCAGTCCTTCCTTCTTGTGCACACACTTTCCTTATACTTACTTTTGCCACAATCGAGGGAGAGACAGGGGAGGAGACAGGTGGGGGCCAGTCCAACCCTGTGTGTTTTACATGCAGCAATTCCAACAAAATCTTAGGGGCAGTATTGTTGGGCACGATCTTTCTTTCTTTCCCTTCTTTCTTTCTCTTTCTATCTATTGTTGGGTGAGATTTTTCTTTTTCTCTTTCTTTCTTTCGCCCCTATAATACACAGCTATACAATAATATATAATTATCATTAACATCACTGAACCAGAGAAACTCAAAGGTGTTTTCTGTACAGTATCTAAAACTGGAACATTTGCATTATTGAAAGAGATTTCCAGAAATGGTCATCTTCTTAAAAATATAGCAGAGTATATTCATCATGAAATCACACCAAATATTGTACTTTGCTTCAATTCGACATGTTTCTTTTTCATGTTTGGAATCATATCCATAGTATAAGAGGCAGATAACACTTTCCCCTACCAGCAATGTTGGGTTTAGCATTTACATCTGGTTACTTCCCCTGCTGTCATTGTGCAACTGAAACTACTAACACAAGCTTTGAAAAGAAAAAAATGTGACGCTCATTAAATCCATTCCCTCCAACTTTCTCCTTCAGTAAGTTACACAGATAAGGGATCTATTATCCAGAATGGTCAGGACTGGGATTTTCTAGATGGAATCTTTCTGTAATTTGGAGCGCCACACTTCAGGTGTACTAAAAAAAAAATTTAAATGATCATTAAGTCCAATAGAATTGTTCTGTCTCCAATAGGGATTAAGTTAGTTGGGTTGAAGTATAAGGTACTATTTTATTATTACAGGAAAAAAGGTAATTATTAAAATAAGTGAATGTTTTGGTTACAATGAAAACTAAGGGAGATGGACCCGTTATTTGCCACTTTCTTGTTGACAGGTTTCCTGGTAACAGATTCCATACTTGTACTTGGAAAAATGCAGTCCCACAGCAGTATCTTTAAAGACAATTATTAATACTGGATAAATTTGCACCTAGGCAGTAACCTATAGCAACCAATGTTTAATTCACTTTTTTTTTCTGCAGGTAGAACAGTGAACGCAAAAATCAGATTGCTTGCCATGGGTTAGTGCTCCCATCGACCCCATTTCAGGACATTTGTACCTGGTGAAAAGTCTCCCTGAGAAATGCATCTTCCTTGTCATTGTTGCATATTTAACTTGTTTATTAGTTATACTGGT
>CM044440.1:31527945-31538840 GCA_024363595.1 Xenopus borealis | reverse complement strand
ACTACCCTATTGGCCATCTAAGACTGTCACTGCCAACATGAACAAAGATACTGTTCATGGTTGGTTCTCAGTCTATAACTACTAAGCCATTGTGGATTTTTAATTTATTTATTAAATAAACAATTTTTGCCAACTCCAACTCCAGGTACCCAAAATTGCTTCCAACTCCATGACTCCCATTCCAACTCCCCAGCCCTGAACAATACACACTAAAACCATATTGTACTTTAACACCAGGTTAGGCTGCTGATAGTTGGACAGAACTGACCAGACTGGCACTAACCTCCCCTCCCTACCCCCTTACTTAAATTTAGTAATCTTAAATGTAAAATTAAATGTATATTTTATTATATATATGTAAAATTAATTGTATATTTTAAACACAGCATTATTTATTACTGTGACCACTTCTTTCTATAGGAGAGTAACATAATACTAGGTCACAAAACAAAACACTCAGGGGAAAGTTATTAAAGTTTAATGCCAAAAACTTGAAAAATGATTTACTATAAAATCAGAATTTTTTAGTGGAAAAAAAACCTTGAAATGCCAGGATTTATTAAACCCATAAGAAAGTACTCCAACACAGACCTGCTGAGTTCATATAGAAGTCAATGGGAGAAGTTCTGAAGGTATCCTGATCTGTGCTGGGTTTTGTGCAATAATCTGAAGATTTTGTGGTTTTCATTAGTCAACTATGAAAAATTTGTATGATTAGAATTTTTTTTTACGATTTTATCGAGTTTTTTCCCGCACAGAAAATTTTCAGGAAAACGTATTGATTAATAAGGGGGACAAAACGGTGTGGATTTGGTCGAAGTATTTTTCCGAAAATTGTCCGAATTTTTTGGATTTTGATAAATAATCCCCTCAAAGTCAGAAGCCATTTGGAATAAAATATCAGATCCAATAAGAATCTCAAAGTGATCAAAATTTAACTGGAAGAAAATCTTACACACAAACAAGGGTAGTTACAGCAACAGTGTTTATTCAGCAGGTACTGGAGAGATTGTATGTGCGTGTGCATATGTATTTATATGTGAGTGTTTGTGAAGTAAATGAGTTACATTGAAGTACTCTAATAGATCAGCCATTAGTCGTGGAAGTGAATTTATGATGTTCTCAGATCACTGAGTGGAGACAAATTTAGTCAAGGGATAAATGAGGAATATGAAGTCAATGCCATGTTGTGTTGGCAAAAAAGTACCTTTTTAAGTGTTTTCTTTGTGTGCATTGTGCACATCTGTGTTCTGTTTTCTCTGGGTTCGGCAACAAACTATTATACTGACCTGAATGAATGTGTTCTCCGATGGCACATTAAATATTTAATACACAAGCCTAACTTAGTCATCCCTAGTAACACATTTACAAAACATGCCTGTAACCCAAGCAGCATATTCCGAATAGTCATCACCTTCAAATCTTTAAAGATTATAATGTAGTAATATGTCTGCAATTTCATCAAGTGTGCAAAGACCCAGCCAAGTAACTGTCATACAGAATATTGCAACCAAAAGAAACATATTTTTTACAGAGCCTTCAAATGGGTGCTGCTAATGTCTTTTAACTAACATAATAGTCGTTCCCTTTTGAGACTATACATTTCTTTTTTTCTACTTTTTCTTCTGATATTTAGAGCCCAAGCCAAGAACATTTCTGATGGTGGAACATGGAAAATTACAATATCACATGTATTTGTGAGTAAGCTGTAGTCAACCACTAGAATGTTCACAACTCAGATATTAATACTGGGCAACTCTAACTGAAACAGCAACATGGTATCGAATTAAAGTAAACAGCGTAGCCTGCTAATTTAGTTTGGTATAACTGTTTTAGGTGATGGATCCCCTCTACTCCCAGTCTAGAGTATGCCCATGCATCATAAATCAAAACAAAGAGATACAATTTATGAGGATCACACTTTTATTTAACAAGTCAACCGTTAGTCAGTAACCTTTATCTGTCTAATCCTAAAAGCTTACCTGCTCAGATAGCCCTCCCATGCCCTACCCTTATTTTTTCCCGCCCTCCAGCTCCATAAACATTTTCCTCTGACCTGTGGAATAAGGGCAGCCAGCAGAATTGGGAGCAGAACCCCTGCTGATTTTGATATCAGCCCTACATGGGCTTTATTATTACTGCTGTGTGACTGAAATTCTCTGCAGTTCGACATCTGTTGTGTGAAGCAGGTTGGCGGCAGCCAGGCTTTTCAGAGATCCCGATGTTTCTAAAAGGAATTCAGTAGTGATTGGAGCTACAGAAGTCTTTGGATGCAACTTTGGAGGCCTCACAGTTCTGTTGGAAAGAGAAACAACAGTTACAGTATAACTAGGAACAATAACAGTTTCACTCCCTAGAGTGTAGACTGAGTTAATTAAACAACTGAAATGATCTAGGGCTGTGTTTAAGCATGACGAACAGGGGCAGCATAAATTGGATCACGTAGCTTGGAGCAGGGCAGCTCAAAACCAATAATAGCCACAATGTTCTTTGAGCTTGCCTGTTTCCTTTCAGATTGTGTATTTGCTTAGCAAATCTGGTGTAACTATGGCAAAACAAAAATGTTCTCGGGTGTTTATATTTGCAGCCTGCAGCCTGTTTCACTTGCATCCACATTGTCTTAGATCATTATGCCTTGTTAATTTCAGTTTTACTGTACTGAAGAACACCCCCTTCCTTTTGCCAGGATCTTGGGTGGATCCCTTGTAGACCTGAAACCTATGAATTTATGCACAGGTCTAGACAGGGAACTAGGACTAGTCAGGTGCTGTTGTTACATTGAGGGCAAACCTTATGCAAGCTGTTTGTCTGTGTCAGAAACCTGGAAACAGTAGAGCCACCTGGTCTGGAGAAAGAAAACCAGGAAAGTAGGCAGCAAGAGAGGCCCAAGTGGCCTGGGAATCCTTGTTCTATATTTATATTACTGTTGGGAATTGTGTGAAGGACTAAGACTGGAGAATCAGTGCTAGTGATTGTGAGAAATGTAAAGCTCCCCATAGACGCAATGATCTTTCCCTGCCGAACGACCGATCAATCTGTCAAATTATCGTGCGGTTAGTGGGATACAAACGATCGTACATCTTACGATTTTTCGTCCGACATTGGTCTGATGATTGATCGGCCAGGTTAGAAAATCTTTATCGGTCCCCATGCAATCTACCTATGTTTGCAGGGCCAAGCAGGCTGCGATCCTTCAGTTTTGCTGGCAATATCGCCTGAAATGGTCTTTTTAGTTGATTTACACATCAGGCATTTAAACGATCGTTTTGAGACAATCGTGGTCTCACGATAACAACTGGATCTTTCAAAAATCTTTACGTCTATGGCCAGCTTTACTGTGTGGACCTCCAGTTTATCATCTTCTAAGTGTCCAGCTACAAGTATTCCATTCCCTGTAAGAGTGGTATGTTCCCTAAAGGAATAATTTTCCCATTTACTACAAAAGTGATTAGCACCCATGGTATACTAGGCAAAAAATGGAGTGTGCAAAGGTGGGTGGCTGTGGGGGCAGAGGATGCTGAATCACCCTCCCTCCAGTTAAAAGCAGACAATTTAGCACTTGATAAGAGGCACTGCAAAATAACCAAGGCTCGCAGTCAACTCAACAAACTGGTGATGACATTTAATAAAACTTGTGAAAAAGTCTGTTTCTCTACTAAAAAACAACAGCTTTGTGAACTCAATCACTTACTATTAACGTGTACGTTACATTCAGTTCCCCTTTAGAAAATTAAAAGTTAAATTGCTGAAACAATAGAGTTGGTGTTCCATTACAGGGACCTTAAAACTTCTACAAAGTCACCTTGAATTGATCCCTTATCTGGAATGGTTTCTTATTACAGATATTCCTATATAACAAGATAACTCAGTTGTTGTATTAACAATAACAAGATAATAACTCAGTTGTTAATGTAAAACATTTTTATGGGGCACTTGAAGGTGACATGTGAAGCACTTGGAATTGTTATAATGAATTGCTATGAGAGTGGGCCCAGAGTGCCATGTTTTCTAATAAGCCCTATCAGACCTAATCTTAAAAAGGAGACACACAGACAGAGGGGCACGCACAGAGTGAGATTTAGAAAAGGGTAAATGGAGTTTGAGAGATACAGAGGAGATGCACACAGGCACAGATTGGCATCCACAGACAGTTCAAGACACAAAAGCATAGAAAGGGAGATGTTACCAGGCATGCAGAAACAAAGTATTGAATTTACTAACAGATGGAGACCCTTGTAAACTTGAGTTGACCAAACCAAGACCTAAAACTGCAGAATTGCAGCTTCAGCTCATTACCTGAACTGACCCACCATCCATCATAAAAAATACCACAGAATGCTACTGTATACATATTTATGTTTTTTAAATTATATTCCCTGTCTGCTGTTATGTGCCAAGGATATAGCTGCCACATTATCTAGAACTATTTACACTGTGAGCACCCACATATTAACGCAGTATCTATAAATACACATTATTTTGTTTGGTGGAGATTTCCACTTCTCTGGTTGTGTGCTGTAGTGGATCCATGTAATACATACTGCATATTATATATTTACTTCTTGCATAGGATCCCCCTCTTTTGTATATCAATTAGGAATGTGCTGAATCCACTATTTTGGGATTCGGCCGAACCTTCAAATTCTATGTGAAAGATTTGACCAAATACAGAATACTATATTGCATATGCAAAACATGGGTGGGAATGGAAAAGGAGAACTGCTTGTCTTGTGACGAAAAGTGACATGATTGTGAAGATTGAGTTTAGCCAGACAGGAGGATTTGGCTGAATCTGAATAATACTGAAAAAGGCTGATTCCTGGCCAAATACCAAACTGAATCCTGGATTGTGTGCATCCCTAATAGCAGTAATGCCATATAATAATTTGATTAAAAATCCAGTGAAACCCAGATGTGCAAGTTATATATGTTCTCTCCATTATAGTCCTGCACAGCAAGCTACAGTTCTCAATCCCCTACAAGATTTGCAAATCACACCCAAATAAGTTTATTTGGTGAGTCACAGAGTAATCGTAACAGTGCTTTTATCAAGGAAATTAATATTTAAACAAGACTCCTAACATTTCAGACCAGTCATTTTTTTTATCTTCCCACCTGTCCTATGAAAAGCAATAACTTTGAATACTTTCCCCCATATGCAATAAAAGGCACTAAGTTTGCCCAGGAGCAGTAACTCATAGCAACCAATAGGATCTTTGTTTTTAAACAGGTGACTGCTACATTCTAGCTTCTGATAGGTTGTTATGAGTTACTGCTCCTGGGCAAACTTAGTACTTTTAATATATAACTCCTTTTGAGATTTATTAAAGTTAAATCAACAAATAATAAATAGTAAAATTCGACTTAAAAATGACCTTTGCTTTGGGAGGAGCTCTCCACTACTAAGATGGTGCCAGGTGAGAGGACCAAGAGGGAAGTTCTGGGCAGACAACATATACAGGATGGGGAGGGGGAGGTTTGGAACCCAGTGGGCCCCAGTGATCCAGTCCAACCCTGAACATGGTACAAAGTCAATATCCAGAAGAGTGGTCAAAGACGCAAGGGTTAGTTCAGACAGCTATACAGCAAGGTCAAGAACAGGAACAGAAAATCAGACAAGAATCACACCCACGAACTATGGAACATAGATCTACATTGGACAATGAGTCAGTGTAGCTCAATGACTTACACGGATCACCTGTGGCCATATTGACAACAGGTGAAACAAGCCAAGCCTACTTGCAATGGAGTGAACGAGGGCCTTAGCTGTCTGCTCACATAGTGCAGCAGAAAAGCAGACAGCACAGAAACACCATGTCTTTGGTTCAACTCCAAGCAGGTTGTTAATGTTACCCACCCCCTCAAAGGGAAACCACTGGACCCCCTAGGTTAAATATTTGGTCGGCAAACTGCTCCAACATTAGAAGCTGTACCTAGGTCCACATATTATAGCTATAAATAACTTCAAATATGCACAGCTTCATACTGAAAAACATTTATTAGTGCAATCTCAGCAAAAAATAGAATTACAAACACATCTTTTTTACAACATCCACAGTGTAGTGTTACCCCTCTGTCTGCCTACCTGTGTTAGCCACTCCCTCCTGATGCGTTTCACGCTATTGGGCGCTTCATCAGAGGAGGACCCCCTAGGCTTGCCAGATAATTGAATTTGAATGTTGAAGTGGAAAGTGCTGGGACTAATGACTTTAGATATAGAAAATGCACCAATGAATTTGGGTCCTAGCTTGGCAGGAGGAACTTCCAATGGAAAAGTCTTGGAACTTGATACTTGGGAGACACTTTATGATGCTTATCAGGGGCTCTCTTTATGGTGGCTACTGCAGAATATAATAAGTCTTTACCCTTCTGCCAAACCTTAGAAAGTTGACTGTGCCCAGATGCCCAGCTACCTCAGAATTAACATGAGCTTCAGAGAAATGAGAATAGAAATCAGTGATGTAACAATTAGTCCCCTGGAGACAGAGGGATCAGGCATTTATTTCTCTTGAGGATTACAGAGAAAACTCCTGGAAAAGGTATCTGCCTTAGCATTCTCTGGCCTATAGGTTTTGTTTGTTTAGGTAACCAAGGGGAGCCTGAACAGCAGGAAGATAACCTTTTTACAGATGAAGGTTTTAGACAAGAAGCCTCACAACCTATTCCCCATTGAAGTATCTTGTTAGTACCCAATACACTTGGGGATTGTGTTTCTGTAACCAGGGAAGGCCTAGGATCACAGGAGTATGAGGACAATCAATAATGAAAAAGAATATTTGTTCTGAGTGAACACATGGACATAGTAAGATTTTCAGATTTGAAAGACCCTAACCCATATCCATACAGAGCTTCCATCAATACATTGGGGCAAATTCACTAAGATCCGAAAATTTTCTCTAGCGCTACGCAAATTCACTAAAGTGCGACGTTACGCTCAGGTCGGCGAATGGTAGCGTAGTTGCGCTAGTGTTACTTCGCCAGGCAAAGCGCATTTATGCTAGTGATGCCTAATTTGCATACGGCGAGGAACTTAAGCGTATAATAGAAGGATATGTTACAGCCACTACATTCCAATACACAAGCCCAGGAAACCTTTAATAAATAAAATAAAGTTGTCTAATGCCCTACATGTGCCCCCTGTATACTTGTGTTGCCATATGTTAGGAAATGTAGGGAGAAGGAGGGTAACCCCCCCAAAAAAAAACGATCCTTTTCAGACTATCACCCTACAAAGGTAAAACACGCCAGAGTTTTTTTGTATTGTATTGAACTTCGCCTGGTCTGACCAGGCGAAGTAAAGTCTAGCATAAGTGGTAAGGTTCAGGAAAAAGTTGATCTTAGTGAATTTGCGTAATTAAGATCCTTCGTCAGTGCCCAACTTCGCCTGGCATAAGGGTGCAAAGTTGCGCAAGTCTAACTACATCGCTAGCGAAAATTCACCAGAGTCGGTGTTAGTGAATTTGCGAAGTTGCGAAATGACGTCACACTAGTGAATTATTGCTAGCTATCTAAGAAGGCAGAATTTTCTATGTAACCCTTATCCTACTCTAAGACCAGAGTGCTTTGGAAGAAAGTTGTTGGGGAATAGAAACAGCATGACCTAGACAGAACTCCCCAGAACTATTTAGATTTTGTCATGTTCCCGTCCTTTAGGGACAGGTATCACAAAAAGGTTCTTTATCCCCACAAAACAAGCACAACCCATTAGCCCACCAATGGCCCTTCACTACAGAGGACAAATGGGTAGAGCCCAGTTGCATGGGTTCCTCTGAAGGCCTGTGGGCTGAGACTTCAGGTTTGGATGCTAATTCCAAGGGGAAATCTTGAGGGTAGGAAATGGTGTTCTTTCATGGCATCTATCCATATGCCTCCAATTAATTTGAATAGCAAGGTGCGTTAGGGAATCAATAGGGGATGGAGCAGGAAAGTTAACTAGGCTATCTTTTATAGCATCTGAAAGCCCCACTCTGAATCTGAATTGACTATGTAAAGCAGTATTATTCCAGCCTGACTCTAAACCCAGCAGCAGAATTCAGTACAATACTCCTCGACCCTCCGTTTGTTCTGCCTAAGGTTACGGATAACAGAATGTGCAGAGGCAGAACAGTCAGGGTCATCATAGATAATAGCCATGACTTTGAAAAAGGAGTAAATGAAATGTAGTGTACATGCCTCCTGAAAGGTGAAACATTTGCTGTGATCCCCAGTGAACCGTAACGTATACAGGAAGAATGGGGAACTGAGAGTGCAGATGTGGAACAGGCAGGGACAATACTAATCAGACAGTATAGAATCAGGAGCTAGAAGTGTAGTCATTATAAACAGGCACAGGCTGGAATCAAAACCAATCAGTAACACAGTTAGAAAGTCAGGATCCAGAGCAGGTAAGAGTTTGTTCAGGCAACAGGCAAGGCAGGTTCAGGAACAGAAAATCAAACAAGACTCACACTTAGGCACTATGGAACACAGACCTATGTTGGGCAATGATTCAGTGCAGTGTAAGGAGTTTTAAAGGCAGCTTATTGGCTTACACAGATCACCTGTGGCCAGCTTGACAACAGGTGAAACAAGCCAAACCTTCTTGTAATTACATGGAAAGCAATAGGAGTGAACCCGGGCCTTAGCTATCTGCTTGCATAGTGCAGAAGAAAAACACAGAAGCACCAGGTCCCTGGTTCAACTACAAGCAGGTTATTGCAAGGATGCTTATACAATGGAGCCCTTAAAAGGGACAATAGGTATTTCCTCCAATGCAGAAACACAATCACCTGTAAAGAAATAACCATATCAAGATTCATTGCACATACATCTCTATGGGTAGATGCAAAGGAAGAGCTGTATCCTGGCCCTTTAATACTGATATCAAGATGGCAACACGTTAGACAGGTTTTTGGAAGATTTTATACATGAAATGAAGTAGCACTAGCATTTTCTGGAGCATGATGCAACACTGGGTGTGTATCGTCTGAACCTGCCTGTATTTGCCTATAAATGATAGAATAAGAAGCATTATATTCTCACATAACTTTCTTAGCTTTCATATACCAAGCTGATACAAGTCTGAAACTGCAAACCTTCAATTGTAAAGTGTAATGTATTGCATTATAGAATTTTGAGATCGGTTTTGCATTTGTGTGTGCTGCATTAGCAACATATAGCGTAGAACACAACAAAAACCTAAAAAAATCCCTTCTCTAAATTAAAACACAAAACTGCTATTAAAACAGGAACAAACAGCTGTACAAATGTAAGACTGTAGGGAAAACCCTCCTCTACTCCACCCCCCAAATAGAAAGGACATTCCATTTAACCTCCTCCCTTCTCCTATATGCATATAAATTATTCCTAAACCTGAAAAGGCCACGCCCCAATTTATTGCAAAACATAACAATACACGAAAGGGACTGATATTTAAAAAATCATGATTGCTTTTATCCCCCAGTTTTCTGCCAGAAAAAGGGGATGTAAAAAACATATATCCAGTTTTCGAGTTTTTAAAATATAGATTGATCCAGAATAAAAATGTGGAAATTTGTCATTAAAGTTTATGTCATTTAGAATGAGGCTGCAAAAAATTAACTTTGCTGGATTGTGGTTGATCCATCACAGTTTTTTTTCTTAAAGAAATTATATATCTCAAAAAGGTGATCAATTTCAGTCATAAGTTTCTTTTCTCACTCAAACAATGTACATTTTAACAGGTTAATATGGGAAAGATTGCATTTGATTCCTCCAAAAATTCTTTAGTTGTCACATACGCGAACTACCACCAGTTCAACTAAGTCTTGAGTTTAGCCCAACTCCATATCCACAACTCTAGCACCAAGTCTATCATTAGGCCAAGAGATACTGAGCTCTCCATATTAGAAACTCTACTTTAAAAAGATCAACCTACACACTAAGGGGGCGATTTACGAATTTCACGTGAAATGATCGAAGTTCGATCAAATTTTTCGTGAGATCGTAAAGTGAAAGTGAGATCGAAGGAATCAAAATTTTAAAATTATTCGACTGCCTACTTCGCCAGATTGAACCTACAGTATTGTAATAGAAGCCTATGGGAAGCTCCCCATAGGCTTCTGAGGGTCCTGCTCGAATACCATTCGTACAATCGGAGCGTTCAATCGTTCGAATCGTTCAGATATCGAGCAAAATGATAGCCTAAAACAATTTGATGGTCGAATTCTTATCGAATTGCGAATTTGGTCGAGCTAATTATGGGGAATAATAGTAAATTTGCCCCTTATTGTTCCTTCTTTTTTTTTTTTTTACTAAACAAACCTTTGTTGATTGTGGCCATAGAGATCAGTTATGACTTTATCAGGCCATGTGACTTGTTTCCAAAATGGTTCTGGCTAAATGCTGTATTGTTAACCTGAGATGTTGACATCAGTGATGAGGTTTCAGGCAAGGTTTCCTCTTGATGACACTTTCATGCAGATCATGTTTGTGCAAGAAATGCTGCACTGTGTAAAGGTGTAATCATACGAGAGGTTGCCTTTCTAGCCAGCAAACATGCAATTCTCTTTGAAAGTTTTCTTGGTCTTTAAGATCTTGTCTTGACATCCAGAGTTCCTCTTAAATACCATCTATGGTAGTAAAAAGTTTCCCCCACTGTAAAATTTCTTTATTAGATCGAGGGACTAATGCAAAAACATCACTCCATTTGGTTAGCTTCAAATTTCATGATTTGTAGCTTGAGTAATGATGGGTGATGTAAGATGTCTGCCTTGTTACCATGCCATTGACTGGTACATCAGTGTTACTGAAGGGACTATATGCACATGGAGAGATACTCGTTTAATTTCTACATTCGGCTATTCATTGTATTGACAGATAGGGATGGCGCGAACCGCGGAAAAAAAGTTTGCGAACATGTTCGCGAACTTGCGACA
>CM044440.1:31502593-31519946 GCA_024363595.1 Xenopus borealis | reverse complement strand
ATGGCGCAGATCCCATGCATATTAGAGAAATATTGAGATTTATTGTCCCCATTATGATCATGGCATGTTTGCAAATGATATCAAGGTACACATTCAGGAACGCCCTGTGTTAGCCTGCCATATGTGATCTCTCCATCTTGTGCTCGGAAACGCTTTACAAGATATTGCTTAAGAGACGCCATTATAGGGGAACCTGGGGTGGGATGAAACTTAAAAGCAGAATTTAGAATTTCTCTCAGTGGATCCTCACCAGAAATTGCTGTACATTGCTGAATTGCAAAAAAAATATTTCCTGTGTATTAGAAAAAAAAACATAAAATCCAGGAAAAATCTTGGTTTGACTGTGTATTTTTGTATAAAATGCAAAAGCATTGGTCGAGTTAACAGTAAAGCAAGATATCAGTTTTGGTGAACTGGTAATAAGATGTGCACTACGGAAAATTGTCACAATAAAAAGTATTGGTCCTGACAAAGGGAGGGGTCAACAGTAATCTGTAATCTTTTTGGGGAAACGCTATCCCTTCCCGTTTTTCTGCTTCGACAAAGGTACACCTTGCTTATTATATATTTATTGCAATTCCCTTTGGGGTTTACGTTGAGTTCCAAAATACTGACGCTATGGTACATACACATAGTTCCAGCTAGAAAATAGGTGCAGAACCTACACCGCGCGTCTCGTTCTGGGAGTGGTTCAAGACTGATTCTTATTTGTGTCATTTTATTCTTATGCTACATATACTGTTTATAATTATTTTCTGCTCTCTTAAATATTCCTTTATAAAAGGTGAACTCCATTCAAACAATGAAAATAAATGCATTCTGCATAATGAATGTTTTTCTAAGCAACTTTCCCATACGCATTAATCCATTTACCGTTTATGTGTTGCTGTTGAAAAGCAGTATCAGTCTGGCTCTTCAATGCTTCTTCTGAATGTTGAAAAAATGAAGCAGATGCCAGCTCTCCTCCAGTCGAGACTCCAGTTACCACAATGCTTTGCACACGTCTTCACGGGTCTGGTGGTAATCACAGAACATGCAAGGCATTGTGGGATTTGGAGTCTCAGCTAGAGGAACTCTCAATTCTACAACATCTTACTGGTTTCAGTTGCATTACATTTAAAATCTACATTTACTAGAATGTTGGTCAATGTTTATTAGAAATTAGCATAGATTTACATTTCATTATAAAAAAATTATTTTTATTTGGGGGATAAAGTCTCCATTTTATTGAAAATCTGAATAAGCTGTACAGCACTGTCCATATTTCATAATATTTTTACCACCAGCGGTATTTACTATTTTGCATTTCATTGATAATGATATGATGATTGGGCATGCAGTTTCTCAAAAGTATTAATTCAATGCTCAACACCATTATTTGGGTTAAGGGATGGGCGAATTCGAAAAAAGATGGGGGTGTTTATACAGCCACAATGAATACATGAAATAAATACATCTGCAGCAGGCAGTTCAAGCCTCTGTATATAGCCTATATGGGGACATGGCAGCGCTACAGCGATAAAGTGATACAGTGATAATTGCTACTGTGCCTCTTCAACTTAGGATTTCATTCAACTGCAGACAGCATGAGTCGTTATATAATGTACATAGTTAATAAAGTACAACCTATTGAAAAATATAAGGACATTTTTATGTCTGTGTCATATTTTCTAACAGGGGGTACTTTATTTATTACAATACACACGTTTAAATCAGTCACATGAAATTATATCACTAAGCACCATTAATAAGGATATAATTTACAGGATATTCGTTGCTTGTGTGTATTTTCACACACGCATATATTTATATATATACATATACACACATACACACAAATATGGGATCCATTAACTGGAAACCCCTTATTCAGAAATTAGGGAAATATCATATCACATAGTATCCATTTTGTCCAAATAATCCAAGATTTCCCTTTTATCTGTAATAATGTACTTGA
This sequence comes from Xenopus borealis, assembly GCA_024363595.1. Taxonomy (NCBI): domain Eukaryota; kingdom Metazoa; phylum Chordata; class Amphibia; order Anura; family Pipidae; genus Xenopus; species Xenopus borealis. The sequence goes on along the minus strand of CM044440.1, from coordinate 31,517,989 downwards.
TCTTGATCCAAACTTAGATATAATTAATCCTAACTGGAAACAAAATCAGCCTACTGGATTGATTTAATTTCTACATGATTTTCTAGTAGACATAAGGTATTAAGATCCAAATTACGGAAAGATCCATTATCCAGAAAACCACATGGCCCAGGCACTTTGCATACCAGGTTCTATACCATCCTGATGACGACCCCGTGTGGGTTGAAACGCGTTGATGAGAGCATGAAATAAAGAATTACTTTTTAAGTGAAACCTTATGGAATATGCTGTGAGTGCTTTCATCTCCTTGGATAGGTTCTATACCTATATATATATATATATATATATATATATACATACATACATACATATATATTCATATATATATATATATATATACAGGTTGTGAGACGGTTGCACACACTTCAAAGAAGAAAATATAATAATATAAAAAAATATGATTTTTTAACCTCTAAACAAAAGTCCCTTGCGTGCAACAGCTCTCCTTTTTCTATATATATATATACTTTATGTACACAGAGAGATAGAGAGAGTATATGCAATATACATGCTATGCACACCAGATGCTACAATTAAGCTTCATCAGTTTACGCAAAATAAATGTAGATAGCATTTGCCTGCATGGGAAACCCTCATGCGTTTGACAAGTATTACAGCATTATCCTATTATTGAAAGTAAGACTTTAAACTATAGAGGGGGGTGGTAAATTTATATAAGCTCAAACCTTGCTTCTTTTCACATTTTATATTAAGTGTGCTGTTTGGAAAATACAGTTTAGGGTTGGGTGGTGTGATCATGCTATTTAATACAGCACACCTACACGTCTTACCATCCCTAGGGCAAAGCTGAACAAACAAGTCAGCTCTGTTTCAGACTGCTGGGGAATCTGGCTGATTGTCAGACTCTTACCTTGTACTGTACTAGGTTTATGTTCAAAGCAAACACATCTGCAAGCAAGAGTGTAAGCAACATCAAAAGCTCCTCTCTATGTTATAAAGACATAACATAAAGAGAACAACCTTGTTTGTGCTCACCTCTAACTGTTCTCTATAGGGATGCAGGAGTCAGGATTTCGATATTGCAGTATTTGGATTCAGCTGAATCCTTAGGGTTCAGATGCAGTTTGGCTCACACTTACAAGAAGCAAGGGTATTTCATTTGGCAAAGTGATGCATGATTCATAACTTAATGGCAATGCATTCCTAAATAAGTGAGACTGAAAAAGGAACAAGCCCATCCAGTTCCCACTTTCCTACACATAAGCGAAAAAAGGAGAAAGCGTGGAATAGGAGTGAAATAGAAATTGGAAGAGGAGAAAGACAAACAACCCATCAGATGCCAGTTCAGTCTCACAAGTCCATAAAAATAAACGTGCCTCCAGAGGGTGTAGATATGTGTTTTTTTTTTCCTTTAAAAATCTCTCCTGTGAAAAATACATTTTCAGATTCCAGTTTGAAACAAAAACCAGTGATTAATAATTAAGTACCACGTTGGTAAACAATAAGCCCTATACAACAGGACACATTTCATTGTCAATACCCAACATGAAACTCACTTGATTTTTAAGAACATCCATAATATATCGCCTTTTATTTTCATTGTTCATTGGAGTTGTACTTTATATTTATATATACTTCAAATTTTTACCCAGGCAGTAGATTACCAACCTGGTTGGTAAAAATGATGCTTGATGTCCATGTAATCAATTAGGAAGAAACAAAAAAAATATAGAAAACAAGTGTAGCAGCCATTTCTTTCTGTATGTGCAAACTTAATTCAGTGCAATGGTACCAATTTAGGGAGGGGCTGGAACAGGAGATATCTGGAGGGCTAAAATTGGCAGCATATATATATATAGACTGGCATAATTCATATTTGCTATGTGCATTACTTCCTAAAAAGGCCTAGAGCATTATAGTCTGTATACACCCTTACCACAGCTTGCTCTTAGAAAAACAAATAAACCTGTAAAAAAAGCTAATGAAGCTTTAAGGGCAGATTACAAAGTGCTATTTAATGCTATTTATGTGTAACAATTACGTTCCTTATTATTGTTTTGGTACATCACTGACATGCTAAATTTAGTTTCTGTTTGGTGAAGGATTAGAAGCCAGAGTTTCTTCCCTTATGTATTAGGCACAGGCCATAATGCAGTCCATTTACAATGATCCCTGGCGCTGATTTCCAACATGGGATATGCTAGTGCTTGAAATATCAGGTAAACTAAATTGCATCCTGAAAAACAAATAATATTATTTAAGAGATCCCTCCCTACTGTATCACTCTTTGGCCACTTAGTACATTAACCCATGTGCAAGAGCAGATAAATGGCCCTGCTGCCTCCCAATTTTCCCCAGCTCCACTCCAAAACCAACCCCAGCTCTACCTTGACTTTTCCAAGCTCTGACCCCCAACCTACCCAAACCAACCCCCCTTTCAATGGCACTGGACACCTTTTGGAACTATAGGCCCAACCTGATCTGAGAATGGAAATACTAATGAGCTCAGCCAGCTTTTATAAAGTAGACTCACAACAAGATCTGTGAAAAGTTAGTGGTGGCTGAATAAACATGTTCAATACCTGCTCCAGTTTAAGTGACCCCATAGCAGATATAGTTTAATGTCTAAAAGCATATGTCTGTATGGTTACTATGTGCTACTAGACCTAGTGAAGTCTGTTGCCTATTATCACATTACAGCAGGAAAACATAGGTCTTCCATAACTGAATAATTGATAACCCTGACAGCTGCAGCATAAGCAAGAATAAAAGAGAAAGAAATATATATAATAGTTATAATAGAAAGGAGAACAAAGTGTGGATTAACTACGATGGGAAAAGAACACTACAGAGTTTATTTCTGTTTTATGTGACATTTCATGTAATATAAGCCACTGTCTCTCCACACATACAATTCAAAAAAGCCTTTAAAAATTCAGTATTTCAATTTTTAATTTATGTAAATTTGTATTCTATTCATGACCTTATTACATTCCACTAGAAAACATAATATTCTTCATTAGACCGTTATTCCATTCAATGTCTCTGCATTGCCACAAACTATAATATTCACAAGCTTTTTTAACTGGTGGGTAATATTATTGCAGGTTTGTATAACCCATAGATAAGTTACATAAAATATGCATTTCACATAATATTTTCTTTGAAAGGTTTTTTTAACGTTCGCCTACACACAGGGCCATAATTTCGGAATCATACTTAGAATGACAACTCTAGGAAGAAAGGATTAAAAAGTGGTTTACAAAAAAAAATTCCAGCTGAGGAAAGAGCCAAAGCAAAGCCCCAATAATCTACTCTCTGCTCTGCCTAACCTCAGTTCCGACCTTGGCTTAGTACTATAATTAGCATCAGGCCTGGACTGGCAAATGCCACAGGGGCTGCTATAAGGTGCCATAGAAAGTCAGTATTTAGTGGGCTGGTGAGGGATATTTGGGCCTCTGTGTACCTGAAATGCCAGGGACTATTTTGATTCTCAGTGCAGACCTGATCAGCACACACACAAAGATTTTCCTGTGCTTATACATAGTGCAGAGCTGGGCATAAAAACAACTCTGCCTAAAAAACTGTGCATTTTCAGCCATAAGCTGGGTAAGAATCTTGCCTTGAGTGGCAGTTTAGTGTATCTGCCATTGTGCCTAGAGTGGCAGCAGACACAAATGCATTCTTGCATTTAATTTGGGAAAAGTTTAATCTGTTTCTATGGGTTCAAGGATCCTGAGCTGGTCAGCCAAGCAACTGGCCTAAATCAAAAGACCAAAATATGTATGTAGCACATCAGCAGAGGTTATTTGATATACATGCACAGGCAGTAGTAAATAAGAGCAACAGGAGGGCTGATGTGGGTAAAATGCAATAGGATATGTTAAGTAAACTCTGCAAGCTAAGTAATAGAAGATTTCTGCTGCACTATAATTATGTAAATCATTGCTCAAACATGATCTGGTTTTGTGATGTTTCTAAACACATTTCCGGAAATTGTGTAAACCGCCCTCATCTGACAGGAACCTCTGCAATAGGCACAGAGTGTACTTTTGGCTTTATATGGTAGCAACGGCTGTTCTCATGCTGCATGCAAGACAAAGAGAGGTGTACTCATGCTAATATGACACTTGACACCAACCTATCTACTCTTTTTACGGCACAATGACAACAACAAAAAATCTAAATTACAAACACACTTCCTAATAACAGTGCAGGATTGTCAGTGAAGACGGTGAAAACCATTTATAGGTATAATTGTTTTCTTACAATAATTATCAAACATAAGAGCCTATCCTAAATAAATGTAATTATTTGATTAAAATGGAGTCTATGGGAGATGGCCTCCCTGTAGTATGAAGCTTTCTGGATAATGGATTTTCAGAGAACAGATCCCATACTTGTATAGCCAAGCAGTATTGATTTTATAAATGCTCCTTTACTTTCTGATCTATATTAGTTGAAAAACTCGCCTCAGGCAGCAGCACCGGTTACCATGGGCAGTAAAAACTGCTTCTGGTACCTTCTTGGTACCTTCAAGAACTGTATTTCCACCAGAAATTTGGCTTTAATAGTGTAAGAGAGCAGATTTAGCACTTCACACTATGGATGCACCCCATCCAGATTTCCCACCACGCAGGAAATGTAAGCGCAGGAGCTGCCTTAGCATTGCTGCTGGGTGAGGAATTTTTTAAGACTGCATGCAAAAATATTTACAGATACCAAAACTATTAGCAAATGCAATAAAATAAAAACCTGAATGACATCTTTCATGAAAAAAATGACATGTACAGGATAGAAATAACTTTAAATGAATCATGTTGTTAATTTACTCATATAGTTGGAGATGTGATTTTTTTTTATTTTTAACTGGCTACAGGTTTATACATGGTGTTACTAGGGATTTTAAATTTGTTTTCATTCTTTTTTGATCTCTTTCTAATTATATATTTTATATATTATTTTATTTTTGCACAAAATTGATCTGTCAGTGTTACCATTACCACTGTGGTAGAACATAGCATTGGTAGTATTTAGTAAACCTTTGTGCAATCTCTTTGCTTCTAAATAGCATCCTTTCACACTCTGCTCTCCATTGTATAACAGCTTGCATGTTTACTAGTTTCATGACAGTTTAATTAGAAAACCTGGCTTATTTTTGCTATTACTATCTTATAGTATGAATGAGGTGTGGTGTAGTTTGCATGCTATGTATACGAATTACCATAATTGTTTCCATTATTTATTCATTGGGTTAATTCACCACTACGTTATGTTCTAGGTTCTTGGTGGTTATTGCATAAAAAATAGCCATATGCAATTTAAACAGGCTGAAAGTGCACTTCTCTTGCATTTGCATTTGGCTTGTTGACGTTTGACAATGTCTGCAGTAGATGGTTTTGTAGGAATAGTATATAGTGGAAGTTTGATGTCTGCAACATGTGTGCATCTGTCTGCCATGTAATAATTCAGCTGGAGATGATTGGGTTGTTGAATTGAATGGCACATTGCTCTGTAGTTATGTAGGAACTCTGTTGTAAATACTGTCCAAGATTTCCCAATAAGATTTGCTGTCAAGTTTATAGCAAATCTGCAGTCTATAGGAGCGTCTGCAAAAGAACCCACAATATCAATAGCCAGTTTTTCCCATGCTGAATCAGGGAATGGTACTGGCTGAAGTGAAGGTGGATGTGTGATAGCTGTTTTGTCATGATTCTGACAAGTATCACAAGAATTAATGGCAGTTACCACATCGGCATCCATTGCTGGCCAACAGTATAGTTCTCGTAGTCTTTGTTTTGTACGTACTATTCCTTATTGTATTCCAAGTTGTATGAGCTTTTCTCACAAGGTCTCTGGTACCAGTAAGCAGTGAGTTCCACAAACAACATAGCCATCTACTAATGACAGTTCATGTCTAATCCTGTAGTAAGCTTGAAGATCAGGACTGACTTTCTTCTCAGCATTTGCCCATTTGCTTTGTAAGATGTCCCAAATGTTACTTGAATTGGACATGTGAGGCAAGCTTGGTTAAAATCAGCAGCTGTAACTGTAGATGATAGTAAATCAGTCAATGCTAGAACTTCTATGTCCTCATCCAGTGTGTCAGAAGCTGCAGGTAAAGGTAAACGTGACAAACAATCAGCAGTAACGTTTTTCAAACCTGGTTGGTATTGCATTTTGTAGTTGAAATTCAGTAGCCTTGCTGACCATCTCGTCATACGCATTCCTGCTCTTCCTAGTCCCTTTGTTGTAAGCAGTGTAGTTAAAGGGCTACGATCCATGCCTAAGGTAAATTCTCTATCCATAGGTAGGTTCTCCATTTTTTTGTTGCCCAAACACATGCTAGAGCTTCTTTTACAAAAGTGGAATACTTACGCTCTGTCTCTGTAAGTGTTCTGGATGCAAATGCAACAGTTTTCTCTGAATGATCAGCAAGGACCTGTGTGAGAACTGCACCAATGCCATAGTCTGAAGCGTCTGTAGTAACCATAGTGGGTAGTGCAGGATCAAATAAAGCTAGTGCTAGACTGTTCACAATTAACTGTTTCACTATTTCAAAGCTATGTTGAGCAGTCCCTGACCAAACCAGACTTGAAGTTCCACGTAGTAGTGCTCTAAGTGGTTCCACAACTGAAGCATAGTTTGGAATAAACTTAGAATACCATGAAGTAAGGTCTAAGAAAGCTCGTAAGGTCTGGAAATCAAATGGAGTAGGTGCTTGTGTAACAGTGTTGACATGGTCAGGGTCTGGCAGTAATCCCTCTTGTGAAATTTTATGACCCAGAAATGACAGCTGAGTTTTCTGAAGTGGCATTTGGAAAGGTTCAGTTTCAGTCATGCAGAATCAATGCATTTCAGAACCTTTTCTAGTACTGGTCCTTGTCATGAAGATCCATAGTTGGAGCATAGACAATTATATCATCCAAGTAGCATTGTACACCAGGTATGTCATGAAGTATAGAAGATATCAGTCTCTGAAAACAACTCTGTGCTCAAACCAGTCCATAAGGTACATGCTTGAACTGAAACAAACCATCATGGGTGATAAATGAAGTGAGGTCTCTGCTTTCCTCATGTAGTAATACTTGATGATAAGCACTCTGAAGATCCAGAGTAGAAAAGAATTTTGCTCCTCGAAGTTCTGAAAATATTTCCTCTATGTGTGGTAAGGAATAATTATCCATAAAAACTGCTTTATTGGGTTCACGGAGATCAACACACAATCATATACCTCAATTTTTCTTCATTGTTAAAACAATTGGTGAAACCCATTTGGAGGATTCTGATTTTGCGATCACATCTTGCTCTACCAATTTCTTTAGTTCCTGTGAGACAGTCTCCCTTATAGAGTATGGCAATTGCCTCAATTTCTGGTATACTGGTTTTACATCTGGTCTCAACTTAACTTTGTGCACAAAGTTCTTTGCACAACCACTGTGTTGCTTTGTGGTGAAATTTTTGACATAGGCTGTGTGGCAGGCACTGGTGCTGTAGTAATGAGACCATCCACTAATTGTAGATTTAATGCAGCAAAGAGATCCCTTCCAAGTATAGCAGCACCCTTTTTCACAATGTAAAAGTCACATTTTGCAGTATTTGATTCAAATCATGCAGTCAATGGCAAGCAACCAAGTACAGGGATGGATCTAACCAATCTCAGGGCAGGTGCAACAAGTGTATCATTTGCAAAGTATTTTAAGAAAATATCCACTGGTAGTATAGAAACAGCTGAACCTGTATCAAGTTAATGGAGTGTCCCTTGTCAGCAGAAGCAGTATTGATATTGACAGTGCATATAAACTTGTCTGGAATAAATATAACAGCTTTAACCACACTGAATACTGTAACATTTGTAGTAGTAAGTTCATGAACATTTTTAGCGGAACTACGGTAGACCTTAGCAAAATGACCTAACTTTGAGCATTTGCGGCACTGTACAGCTTTTGCAGGACATGTAGCATAGTTTGCAGTGTGTTTTGTTGAACGACAGTTCAACAGCATTTTTTATTTATATTTTCTACATGGTTTTGCAGTGAATCCCTTTCCTTAGCATTGTATTTTGCCTTTGACTGTGCATTATTAGGCGCAGTACTGGATTCACAGTCTGTACATTCCCAGCAGCTCCCTGATTGTAAGTTTTAGCCTCTGCCACTGCCGTTTCGATTTAGCTAGCAACTGTAATAGCCTTTTCAAGGGTTAAATCCTGCTCTAAGAGTAGTCTCTCTCTAATGCAATGTGAGTTTGTTTTTTTCCACTATTTGGTCTCTAAGTGACCACTTTATCACTTTATCAAGTGAATCACTTGATAAAGGGTATTGTACCCAAAACATGTTGTGATTTCCACTGCCTGTAATAAAATGTTGTTTGCAGTAATACTGCTGGAGTTCCTCTTCCTTCTCCTATACTTGGATGCACAGTTGTGCTCAACACAACTGACAAGATAACTACACTACTCAGTGATAGCAATACATATGAACCTTTAAGGAAAGACCCAACCAGCTGTTTCAAGAAAAAGGTGATAGGTTGCTTACAACAACTTGAAAAAGCTAAAGCCATCGATCGAGTTTTATACTGCTGTTTGTACCCCAGAGTAGCCACACCATTCTTATACAGACTCCCCAAGATACACAAAGAAGGAGCCCCACTAAGACCCATTGTCAGCAGCATAAATCCAGTGATATACAGGATTGCTAAATTCTTGGCTAACATCTTAGCCCCGTTTGTAGGTAATACAGTGCATCATATCAAGAGTGCCAAAGATTTAGTAACCAAGATTCATGGCGTTATACTACAGGCAGAAGAAAGAATGGTATCATATGATGTCAGATCTCTGTTTACATGTATATCTATGACAGAGGCAATGTAAGAAATTGACTGCAGCAAGATAACACCCTTAGCAGTATAATGAAGCTCAATCCTAACCAAGTATGTTTGTTGTTAGATTTGTGCTTTAACATCACACACTTCAAGTACATGGCTGTGCAATGGGTTCTTCAGTCTGTCCCATTGTAGCTAAGTTGTACATGGAGGAAGTGGAAAGGAGGGCTTTACTTACTTTCCAGGGAGAGTCCTTGGTTCAGATATCCAGAGTCCTTGGTTCAGATATGTTGATGACACTTGGGTTAAAATCAGATCCAATGAAGTGGCGTCCTTTACAGAACACAATCATTCAGTGGACAATAACATCAAGTTCCACGGGAACAAACTTGCCTTTTTGGATTGTTTGATATGCATCCAAGAGGAGGGTGCTTAAAAATGGAGGTATACAGGAAACCCTCTCATGCGGATATCTGTTCTTTGATTCCCACCATCCCCTGGAACACAAACTGGGTGTCATTAGAACTCTGTACCACAGGGTGGGATATGTGGCAACTGATACAGATACATCTCAGAGGAGCTTTGAAAATGTGTGGCTACCCAGACTGGGCCTTTGTCAAAACAGCAGCAACAAAGCCCAACAGGAACATCAAAAGAAATAACCGCCCGGAGACACATAGTAGGCGAAACATAGTCATTCCATATGTAGCTGGTGTGTCGGAGAAACTCAGGAAGATTTTCAACAAATACCACATCCCTGTTTTTTTCAAACCTAGCAACACACTGAGACAAAAACTGGTACACCCAAAGGATTCAACTCCGAAAGGAAAACAAAGTTATGGGGTATACGCAGTCCAGTGTAGCAATGAGTGCACTGATCTATACGTTGGGGAGACAAAACAGCTGCTCATTAAGCGAATGGATCAGCATAGGAGGCTGAATGCTACAGGACAAGATTCGGCTGTCTTTCTACATCTAAAAGACAAGGGACACTCATTTGAAGACAGCAATGTTCAAATCATGGATAAAAAAGACCGCTGGTTTGAAAGAGGTATGAAAGAGCCGATTCATGTTAAGGTGGAGAAACCATCCCTGAACAGATGTGGGGGCCTTCGACACCACCTGTCTGCTACATACAATGCTGTTCTAACATCTGTACCCCGGCGGTTTCAGAACTATTCACACATCCATTCATGCAACTCTCACAAGTAACACCTGTAGGAGTTGCATGACACATTGGTAATCCTATCACAGTAATTACACAGAATCAAAACCTCTGAAAATTTCAGATGTCACCTCTCTGAAAAGTTACAATGTGCCATTGTGACTGGATTGATGGAAGCGTCTATATGCCGGGAACTCCCCTACACCAGTCAATTGAACTGAAGAAGCTGCTCGGATGAGCAGTGAAAATTTCTCAGCAAGCCCAGTTGTTTTGAGTTACTTGTGTTAGATAGTATAGACAGTACTGTGTATACACAGCATAACTCGGGTGCACAGTGACCTCTGCAGGCCATTTCTATAAACACCACACTATGCAATAGATTTCAGGCCAATTTTGGCTAGATATCATTCATGCCCCATACTCGGGCAATATTCTGCTAACTTGGAAGTGAATTGGCAGTTTATATTAACCCAAGCATGGACTGCAAGGGGAGAGGTGATCTAAATGATTAATATGTGGCAGATGGGTGAGCATACATTAAACTTTATTAGGCTGTAGAAATTGTGCAGCATTGCAATTAGGGTTGCCACCTTTTATGGAAAAAAAAGCCTTCCTATACATTTAGCTTTTTTCCTTATCACAGGTGGCAACCCTAATTACAATGCCTTAAAGGAGAACTAAAGTTAAACTAAAGCAGTAGCTAGAAATGTTGTACATTATGTTTTTGGCTTCTGTACCAGTGCAAGTCATCCACAACCCTTTAACTGTAAATATCTGTGTCTCCAAAGGGGGGGAGGGGTTTAGCACATCATGGGTTGACTTCTCCTTTAACAATAATAACAGAGCATAAGAACCTGTGGCTTTAGCTTTTCCTTCAATGTTAGCTTCCCAAGAAATGCCCAGTCTGATGTTTCTTTCTTCTTTAATAACAGCGAATTAGGATTCACTGGCAGGGATACCAACCTTCCTGAAGTTCCTAGTGCATTTTTGCCTATGCCCTTTTCATAATACATGTTGATAAATAAAAAATTCTTTATTGTTTGGAGCTTATAATTGTTCACATCAGTGGCCGTCTGTATAAAAAAACCGTCACTGAGACAAAATGCAATGACATAGTTGGAAGGTGTTCCATATGCTACCTCCCAGTCACACTGCTCAGTTTACTACCTTGCCATCTATATTTTATGCATAGACAGTGGCTTTGCTTTCAGGGAAAATGAAATTCGAGCTCACAATGCTATATTACTATATTGTCTCTCTACGTATGGCATACTATAAGTTATTTAAAGGTGAACAAACACTTTAAGAGCAATAAATGCACAGCTTCATGTTTTACTGTATATAAGGTGTGTTTGTAAAACATTTAAACATTTAACTCCAGGAAATATTATAGCAAGGGGATTTATTTTGTGTTATTAAAGGCGACATAGAGTATATATTAAATCCCCCCAAATCTTGTAGGCAATAATGAATACTATATGATGCTGGTTTCATTTTGGGCTAACAAATGATAATTACTTTATTGGTGGACCCGTTGGAGCTCCTCATAGATCTTTTAAGGTCCTTGTCAGAGTTTCAGTTAAGGAGTGGGGTGTCTTAGCGATTCCTGTCAGAATAACAGTAGGCAGATGGGTAGCCAATCACAGTCCTGCAGTTACACAAGAAAAAACAGGTTCAGTTCCCTATCACATCAGCCTAGCTGACGGCTCCCCTTGCACAGGGGACATTTTTCAATAAATCAGCCCAAAAATACAATTCTTCTGTATTTAAAAGATTTTTTACACAGTATGTCTCACGCTCAGGGTTGTATTACTGGTTTAATACAATTATTAGTCCCTTTCTGTATGCTGAATGGCAAATAGGAGCAACAAGCCCAAAGGCTAGCCAGCTATGCTCTTTCATCTTAATGAAACACCTGTGTTTATTTACATGTTTATGTGGAACCTGTTGGGTTTAGGGCAGAGACATGAGCAGATTCGGGGAGATTAGTCACGTGGTGACAAATTTCCTCTTATTCAGGGTGACTAATCTCCCCGAACTGCCTTCCTGCTGGCTAGAATGTAAATTGCTGGTGGGATGGTACTTGGATCACTTTGTTTTTTTAAAGTTGCCCGAAGTTGCCTCACAAGGAAATATCTATAAAAAGTCTATCTCTGCTCATAGGATCAAATTTTCCAGCTCACAATGGCATGCCACCCTCCTGTAGTTTATTCAATTGGGGAGTGATGGATTCTGGGACTTGAAGTCACTCTGCTTTCCAAGGGTTGTCCCCATATTCTCTGGAAAGGAAATAACTTTAGATGGACCATGCTTTCACAGACACTCTTACTTGTGCCTTGTGAATGATGATCTAAATCATCATTAGATCATTGCCATTGCCTGTCTACTGCCCGTGTACCATGTCTTTGTTGTGCCTTGGTGCTATCTGCTGCCACTTTCTTTGCACCTGTCCTATATGGCACCCTTTCTGTAATTTGGATTTCCATAACTTAACTTTCCAAAAATGTATTAAAACATGAAATACATTTTGATTAAAATGGAGTCTATGGGATTTGGCTTTCTCCTAATCAGAGCTTTATGGATTATGGCAGTAGAAGATTAGTCTGTTTTTGGTACTTTACGCAATAACATTGAAAGAAGCCTGCTTGCATTGTCTCATATTCAAAAACATACGCTGTATGAATCTCACAGTTTATACAGTGACTTTGGGCTCTGTGCCATACAACAATGATTACGTGGTTGGATTGGCGTGTTGTGTGAGGCATATTTAGTACTGGTATGGGACCTGTTATCCTGAATGCTCGAGACTTGGAGTCTTCCCAATAAGCGATCTTACAGTAATTTGGATCTCCATACTAAAATATAATTTAAACATTAAGGGGCAGATTTATCAAATTCACATGAAGGTTTCGAAGTTCGATAAAATTTTCAAAAAGATTCGAATTAGAATTTTCAAATGTTTTTGAAGACCACTTCGACCAGTGAATTTTGAAAATTCGATCGAATCTAATGATTCGAATAAAAATCTATTTGAATATTTGACTATTCGACAGTCGAATAACTTCCCCTTTAAATTTTTATTCGACTTCCTAGTTATCCAGATTAAAACTACCGAATTGGGTTTCATTATTTTTGACCGAATAAAAAAATTCGATCGAATGGTTAAAATCGTTCGACCAATCGCATAGTGGTAAAACCGATTTTCATTTCCCAACAATTCCCATGGTCTAATTCGAGGGTTAAAATTCGACCCTTAGTAAATCTGTCCCTAAATAATCCCAATAAAATGTTATTGCCACCTATAAGGATTAGTATATTTTAGTTAGGATTGAGTACAAACACTGTTTTATTATAACAGAGAAAAAGGAAATCATTTTTAAAACTTATGATTTTTTATGGGAGGTGGCCCTCCTGTAAATTGGAGCTTTCTAGATACGTTTCTAAATACTACGTCCTATACCTGCATAATTATATTTTACTAACTTTATTTATACCATTTATTTTTTTAAACACTAAACTACTTAATTTGGTTATTCAAGCAATACCACTTTCTCCTAATTACATGCAAAAGCCACTTTAAATGTAAGAAACAGAATAGAGGAAGAGTGGGGTTTTTATTAGCAAAGTAAAAAAAAGTCTTAGTTCTCAACATGCTGCATTTCTTACTAACAGTGCTTCCGCAGGATATCCTGTAAGGGTGGCTTTATTTGTGCATTAAACTTGTATGTTGTGCTACACAGGGAACACTGTTTCTTTATATACTACTCATCCCATTGTTACAAATCTTAAATTTTGTTCCTCCAATAGAAACTTTTATTGAACGGGCTTTTAGGGTTTTTGTGTTTGGGAGGGGCAGTTTTTTGAGTGATGAAAGCCCTTTATGAAGAAACTAAAATCTTGTGATCTATGGCTGCTTGTGGTCTTTTACTTGTTACATAACACTGATGCCCTTTTTGTTGGCCAACTGGACAATGGACCATAGCAGGCCTAAACCTCTGCCTTTTGAGCAAAATAAAAGCACTAATCATTTAAACAAATAATTAGGGCGCTGCAAATTTTTGGATGTTTTGTAGATATCACTCTGGAGAACCAATCTCTTTAGTCTTTATTTGCAAATGCAGTTAACAAGGACAAAAGAGATTGGTTCTCCTATCTACAAATTATGTAAATCTGGAAGGTTTGGCAGTACCATATTTACTGGGTAACTAAGGATTGATTCCTCCATAAAGTGTGTATATCTTTGACATTTTTGGATGTGTACTGTTTCATTAATGTAAATTATGCAAAATTTGTTCAGCTGTAACTTTATGCATTTGGCTCTTACACCTTTTACATGTGCTAACTAGATGCATGTACTTTGCTTTTCCAGGCATCAGGCGTTCGGATTGATGACTGCATTCCTGCTGAGTTTCAGGAGATGAAACTTAGAAAGTCTAAGAAGAAGGTCATTTTCTTTTGTTTCACTGAAGATGAGAAATTCATTACTTTGGACAAGGAAAAAGAAATCCTAGTGGACCACAAGGGGGATTTTTTCCAAACTCTAAAATCAATGTTCCCTGAGAAAAAATGCTGTTATGCCTTGATTGATGTTAATTATTCAACAGGGGAAACATTAAAGCAGGATCTCATGTTTGTGATGTGGTAAGTTGAACATCTCTGCCAGTAAGAACTTAGTGGGTCTTATGTCCTAAATGCAGTTGCAGTTCTAAGGCCAAAATGCAAGTGAACTTCTGGCTCATAAAAACAACATACAGATGGTGCTTCCACGTTGTCACTGTAACATATTTATATATATATATATATATATATATATATATATGTCAGTAATTATTTTGTGTGTTCTGAAACTTAGATGAAGTACTAAACTGCACACAAAGTGAGCATAAAAGAATAGCGATTTTCCACTAGTTTTAGACACATGATGGCACTAATGCAACTTTTGTATGAGATTTTAAAACTGGAGCACTGTCGATTCCCCCTAGTAGGGGGTGGAAAATGATAGAAATTTGGGAGAAAACATGGCGGAAATTGTACTAACAGTGGTGTAACTAGAGTGTGCCAGGCCCCTTGCAAAAAATTTTTTTTGTAAAACTGCATCAAAAATTTTCAGCAAAAAAAAAGTGACTCATGATGAGTGAATCTGTCTCTTTTCGCTTCATAGAAAAATACATACAATTATACACATAGATGCATTACAGTCCTGTTCAGGATTCAGCAAAGATTCTGCCTTTTTAGGCAGGATTGAGATTCGGGCAAATCCAAGTGCCTGACCAAACCATATCTGAATCCAAATATTCACATGACTTTTCATCATATAAATAAGGAAGGCAAATTAGGGTTTGAATTCAGTTCGGTATTCACAAAGGATTTGAAGTTTGGCTGCATCTCCGATTGCCACTTGCCACCTGTCC
>CM044440.1:31440702-31456900 GCA_024363595.1 Xenopus borealis | reverse complement strand
TTTTTGCACCAAACTCACCTGTGTGAGTAAAGACTGTAGGTGTTACCAAAGAGTTGAAATTCTGTGATATAGCCAGGTGGAGAACTTGTCAAGGTGTTCTATAAATAAAGGACACACAATATTAGTGTACAAAAAGTGGGATTACTAAGAATTACACAACAGATTCTAAGGATCTGAATCAATATATATATTCTAATGATAAGAAAAAAAACAAGAAATTTAATAGGAGGCTTCTAAATACATAAGCAGTAGTTCACTATACCAAAACATTGTTTTCCAATAGTACAGAACTGCAGAAGATGAGAAATACTACTAATGTATATTATAAACAATTACAGAACATTTTAACTGACATTTTACTGGCATATGTTAGTTTAGAAATGCAAGCAACTAATGAATGAAAAGAACTAAACCGTTAATGAAAAAAACCCTACCCTACATAGAACCCCCTCCCTTGCTTTTGAATCTGAGCTGAATGCTAAGGATCAATTTGTAAACTCACTGAACAGTTATGTCCCACGTGGCCCCCCTTCAAGTCACTGACTAACTCAGAGAGCACTGAAAAGCAGGAAGTAGTGTTCTGTTCTGTTAGACATCCACTCACTCCAGGCTTTATAAATTACATTTTTGGTTAACTAACTATATTAAAAACATTTTCTATTTTGCACAGCCTGTTTACCCAGTGTTTATTTTTACACTTTACTGTTCCTTTAATAAGGACATTGGTCTCTAGGATGGTCTGAAGGGAGAATCATGGCCTTTACCAACCACTTGGTCTGGTGGTGCACAACCTGGTGTTTGAATTTCTCCCCTTGCCACAGGCTCATGGACTATGCCCTTTTGATTAAATTTAAATTAAAGCTGGCCTCAGACGCAAAGATGCAGTTGTACAAAATTAAGATTTTAGGTTAGAAATATTCTAACGATAAGATCTCTGCATGTATTGCATATTTGCCGATACCAGTGGGTGACTCTCATTACTATTTGTCATGCAAATTGCATTGTCTGGTTTGCGATTTTTCCTACTTATTTAATTCTGAACGATAGATCTCTAGACTGAAACAAATGAGCATTTGTTGCTCAAGATGAAAATCTGCATGTCTATGGCCAGCTTAAGAGATATATACGGATATAAAGCAGCACTAAGTAATTTGAAGTAACGGGCCCAGGTCTTAATCATCTGGGTTATTACGCTGTTAAGAGGTGTTACATTTTGTGGCACTTGATATGAACACATAATTAACTACAATTCAGAACATCTACGAGTAACAAGTTTGGTAGGCTTACTTGCGAGAATCGTTAGCCTGCCTGTTAAAGGCCTGAGGTAAGAGTGGTGATATTATATATTTGCTAGAAAAGGTTTGATTTGCTAATACTGAGACATGGCCAGAATGAGATATCAGCCTTACACTGTTCCACTGTCCTAAGGGTTATGCCCCCTGATAATAATCATTATGGCTTCTTGAGTCATGCACATAGGAGTAGAATATTGAATGCCTTGCTCATGTAGTAGGTTTTGCATCAATGCATCAGTGTGAAAAGTGGACTTCAGAAGAGAATGCAGTAGGTGGTGTTCCCTACGTGTTTACTTCTCGATTCAACTGTATCCACAACTGCTTCGTTTTTGACACCTAAAACTAAAATAGTTTCAGGAACAGTGTTTCGGGTTTCAAGGTTGTTTCCTCCCATTTGCGGCAAAGACTGTATTTCTATGCCATGGCCTGTTGATCTTTTGAAATGTGTGGAGGGGGATGCGACGTCTGTACTGTCTTAAAGTGGCCATACACAGGCCGATAAAAGCTGCAGACAGACCAAGTAGGCAGCTTATTGGCCTGTGTATGGGCTTCACCAATTGATATCTGGCCAAAAGTTGGCCAGGTGTCGATCGGGCGGGACTAAAAATCCCGTCGGATCTGTTCGTTGATATGGTCCCGCGATCCAACCGCCCGTATGGCCACCATTATGATCCGATCATTGGGCCCTAGATATCGCCCACCTCAAGGTGGGCATATCAGGGAGGGATCCGCTTGTTTGGCTACATCACCAAACGAGCCGATCTCTACGTGTATGGCCACCTTTACTGCTTCTCCAGCTATTAGGTAAAGCTTAAAGTGTTACTGATACATTCCTATAAAAATAGGAACGTGAAAAGAAGCCACCCCCAGCCCAGTGAACCTTAGTCATGGTGACCTTCTGACACCATTAAATCATCTTGCAGAGTTGTTTCAGTTACGCTGGGCTGGTGGTGGTGCAATCCCTCCATAGGCTAATTACGAATGGAAACAGACTCCGGCCTATGGAGTGATGGCACCGCCCCCACCCCAGCATAACTGAAACAACTCAGCAAGATGATTTAATGGTGTCAGAGGTTCGGCCTAAGGTTCACTGGGCTGGGGGTAGCTTTGGGAGGCTTTCAGCTGCTTATATTTCGTGTGCAGCTTCTCTTCACGGCTACCAACAAGTTCCTATTTTTATAAGTACATGTCAGTATCACTTTAAGGCATTTTTATGTGATGGAATACAAGAGAACCTCTCCCAGTAAAGGACCATTCTGACTGGTAAGCTTAGTAGAATCCTCTTTGCTTCTTTGAATGGGTGACAGAATAGTCCTGGAGTATTGAAATCTTCATTAAAAAGCAATTGATGCAGTTTCTGCATGCCTGAATAATTTTCACTTTACTTCTATAATCCAGAAACAGGCAATGTCTGTCCTGAAATGGGCACATTCAATGTGCTTGTTCAATTTCGAAGAAAAGAGTTTTATGGTGACGCAGGTCCTGTGGTAGCCAGGCAAACAGGATATTATGTAGAGCCTCACGTTGTATTGATGCACAAGATCTTATACACCTAAGTGATTTTCCATTCTGTTTTAAGTAATCTTTATATTTATTTTGTACGGTCTAAAGCAGTTGAAGTGCAGCACTTGAATTGTTATGGAAAATCACCTGGAAACATTAGTCACGTTCTTTTAACTGTTCATTCAATTTATCTAGTATTGCAGTTTGTATAATTAAAAGCTTTAATAGTTTGAGAAGCATTAAAACCTAAAAACAGAAACATTAGTACAAGTATGGGAGCTCTTATCTGGAAACCCTTTACAGAAAAAAGCCATCTCCCATACACTCCATTTTAATCAAATAATTCAAAGTTTTCTATGTAATATAAACTGTAACTTGCAAGCAAGATATAATGAATCCTTATTGGAAGCAAAACAATCCTAATGGATATAATAAAGGTTTAACTTATTTTGTAGTTTTAAGGTATAGAGATCCAAATTACAGAAAGACCCTTCCAGAAAACTGCAGGCACCAGCATTCTGGACAACAAATTCCATACCTGTACTTTTACTATTGGAAAGCAGATAGTTTTGTGAACTACCAGTATAGCTCAAAGGTTCTAAAAATATCAGGGTACAGTCTCCTTTTCTCTCTCTATCAATTGTTTGTCCCACACAAAGGTTAAAATAATGGTGTATAAATCATTTGCATGCTCACACCACGCCGTCCACTATAGTTTAAGTAACAGCAAATTTCACCTACCTGCAAACTAAAAGAGGATAACCATAACGGGGTATCCAGAAAGGTAAATATCAGCAGGGGAGGGTAGGATTCAATTGTTTGCCCTTTAAGACAGATCCGATGGTATAAAAATGTTTTATTGAAGAAATAACTGAATGACTACAAATAAGCCTTTTGAATATACTCAGTGAGATAATGGATTTGGCCGAGATGTTTCTAGTATATACATTTCTCTATACTGCCCAGAATCAAGAAACACGTTGTGGTGAAAGAAAGGAAGTTTAAAGACCTGTCTATCTTATCATATCATTAAATGCACAGCAAAAAAAAATAATTTAGCCAACAAGAATAAGAATCCCAATGAACAATGTGAAAAAATAAGCTGTTCTTTTTTTTGGGAATGCTAAGAATTATAGTCTAGCAACTGAGAAACAAAAGCTTGCTGATCCCCAATTACCTTTAAATATGGATAAAAAGTAACTTGTGTTGATCCTCCTCCAAGATCAAGCATTCCTGAGTGTTTCTTTGCAGAATTGTTAAGACTACCTGAAAAAAAAGATGATATAGCAAGAGAACAATGTATTTAATTCAGGTTATACATACTAGGTATATCTAGACTGTATCATTTAAAGGAACAATAACACCAAAAAGTGCTTTAAAGTAATTAAAATATAACGGCTTGTTTATTTCTGAAACACTACTTTAGTTTATAGAAACAAGGTGCTGTATAGAGATGGGGGAGCCATTCAAGGCTCAGGTTACATAGCAGATAATAGATGCACTTTGCAGAATACCATTGTAGTCTATTACAGAGCCTGTTATCTGCTAAGTGCCTTTTCTCCATTTTTTTAGTCTAAATGGCTGTCCCCATGGCTACAAAGCAGCCTATTTAAATAAAGGTGGTCATAATATCGTACGAAACAAAGTTTGGGGCGTCTATGGTGGGAGACAAGCTGACCAATTTTGGCAGAAGGTTTAAATATTGGTTGGCTCGTTGATTGGCCCAGGTGGAAAACTTTGACTGGATGCCTTTGAAGGCACCTGAACATCGGCCACGGTTAGTGCTGGATTTTCAGATACAGATAAAATCCTATTGTTTCTACCTGTATATCTTGACAATTTAGCTCTAACTGTTAGTACTGAAAACAAACAATCTTTTCACAGGAAAGATTGTAATTGTAAAGTCTATTGTCACCTATATAACTATAGTAGTCTTTTTAAAGCAAACAAAACTTTTTACCAATGCAGGACAATATTAAGTTATATTTTAAATACTTTAAAAAAAAATTTGTTTGGCGTTACAATTCCTTTAAATAAAGATGTACATTTGAATTTGTTTTCCTTATAATGCTAATAAGCAACTGAATGCTGCTATGAATGGGCACCAATATAAAATCTATGCAATAAGGGCAGTTTGCAGTGTGTGGTATAAATCCATGAATACCCGGGAATACCTGGGATTTCAATAGAACATGTGCTTTCAGAAGTATAGTTACTCAACAGACAGGACAAACAGACATACAGTGGTGCTCGTAAGTTTACATACCCTGGCAGAAGTTATGATTTCTTAAAGGAAAACTATACCCCGAAAATGAATTTTTGAGCAACAGATAGTTTATAACAAATCAAGTGACATATTAAAGAATCTTACCAACCTGGTATATATATTTAAGTAAATATTGCCCTTTTACTTCTCTTGCCTTGAACCACCATTTCGTGATGGTCTGTGTGCTGCCTCAGAGATCACCTGACCAGAAATATTTCAACTCTAACTGTAACAGGAAGAAGTGTTGAAGCAAAAGACACAACTGTTAATTGGCTCGTGTCACCTAACTTTATAGTTTGTTTGGTATGTTTGTGTGCACCGTTGGATCCTAGGATCCCAGGAGGATGTCCTTATTTTTTAAAATGGCTATTTTCTATTTATGATTACCCAAGGGCACATGCTACTAAAAATTGTATTATTATGAAAATGGTTTATTTACATGAAGCAGGGTTTTACATAGGAGTTGTTTTAGGCAATATCTGTTTATAGAGACCTACATTGATCGGGAGGTATAGTTTTCCTTTAACCATTTTTCAGAGAATATGAATGATAATACTAAAACTTTTCTTTCACTCATGGTTAGTAGTTGGCTGAAGCCATTTATTGTCAAACAACTGTGTTTACTCTTTTTAAATCATAATCACTACACAAACTACCCAAATGATCCTGATCATAAGTAAACTTATGAGCACAACTGTATAAAAGACTTCCTTTAAATCAGTGCAAAGGACTGCTGTAATAATGCCTGAATACATCAGATGTGTGAAAAAAAACATGCTGTACGATATGTTTAATTGGTATTATACAACATGCAAGAGATTAAAAGCAAATTGCATACCTGTCAAGAAATTGACTGTAATCCAGGCAAATATTCCTAAACACAGAAAAGGGGAAGGGACATTATTTTTCATTGATAACTACATTTACATAATGTTTTACTCTCAGAAATAGTTTTAATTGATGTAATAATCGTATTTACATTATGTAAGAAAAGGCAATAGAAACACCAGATCAAGGCAAAAGCTTAGCCTTAGGGAAGGCATACTCAGAAAGATGCATATGTATGTGAGCCAAAAGAACTAAAGACAAACTTGGAGCACAGCACCCGATAATGAATAAAATGCCTTTATTTCAATTTTTCTGGCAACAGTCTGGACATAGCGACGTTTCAGGCCTCATGGGGCCTTTTATCAAGCTTGAAACGTCGCTATGTCCAGACTGTTGCCAGAAAAATTGAAATAAAGGCATTTTATTCATTATCGGGTGCTGTGCTCCAAGTTTGTCTGCAGTAACTGGATGGAGAGTGGCCATTATCTGCACTTGCACCGAGATCAACCCATTTTTGGATTGTCACAGGAGAGCTGACTATATTGTCTGTACAACCAAAAGAACTAAATACACATTTAGGGCCAGTTTCCTATTGTTCCATTCCTCAGAATGGCAGGAAATCTCTCTCTTCACTTTCATTTTACTGACAGAAGTGCAGATTTATCTGTTGAAACAGCCCCTTAAACTCGTCATACATGCCCAGAAAATTGGGCTTCCGGGGAGTACTACAGTCAGGGGCCCCAAAAGATGTGAAAATGAGATTCATGGGTCACAAAAGGAGCAGTGTTTCTGAGAGAGTGGGTGTGGTTTGTGCATATTATATTTGGTATAATGGGGTGTGTCTATGTATTCATAGGGCATTTTTTATTGGGTATCATTCTACTTGTTATCATGAGCTATAGCCCAAGGGACCTAGGTAACCCATGGGCTAACAATTAAGCCCCCTGGGGGGTAGCCCTTCTTACTTAGTAGTATGGAGCACCAGGATTACAGATGACAACTCTTCTGACCAGTATGGTCAAAATCTGCCAAACTATTTCTTATAAAAAAAATTCCTAGCTGAAATCTAAGCATTCCATAAATATGATGGGGAGCCCAAATCAAGATTTGGTGCATCTCTCATATGCACATTCAACCTACAAATGTACTTACCTTCATCAGTTCCATTCATTATAGAAACACTATCTTTTCCAATAAGGAAAGGGGATGCTTTGAAGAGTTCCATTACCTAAAGAAAGAAAATAGCAGTAACTTATGTCAGAAGATAAGTCAGCCTATTGCTGTTTTTCCTTATTGTGCTGTTTGCAGAGAGAAAAGTTTTATTTTCTCTAACACAGGGGTCCCCAACCTTTTTTACCCGTGAGCCACATTCAAATGTAAAAAGAGTTGGGGAGCAACACAAGCATGAAAAAGTCCTTTAGGGTGCCAAATAGGGGCTCTTATTGGCTATTTGGTAGCCCATGTGTGGACTGGCAGCCTACAAGAGGCTCTACCTGGCATTATACTTAGTTTTTATGCAATTAAAACTTGTTTTCAAGATTGGAATTCAAAAATAAGCACCGGCTTTGAGGACTATGAGAGCAACATCCAAGGGGGTGGAGAGCAACATGTTGCTCACAAGCTACTGGTTGAGGATCACTGCTCTAAGATTACGACTGCTTGCAAGAGCATGCAGTTTCAGTTGTTCTGCTCTGCATTCCCATCCTTTCCAAGCAGCCACTTCCTGTCGGTTATTGCTGATACATGGGGAATAAATAGAAAAGAAGCAGAGAAAAGCAATAACTGCAGAGGGATCATTGGGGCACTGTCTATTGAACAGTTTCAGTATGTAAAAAAAGTCTTATTCCCAATGATTACAGGGGCCAGTGACATCTAGCTATGTACTACACTCAGCTTGTCCTGCTGGATATCAGGTTATTGACTTGTATAAAGTGTTTATAGAAGGCTACAAAAAAGTTACTTCCTGCATGTGGTTCCTAATTATTTTGCATATTATTTGAGGCTCTTTTTTTAAATATGTGCAGTGATGCACATTATATTGTGTGCGTAAATAAGCATTAACTTCTATACAGAAATGCCATGGATCTTGGAAACGGTTGTATACATACATACATACATACATACATACACACACATACACACACACACATATATTTACCATATCAAGCAGCTTCTGTGCCTTTTCACCAGGCAAGAGGCGAAGCCCAGCTGTAGCTTTGAGGACCAGCGGTGTAGATGTCCATAAGTTCTGAGGTATTTCCTTCTTGGCTATATCCAGCAGCTCATTTATTCCAGTGGCACACTGAAAATATAATACATAGCAGGCCTTTGTTATAGTTTGTTTATAATGCATTAACATATTCTGCAGAACTGTACAAAACTTGAGCAAGCAAATGCCTCCCTGAAAAAATGAACAAGCTGCAAATAATGCAGCATGCATCATAGGCCTTGCCCATAAAGCTTTAGGAGTCAAATTTGCAAAGAGCAATACTTTGTGAATAAAAATTTGCCTGGCTTCATTATGTTTTTTTTGCATTTCAAATGTTAAGTGCACATTTTGAACCTTTAAAGTTTTGTTGAATATTTTCTTGCAAAAACTGGTTTGTAACTGCAGAATTTTATTGCATACACTGCGAATGTCCACAAACTATAAAATACGCAATTGCTATCTTACTGTCCTGTGAGATGTGTTCGCAAAGGCAAAGTTTTTCACTTTATGAACGTTTATTTGCATTGCAACTGATTTTTGTGTTATGGACAGATATTACAATCCCCCTTACGATCTTAAATTGAAAGATAACATAAAATAAATTAAAGTAATCATAAAGCCTTAGATGAAAAGTTTTAACAAATCAAAAAAAATGAAGACTAGGGGTGGTTCACCTTTAAGGTAACTTTTATTATGTCATACAACGGCCAATTCTAAGCAACTTTTCAATTGGTTTTCATTGTTTATTATTTATAGTTTTATAGTTATTTGTCTTTTTCTTCTGGTTCTTTGCAGCTTTCAAATGGGCGTCGCTGTCCCCTTCTAAAAAAACGAATGCTCTGTAAGGCTACAAATGTATTGTTCTTGCTACTTTTTATTGCTGATCCTTCTATTCAGGCCCTCTCCTATTCATATTCCAGTCTCTTATTCAGATCAATGCATGGTTGCTAGGGGAATTTGGGCCCTAGTTACCAGATTGCTTGAAATTCAAATAGAAGAGTTGCTGAATAAAAAGCTAAATAACTCAAAAACCAAGAATAATAGAAAATGGAAACCAATTGCAAATTGTCTCAGAATATGGCTCTCTACATCATTCTAAAAGTTATCTTAAAGGTGAACAACCCCTTTAATACACATTTCTCCATTAACACTCAAGATTAGTACAGGGCTAGTAGAAAATCCCATGCTGGACTGTGTGGGGAAGGACCTGTTTCCACCAACAAAAATCCCCCTGCATCAATAACCAAGCCAGCATAAATAATGAGCTTTGCAAATTTAAGGCACATTCTTCCTATTTCTTCCAATGTTCCTTATCTGGAAACCATCAGGCCCCAAAGATTCTGTAAAATCAAATTTCACACCTGCTGTGATACTAACAAGTCAGCGTTTCATCTATTGGTACATGTAGCACTTGCAATAAATGGCAGTTATACTGATGTCTGCTTATCCAGAGTTAAATACAAGTTATAACATTGTCAAAATCCAGACTGGTCCAGTAACTAATAGCAGCCAATATCACAAATTTTTAAATCTATAGCTTTCCATACCTTTATTGGGTTGTCAGCATAAGAGGAGAGCCCTGGCTTTAATGCTCGAAATTCTTCATGATCCAGATTCGGTGCTCCTAATGAATGAATGAATGAGACAGACTATGTGAGTATTATAAGGACATGGAGGTATGAGACAGATTTTAAAAGAAATATAGCAATACAGTAGTTATCCCATACAAAAATAGTATAAATGTATTAAATTGTTACTTTTCTAAACAACATTACTGCTGAGGTTGGGGGAAAATGAGTCATGTCTTTGGTAATTCCATTGCAAAGATCTTCCATATCTCTTCAATGATGTAATTCTATATACAAAACTGTACTGCAAAGTATTGTTTTGACTTGGCCACCCAGGGCCAAATCAAGCTGATCCAATAGTAGAGGCACACATAGACCCGGCAATACAAGGCTGATTAGTAATGAATTTAGAGTCAGTTCCTTAAAGGAGACCTCTGACTGTAAGAAATCATTTCAAATACTATTTTATGAGGTCAGTCATAATAAATTTCACTTACACTATATAAATGATTTAAATTGTCTTTTAGTCTTCACAATTCACAATCACATAATGCAGGTAGGCAGGTGAGACTTTAGAAGCGTTTAGAACAGGTATGAATATTTTAAATTAGAATTTGTGTTTCATATTTAACGTGAAAGTTACTTTTATCACAGTTTATGTCTCGGTGATAGGAGGACCTATCACCGAGACATAAACTGTGTGATAAAAGTAACGTCCTCCTTAATTCAGATAACGGACAGTAGCCCTGAGCTTGTTTAGTGAATCAGTAGGAAAGATGATGGGGAGCTACTGGGGGCATCTTAGGCGTCACATATCGTCCCTGTTAATGGGCTGTTGGGGCACTGGGGATGGTACAGAACCCTAAAAACATAATAATCTCACAAAATTTGCGATAGCAATGGTTTCATTCCAAAGATTACCGAAGCGGCTGAAGAAGGCGCCTGTGAACTCTGATGGCTGAATCTGCACCAAAGGGTAGGTGAAACGTTAGGGGCATTTGCCTGGGGTAACACTTAGGCTGGGGGGAGGAGGGCCTTGGTGGGGATGGGGGGGGGTAGGTGTTTTTAAAATTTAGGGTTGAATTCTCCTATAAGTCCCAAATTTAGCTACAGTAAACCTCTTCAAAGATCAGTTTGTGCACTGAAAGCTGATCTGATCCTGGCTTCTAGTATCCATGCTCCTTATTAGCAATCACAGCTGTGTGGCAATGCTTTTGATAAAAAATTGTCCAAATGGAGGATGTATTGTTTATAGTTTACTTTCTGTGCAACTATTTATCCCAATATGTTCCCAAGACATTTGTTTCTATGTTATGTGTAAATGCAGCCAAAGCCTTTATAAAGTGTAAGCAGACCAACTGCAAAAATATTGTTCAGCTTCTTGCTACCTTCACCATCACTGCAAGTACTTATGAGGAGATAGTAGTCTGCCTCACTAATTAATAAATACTTACGATATCCTTAGTCGATGGTATAATGCTGCCAAGCCTTCAAATATGAGGGTCAGGAGAACCCCACCTGCTACTATAGTGCCATACTTAGGTACAAGAATGTGAACAGGCAAAATGATTTTTTTTTAAAGGAGAAAAACAAAGGCAGCAAAAAACAAGAGAAGGGAATACATTATATTAAACATACCCAAGTCTACATGAGGCTTCCCATGTCCTTTATTAACTAATAACACATTTAAAATCTATACACTTTGACAACTACACAGTTGAATACACAGTTTTTTACGAACAAGCTATATCACCTCAAATAAAGTCCAGATGAAAAGATCAAGACTCTTGTTACATGGGGACGTTTACATTATGTAAAATGCTGTAATGCAATAGTAAGAATGAAGCACCAGTCACAAACAGCTAAAAATAAACTAGATCTCACCAGGTGACACGTTTTATTGCAACATTTGGAATACAGAAGAACAAGTATAGTTACATTTCTGCATTACTCATCCAATTACAATCTTTATTTAGCTATAAAGGAAAAAAAATCTCAGTATAAGGCATGTACCCATTATATGAAAGAAATAGAAGACAAAACTTTCATCTAGGGAGAAATGTCCTAAAGTGATATGGACACTAAAAATGTTCTTTCCAAAATATTAATCTAGAGTAAATGTTACATATAGGTCATGTTGATCGTTTTCTGCTGAAAGGTGCTTGTAAGTAATTGTTATTTGAAGTTCCTAAGCCGGAGTGTTCTGCAAACCCTAATGTCCCTTTACAACCTGTCATAGTTTCTAATGCTAAGGGAATAGTGCTGCACAAATATGGCAGCCCCGTCACGGAGGAACATTTATATGGATTTATAACCAGCGCCCAGGCAGTGACTATGGTTTGGATTTTTGAGTGCACCAGCTTATAGTTAGCCAAACCACACTCTGGTCCGATTCTTATGCTGCACCTAGCCACCGCCTACAGATCCCATTCAACTTATTCCCATATATATTTCTGAACTAAAACAAGAGGATAATGTATATTCAGCTGAAGCCCTACTGATTGAACACTTGTTCAGCAAGGGGGGTTTATTAAATCGCCAATGTGTGAATGGGCCCTTAGACAATTTTGAATGGTCTATACAGATTTATATCTGTATGGAGCAGTAAAGACTGAAGACAAAAACCTTTCGGACTATAGGCTTATGGACACCTAAACAATGTTATGTTTTACATATAAAGGTTATTTTCAAAGTGAACATTTGAGTAAAACATAGCAAGGGGTGCAGAAGTATTAGGGGAGTATCGGGTGGATTACAAAAAGGACAATAGCAGTCAGATAGAGCAAGGTCGATGTATTACATCTTATACCAGAATATTTTGGCAATGAATGCCCACACTGCATTGGTATATCCTCATACAGGTATCCAGTGAGCCATGTACACAGTGATTTTGTGTCAATTAATGAAGAAATTGCATAAAAAAAAAAAAAAATCAACGATATGTACGTTGAAAATTTATACAGGTGTCAGGAAAAAATAAAGTATGATTGATCAGTATGATTGCTTCTGGTTTGCTTCTATGCAAGTTGCACTTATAGATTTAGCCTTGCCTAAGCTGCAAACTCACAGCTGACCCTATTTAGGTGGGGCTGGTTCTAAAAGGTGTGGGGCTTATGTAAAAGTGGGCTCCCCCAGCTCTACAACCAGAATTAACGGAAAGTGTCCCTATGCCGACTGAGGGATTTAAAAAGATAACTTTTTATATACAGGTATGGGATTTGTTATCTGAAACTTGTTATCCAGAAAGCTCCGAATTACAGAAAGGCTGCCTCCAACATACTCCGTTATAATGAAATAATCCATATTTTTTCGTTTATCTCTGTAATAATAAAACAGTAGCTTGTACTTGATCCCAACTAAGATATAATTAATCCTTATTGGAAACAAAACCAGTTTATTTAATGTTTGCATGATTTTCTAGTAGACTTAAGGTATGAAATTATAGAAAGATTCTGGATAACCGGTCCCGTACCCAAGGGTCTTCCTTCCAAAGCTGATAACCTAGACTGCAGGACGCCTATATAGAAAATATGTCCATTCTGGAGTGAATAGGTACAATTAATATAGGTTAGAGAGGATTTTTTCAGTAAGTAAGGCTGTGGATGAAAACGGTTCTACGCAAAATAATAGATTATAATGCAAGATGAAGATAATTAAGCCAAATTTGGTCTTATTGTGCTGCCATTACTACCCCCAGTCAGTTATTGTATGTATTCAGTTTAACGTAAATACTTACCACTGGGTGTCCGGCTGAATTGATAAATATGGATTCTTGTTCCTGTGCTTCCGGCATCAAACATTATTCCATAAAATATTTCATTCTTGCTGCTTAATCTTCCTAACTCATATGTAGTTTTAATCTGCAGATCTGATGAATCAAGGGCTTGTTCCTTTCTTGGATTCCATTTTATATAAGTAATAAATAACATAATGCACAACACAAATAAAAGAACACAGGGCAGCTTGCCAATCTTCATGATTCTAAAAAGAGAAAAGCAGGTTTGGTTTACATTGAGAAAATTACATAACTAGTCAACTAATCATTGACTTTATTAAAGGTAGGAATGCACTGAATCCAGGATTCAGCCAAATCCTAGTGCCTGGCAAAATTGTATCCAAACCCCAGAAAAAATGTGAGTTAATACAACTAATTGGGAAGGCTCATATCTTCTGAGCCAGTATATACCAAATATGTATAGTTTTATGGAGATTCCGAACTTGCATTAAAAATTTGAAACATTTTATTTGCCCAGTTTTTAATATAGTTAGTTAGCCAGAAATGTAATGTATAAAGGCTGGAGTGACTGGATGTGTAACATAAACTTGGTTTAACTGATAGGTTACCAGGCAGTGACCAATCAGTGACTTGAGGGGATGCACGTGGGTCATAACTGTTTGCTTTTGAATCTGAGCTGGAAACCTGTTATCAGGAAAGTTCATGATTCCGGAAAGGCCCACTCCCTTAAACTCCATTATAATGAAATAATCCTAGGTTTTAAAGATTATTTCCTTTTTCTCTTTAATAATAAAACAGTACATTGTATTTGATCCAAACGAAGATACAGTTTATTCTAGTAGATTTAAAGTGATACTGATATGTTCCTATAAAAATAGGAACATGTTGGTATCAGTGAAGTGAAGCTGCATGCTAAATATAAGCATCTGAAAGCCTCCCAAAGCCGTCCCCAGCCCAGTGAACCTTATTCATGGCGACCTTCTGACACAATTAAATCATCTTGCTGAGTTGTGTCAGTTGTGGGCAGTGCGATCCCCTGTAATTAGCCTATGGAGGGATCGCACCGCCCCCAGCCCAGCGTAACAAACAACTCAGCAAGATGATTTAATGGTGTCAGAAGGTCGCCATGAATAAGGTTCACTGGGCTGGGGACGGCTTTGGGACCAGTAACATCAAAAAAAGAAATATTTTTAAAGTAATGAAAATATAATATAGCGTTGCCTTGCACTAGTAAAACTGCTGCATATGCTTCAGAAACATTTCTATTGTTTATATAAATAAGCTGCTGTGTAGCAATGGGGGCAGCTTTTCAAAAGAGAAAAGGCTCAAGTTACACAGCAGATAAGCTCTGTAGAACATAATGATATCGCTTATCCATTATTTATCCTGTGCCATATAGCCTTTTTTCAATTTCCGCCATTGCTACTCAGCAGCTTGTTTATAGGAACTATAGTAGTGTTTCTGAAGTAAACAGAGCAGCTTTACCAGTGCAGGGCAACATTATATGACATTTTCATTACTTTACTTAATTTTTTGGTTTTACTGTTCCTTTAATGGTGTCAGAGGATCGCCATGAATAAGGGTCAGCTTTGGGAAACTTTCAGCTGGTTATATTTACCGTGCAGTCTCTCTTCACTGATACCAACACGTTCCTATTGCTATACTCAATATCACTTTAAGGTGTGGAGCTCCAGTATACTTTTCTTATACATTCAATTGATAAATTGTGAAAGGCTTTAAACAAATCTTAAAGCAGAGTACTTACGATGGCTTTGTCTCGCAGCTGCGTTTATCTACATATAAAAAAAATCAGTTTATTAATAGCATTAAAAAGTCACTATTTTCATCTAAAATCAGCATTCAGAACTTTAGATAAAAGCTATACCTCTCCCACACAAAGTAGCACTGTGCTGCAAATATCTATAACACATACTGACCAATACTAGACCAAATAGTTTCTAGGATCACTGATACGGTAAAACAGGGATCCCCAACCATTGGGCCGATGTCCAGAACTGGGCCGCAGACAGTGCTGAACAGGGCCGCCGAAACCTAGGACGCAATTATCGAGGCACACTGAATTGGACGACTGCTGCACTAAAAGGTTCACAAACTGCTACTTTACAGCCAAACTGTTCAGTAATTTATAATCCACAACAGCCACATTGTTTTTTAATAAGCTGCATAAAATGCCCAGCCAAGTTTTATTATTCAGTGTATGAGATTCATTATCCGGAAACCCATTATCCAATAAACTCCAAGCTACTGAAAGGTTGTCTCCTGTAAACTCCATTATAATCACATAATCCAATTTTTAAGAAATTATTTTCTTTTTGTCCAGGCTAATAAAACGGCATCTTGTACATGATCCCAACTAAGATATAATCAATACTTACTGGGAGCAAAACCAGCCTATTGGGTTTATTTATTGTTTACGTGATTTTCTAGTAGATCCAAATTATGGAGCCGTTATGCGGAAAACCCCAGGTCCCAAGCATTCTGGGTGCCATACCTGTATTTTATTTTATTATTATTTATCTCTCATACACACAAGACTATGCATGTGTATTTACTGTGCCGTTCTAGGAGCTCACCACATGGGAACGCATTAAGGGGGTGGTTCACCTTCAAGTAAAATTTTAGTATGTAATAGAATGGCCAATTCTAAGCAACTTCAATTGGTTTTCATTGTTTATTTTTTAGTTTTATAATTATTTGCCCTTTTCTTCTGACTCTTTCAAATGGGCATAGCTGCCCCCCTCTAAAAAGGCATACACGGAGCGATGGCAACAT
>CM044440.1:31400493-31417786 GCA_024363595.1 Xenopus borealis | reverse complement strand
CTAACTGCTGGGCAGGGAAGCAATCATACTTATGAACAGCAGGGGGAGCCCCCGCCTTACCAGCCATGCAACACTCCAGCAGCTTTATTTCCCTGTATAGCAAGTAGCGACTTTGTAGAGATTTGTGTCAATAAGCATTTGTGTCTATTTTAGCATGACCACACTTTTCTGTTTCTATTTTCGGAAAAGACCCCTACTACTGTATGTTTGTACAAATGCTTCTCCATTCTTTGCACCTTATGCCATTCTGTAATGGTCTTTTACATGGAAGTAAATAAAGATTTGATCTTATTACACCTGAACTGCAGTTGATCCATGGCTGTGAGTAGAAAATAAATACTTGAAAGCACTTATGCCGAGTGGGAATGGCCAGGAACCCGCAATTGAACAGGATGTAAAGGAGAACTTCTCGCACAGAAACCGGAGAAGCTTCTCCATGACTACATATCTCCATAGAGGGAAAAAAACATAGCTCTGTTCAAACATATACCGTAGTTTAAGGGGAATCAGTAAGGATTCCCAATTCGAAAACAGTTGTATAAATACTAATACAAGTCTTTCCCAGTACACAGATGCCAACCCTCAAATGTCTGAGATGATTAAAGAAGAGAATCAGTTCTTAAGAATTTAGTAGAAAATGCATTATCCCTGCTTCTTATCCAGCCCGGCTGTGCTTAACTATGTTAGAGGAATCCATCTCTCATCATGAGCCAAAAAGTAACACACAATATAATGAAACATTAATGCCACAACTACCAACAACATTATTTGGATGGATAGAATGAAGTAGAAAGTGCTTAAATCCATTTTAATTATCCAAACACTTCAAACCGTTTATCCCAAAGCTTTCTAATTCAGTGCATAGGCCTGCTGCTATCTTGCTCGCTATGCCCTGTTCAGCCGCCAGATCTGCATGTAAGTGCAGTTAAGAGGAATTACCCATGGTGCACTGCTCACTCAGTTTTCCATTAAATATATTACATTTTATTAACTCATTCAAGTGTCACAGTTCTAACTTATCCTTTAGCTCCGTAAAACTGAGAATAACACAAAGATGGTATTTGTGGCATGGTTGTAAGCTACTTCTTGTATGCAAATTCCTTTTACTATATAAAGGGCAAAATTCAAAGTAAAAATAGTGGCACAAGTGCCATATTTTCCCTAAATTTCAAATTCTTTTTCACTGAATTCAAATACAAGTGTACAAGGTTTCACATGTCATTGTTGCAACAAAAAAAAGGTATAGGGACATTATGGAATAATAATACTGCACTTAAAGGTGAACTAAACAAAAAAAAACCACACAAATATAGCTAGAAATGCTATCTTTTATATACTCCGCTAAATGCACCAGCCTAAAAGTTCAGCATCTCTATAACAGTAATGATCCAGGCCTTTAAAGTTGTCACAGGAGATCACCATGTAGGATTTTGTTATAAATACAGCACAGCATGGGTTAAACTTTTGCCCAGCGCATGTGTATATTTAATAATGTAACACTAAAATGTTTTAAAGTGAATTAATGAGCGCTGCAGGAAACTGAGCATTTTCTGTCTCAAGACTTGTATTAAATTATGCCACATACTAGGGCTACTGGCCACAACTGCATTAGAAGTACACCACAAATTATGAGTCGTAACAATATCAATACAGTTGGGTAGATGCAAATTTGCACATGTCTGAACTAATGATCTAACTGAAGCCACAGTCATGCGCCAAGACAGGTGTCATTATTTGCAACATAATTGCCCGATATTTGTGACGCACATAAACAAAACCTTTGCAATAATTTTTTATGGGCCGCTTACATTTGGTTGCCCCAGATTAGGTGCTGAGATGCATTATTAAATGAGCCCCAGTGGCACATGCTCAGTGTGCTCTGGGCAGCTGGTTTTCCTGTCACAAGGGCTGATTATTAAATTCTGACGCAAATTGCATTTGTTTCTGAGCTGTTATATATTAAGAATCTGAATGTATTAATCAGCTTTGTATTGTGTGGCAGGTAACTGCCAGTATCCCAGAGCATATGCTGTGAGTCAGCAGAAAAGACGATGGGGAGCTACTGGGGGTCTCTTCGGAGGCAAAAATCTTCACTGCTAAAAGGGTGTGCTTGCTTTGGGCTGATCCATAACTAATATGTAACACTATACACTACTTTTTTGTTAGGCTTTAGTTCGCCTTTAATGCTTAGACAATTCCAGGTGCCAAGTACAGGACTCATTTGCATAAATATTGCTGCCCCTTGTGTCAGACATAATATCACCTGAACTCATGTCCTGGGGTAAATTACGATTTTATTCTCTGAGGTTGCCTAACAAGTTGGTACCCCCCATCCTGCGACTTTGACTCCCCTGTCGTTTAAATAACATGTAACGATTTACAATATCCATTTGTTGCTATGGATTTCCCATCCCTATTTTTCCACAATCCTCATTGCATTTTGCTGCAAAGCTGTCTGTAGCAGAAATAATAAAAAGTATATATTTATATATATAAATAAATGGTGGAAGGATCAGCACACTCTTGTGACAGTGATTATAGTGTTTCTTTTATTGCTTATAACACAGCATTTGTCCAACATTTTGGTCCCACCTGGGGACCTTTCTCAAGGATGGGACCGAAACGTTGGACAAATGCTGTGTTATAAGCAATAAAAGAAACACTATAATCACCGTGTGCTGATCCTTCCACTGTTTATATTGTTAAATTTGATCATGCACCTCACCTTCAATGGAGATAGAGTGTGGATGTCCCAAGCATCTGTATATATACAAAAAATCTTTTTGTATTCCGCACTCCACTGCATTAAACAAGCAACCCAGGTGCTACTCAATAAAGCATACAAAAGTCCAGAGAAGCTGAGTGCACACTGGGAACCACAAAATGGGTATTTTTTAAGAAAAACATTATTTTTATTTAAGTTAATTAAAAAACAGGCCAACGTTTCGGTCTGTGGCTAAGACCTTTATCAAGACATATATGTACAGTATATATATCTCAATCATCCATAGACCAGCACAAAGTCAAAGTGTGTTCAGCACTCCAAAAAATAGTATAACGTCCTGGTGCTATCCAAAACAACAATATACAAAAAATATCCTGAACAAATGATGCACACAGGCATTTTTTGCTAAACTTAGAGCAGGTCGACCTGCTATTTTTTTAAAATGTACTAAATAAAATGTAAGTTTTTTAACTTTTTGAGGAAAATACCTGTGTGCATCGTTTGTTCAGGATTTATATATATATAAGGCTTCTGATGGAGCCGAAACGTTAGTCCTATGCTGTTCTACAATTAAACTTATTTTACATTTTCCTTTTGGAATGGATGGAAATGATCGCGCACCCAGGCATATAAACACAAGCGTGCTGGCCTTCCTGGTGTTATATATGATTGGGCTAAACTGGAGATAATCAAACATGTAGTGAGGCACTAAAGACCCACTATTATCACTACTATCATTTTTGTTATCGTTGTCAAAGTTGACTTGTAGCTTTATGTGCCTTTTTGAGTGTCTCATTTAACAGGATTATTCCATAGTACTTTCTTGGTAAATTTGCTGCAAAGTATGCTCTGCGCCAAGGAAAGTTGAAGCTTTCCTTAATTAATTAACTAAGCTGTCTTTCCCTTTATTTACCATTAAAAGCCCTTGACTTAACTTTCAGTCATTCCCACATGACTTAGACCTGGCCAGTGTTAGGGGACACCGAATGCATTTATCCAATTAAATCTTGTCTTCCACATCCTTAACCTTTAACCCAGGAATTCAAAGCTTAATTCTTATTTTTGCTGCTAAGGGTTCTTGGCACATCATGAAGAGGAGCAGGAATAATAGACAAGCCTTACTAGTGTCCCGTGTTATCCTTATTTTCTATCACGCCTTAACTTTTATGTTAACAGGTGATGATGTTTTGGCATAAAGATTTGTTTTATTTCAACTGATGCAAATAAACAGAAACTTGTAGGAGGATGGTGTAATTTAAGCATGCTTACAGTTAGAAGATTATATACAACGTATGGAGCAGAGTACCCAGTGCAAAAAAGCAGGTGCACTTTGCACCCTGCTCTGTATTTAATTCCATACTGTAGGTCCAGGTCTTCACACAACAAAATGAAAAGCCATGCCAATGATTATATTGCTGCCTGTGTTTGGCAGTATTATATTCACGAGGGCCTGATTGGGGGTGGTATGTAAGTGTCCCCTATCCTATCCCCTAACTTGCATGATAATCAGAAATCAGATATGCAAGTTAGGGAGCCCCAGTCTTACCTATAACAGGCATTATGTACAGGTTGTGTTGAAACATCATCAATGCACCTTCCAGTAATGTAACTACCCATCCCTGTGCTTGGTTGCAGGCATTGCATCCAGCCCCCCCGAACGGATCTCTACAGTGGATTCACATGCACATAAACTGCCAGTGGGCCCCAAGGGGGTGGGAGCCCAGGTGCAATCGCAAACCCCACTCCCCACGGTAGTTCCGCCACTGGTGCTTTCTTTCTTACCCACCTCAGCACACAGTGCAAGCTGCCCTCAACCCCATCCATAATTCCTCTGTAAATTAAGGGGCTACAATTTCGGTACTACTTTAGAACTAAATCAGGGGATTTAATAAGTTACCCCTTTAAGGTTGTAATTTTTAGGAGAGAATTAAGTCATATACTGATAATATGCAACCTAATACCATTCAATGGATATTTATTTCAGTTCAAATATTAAATGTGGATAGGAAATGCAAATGCCCTAATTGCATTAGCACATAAAGCCTTCATTATTAAAGAGTAGGTGCAATCATTAGACATGGTAATAGGTACAATCATCTGCTAAACTGTACCTCCATGTTTCCACTTCACATGATGCAGGCTCCCCAGGTACACAGTTGACTAATAACACTCCTATGTATCTTGGCCCCTCTTAGAGGGACAGCTGTGCATTTTAGCGACATAAAATATTGCATAACAAATAAGCACTACATATTCAAATAAGAATAAGTACTATATGAATTTATTTTTCTTTTATTGTAAAACAATATATGGTATATATTATCCAGAATAATTGACAGATGGAGAAATTTTAAATAAACCCAACAGGAGTTTTTTGCCACCAGGTTAGTTACCATCAAGTACAGGGTTCTGTTTTATTATTACATTGAAAAATGAAAAAAATTTTCGAACAAGATTTTTAATTATTTGCTGGAAATGGACTCTGTGGGAGATGGTCTTTCCATTGAGCTTTCTGTATATTGGGTTTCTGGATATGAGATTCCATACCTGCATAAAGCTAACAGAACTGACAAAATTTCCATGACCATATAAAGGAACAAAGCTGCAGGCTGAATGCTATTAACATGGAGGTGACCTCTAATTTCACATTTTATAAAAACAAGGGGAAACAAATCATGCCATTAAATACCAAGTATAACTGATAACTGATCCCTAAGCTACATTCATAGGAATATATTGTATATGTTAATACATTCGGTTGAGTATAATGATAGTGTAATCATCTATATGATTTATTTTTAAAAAAGCGTTTGCCCATATCAAACTTTAAATATTGCCTTTATGACTAACAAGTGGGAAAACAAGTGAATCCTAACAAGTCTATTCATGGAAGGTAAACTGTTTGCTGATGGTTAAGTGGGTTTGTATTTTCTAATCCTTTGCTTACATATACATGCCTCCAGCATCACTCAGGTTCATTGGCCGTCTCTAACGAGATTTGATGATTTAGACAATTATGGCACCAACTTGTCTCTCTAAGTGAAAAAACAAACCTCAATTCTAGTGGGCTGGTCATGAATAGGAGTTTTACCAGGCTACAATAACCAGCCTCTTCTGCCCCCTGCTCTATTCATTACTTCAAATAACCATCATTAGCTTGAAAAATGGGCCAATCTGTTTCTCAGGGAGTTTGACACAAAATATATGAGCCAAGCCAATTAGTATCCTGAATCATGCTGCTCTGGGAATTCAGTTTGCTCACTTGTCTGACTTAAGATACTAACATATCTGTGCTGTTTGTATGGAGGGAAAACAATGTTGGTTAAATAAAAGGAAACCCCAAAAGACCATATGTTAGTGATATACTTGCGTCTCTTGGAGGAAAGAGCCAATGGGGTGACAATGCTTTGTTACAGACACATGGCTTGTGTATTCTCGTGACAGCAAACAGCAGCTGGATAGAGACGGCACAAACTGTTGCCACCCGTGATGGGTGGGACAGCTTCCCCCAAATAGTTGCATACTTGAGCAGTTCTATTGTCTGCACAGAAAGCATTCCAACTGCCCATTAACAGCCATCATTGAAGACAAGGCCTCGTAAATGCAGAGAAAAGCTGTAGGGCATATTGTTTGGGACAATCAATTTGTAAATGGCCAGTTTGCAAAACAAACCATGAAAGAATTAGCCACAGGGATCAAATAAGCTGGAAAAAAACATATGAATAATTAGGGTCATTTCATCCATGGGTAAGGCAGACTTTTCAACTATAGGAAAGCAAAATATCTTGCTAGGGAAATTTAAAGTAAACATGTAAATGAATACGTAAGTATGATCTAAGTAGTTTCTTATCAGTGCAAGCACAATGCAATGGAATAATCTGAATGCTGCTGAGGAATGGATTGTCCTGTGTATTCTTGGACATTTACATGAAAACACATTGGTTGCTCTTCATTTAGCATGTCAGGTCTACATGTATTTGCCATGTGATTAGCTGAAATATTATTCCTGTTGGATGCAATGAGGGGCTATGCAAGTTTCCCTACCCTACACAGCAGCAACCGTTGAGCTCTTGGAAATAATCTGCAGATTCCTGTTTTGAGCAATGGCCGTTTTACCTTTATAATTACCACATTCACAAGTGCTGAAAAAAACTGCAGACAGTTTTCAAGAAATATATGTAAATCAGTCTGTGTTGCTATGTCTCAAAGAGGAAATATACTTAAATGAGGAATGTCCAGTTGTATCCTGAAGCCAGTAGCATAACTTTAGAGATAGACCCCGATGGTCATGGGGTGGGGTGGAACAGGGGGACACGGGGGGGGACTGGACCACGGGATCTGCTTTATAGAAACCAACCACTCTTCTCCCTGAAAATATGGTTGCCCACAAAATATCCACAGGGGGGGTCAGGTTTCTTGCTGTGTGTGCTGTGTTCCTACAAAGATTTTTTACAGCCCCCAAAACCTTCTGGCAGCCTTAATTGATATTATTATTATTATTATTACTAAAAATAGTAATAATGTGTTACTTGGCACATTTATTTATGACCAAAAGATTATCTCTAAGGTCAGGGAACCTGTGTCACATATTAACTAATGATTATTATAGTACATTCAAATCTTACACTTGTGAAAGTGCCCTTTATAATCTATAAACCCATATTTATAACAGATATGGATATACAGAGCCTCATTTACAAGTCTGACAGATGCAAGTACTAGAGGTTGACCCACCAATCCATAGAGAACTTGTGCAAGTGGACTTTGAGCAGCATTATGAAGAATATAGCAAAAGCTTTGTGGGCACCTGTTCATGTACAGAGCACTTCTGTATCTTTCACAGATTGGGGGCAGCCACATACCAGCATCAGCCAAGCCCTCATGAATACAGTGCTGCCAAAAGCTCTGGTGGGCAGGGTGCAAAACATTTACCTCCGAAGTAGCGCCAGCACTGCCTGCACCGAACTTCGCCAGGCCACCACTAATTCACTAAAATCCGAAGTTGCGCTCAGGAGGCGAAAGGTAGCAAAGTTGCGCTAGTATTAATTCGTTAGGCTAACAGAAAGTTGCGCTAGTGAAGGCTAATTTGCATACGGCGTCAAATTTAATTTTGAATGGACTTGTATGCTGCAGCAACAAATGTAGGGGGGGAAGGTGAGCACCCAAAAAAATTTTTTTCACTCTTTTACAGCCTATCACCCAAAAAACTCCAGCATTTTTTCAACTATTTTAGGACTCAACATTTTTTTTTACTAACTCATATCTACTCTACTGAACTTCGCCTGCTCTGAACTGGCGAAATAAACTCTGACGAAGTAGGTTATGTTTAGAAAAAAAAACATAGTCACTGTTAGTAAATTTGTGAAGTGGCAAAATTATGTCACACTGGTGAATTTTTCGCCTGCGTTAGCCACTTTGAAATTTTGTGAATTTGCCCCATGGTTTGTGCCAAACATTTGTGAACTTTGTGCCTTACCCCACACCTAGTAAATGAGGTTTATAATGTTATGATGTTGGAATCCTTTCCAGCACAACAAGTTGAATCAAATAAAGGTGTTTTGGTTTTGATTATGGTGCTTAATTTCCCAGCTCAGAGGAATGCAGGCGATGGAGTTTGTTTTCGTCAAGAAATCCTTTGTCAGGTGGTTTGTCACCATACCACTATGACTATGAAACAACCAGTTAGTTCCAATCTGCCAAGTGGATCATAAGGCAATCATGCTTAGAACATTATTAGACCTTTCTTACCCAAAGTGACAGTACATAATGGGAATAATTTAGCAAAAGGTGCCAATTTACTACCTATAACAACCAATGAGCAGGCAGAATTTACAGCTCATTGCTCTAGGTGACTAAACCTGGAAAAATGCTAAGTCTTTTATATCATTATCCTGATGTCATAATTCAGCAAAAATATCTCTACTGTATGTTCTCAACTCAGTAATGGAAATGGATATGTTGCTATTAGTACCACTAATACAATCTTTGAAAACTATTTCATGCCTTAAGATCATAAACATGTTACTCACTCACCTTGTTTGCTATTTTCCAGGCAGTAACCAACTGTAACAATCTGTTAACATGGACCCTGGTGGTAGATAGCTGGTCCAGGGAATGCAGAATGCAACTCTGGCGCCCCTCTACATCTCCGGTTTTCACCAACGCCCTTTTGAGGCCCCTAGACTTTATGGGGTGGAGGCAGAGTGCGAAAGGCCAGTAGCGAAGTACCAGCAAGGATCAGGCAAAGGCGAAGTCAAAACAGGCGAGGGTCGGTTCAGGCAGCAAGGATCAGAAATCGAAGAAAACAGGCCAAAGGATCAAAAAACAGGATACAAACACAAACTCGGGCTTGAGCAGGAACTGTAGAAACAGAAGCTAGCTTGGGCAAGAAGGGAACAAAGGAAGGGGTATTTAAAGGACAAGGAACCAATCAGGAGGAGTTCATCCATGATGGATGCATAGACAAGAAAGGTGCAAAGCAAGAGTTCTGGCTAGCACAGGGGCATGATCGTCTCACCAAGGAATTGGATTGAAGAATACCACCAAGTGGAATAGGCAGGCCGGACCAGCACAAGCTGCGTAGAATAGTCAGACAGGCCAGGATCAGGATTAGCGAGTTAAGAATAGTCAGCGGACAGGCAAAAGGTCAGGATTGGAGATATAGTAAACGGACAAGCAAAAGGTCAGGATTGGAGAATAACAGGATAGTCAGGCAAAGCAAGGGTCAAACACCAATAGATTAGTCAAGAATAGTTAGGAATCACACCCAGGAACTAACAAATAGAACCTAACAACGGGCAATCCGCTGTACACTAAGATCCCTTTAAATACTATTTGAAATTGGCGCCATTGCGCGTGACTTCATCACGCATAAACCCGCGCGTGCCATAGGAAGGCCGGCGCTGGGGGAGAATGGATGCACGCGGTGAGCGTCCCTGCTAGAGGCATGGCAGGTGCTCCCGCGTGCATGGAGGTGAGCCACTAGACCACCAGGGAGACTGTTCATTACAGAAGAATACCTCCTGTAAATAATGTAGGGTTCATTTACAAGGAAAATTGCAGTTGCAATCCTGCAACTTTGGCACACTTGTTGGGTGACATTTTTCTATTTATTAAAATTACTTACTTTGTATCCAAAGCCATCCTTTGTACTTCTACGTAGTTGTGTTCAGCAGTGATGCCAACATCCGACCTCCTCTTCTAAGCCAAGTGCCATTGTGTATATTCATGCAAGGGGAAACCTGAAACTACTGCCACCTCAAAGTTGTCAGTAGGAGGGTTGAAGGATTTCCTCAACAGCCTGCCTGGATCAACACCACTCACTTGCACCACACGTGATGTATGTATCTGATTCGAGTCTAAAAACACTTGCTTGTGCTTGTTTTCAGACGCATTTCCACCTTGGAGTTGCAATTATGCTGGAATGATATAAATGTATTTGAAACATGTGTTAAATATCATGCACCGAAATGAAACGTACAGTGTAAACTGGTTTTCTAATACTCAAAGGTGCAGCACAGCAATATGTGAGCAAGGAGCCATTTATCCTTACGCCAGCCATGGCAAACTGCGATGCAAATAATCCTTAGCACCGAAATCCGCTCTTCACACACTAATGGTCACACGTAGCAATCTGGCCACCACAACATTTTAGTAGAGCTAAATGGTCATTTACAGTTAAAAAAAAAAAATGCTATTACCCTTTAAATCACTGTTTATAAAAGTACTTGCATCTCCTAGAGCAGTGATCCCCAACCAGTGGCACATAAGCAACATTTTGCTCATAAACCCCTTGGATGTTGTTCCCAGTGACCTCAAGGCAGGTGCTTAGTTGTAATTTTTGGTTCAGAGTTACGTATTGGTTCCATAAAAATCAGATGTACTGCCAAACAGAGCCTCCTGTAGGCTGCCAGTCCACATAAGGCCTACCAAACAGCAAACTGTATTTGGCATCCCCAGGTGCTTTTTCATTGTTGTGTCGTTCCTCAACTATTTTTACATTTGAATGTGGCTCACCAGTAAAGAAGGTTAGGGACCCCTTTCCTATATTCTTGTATCATGTGTCAATATGTCAGTTACATTTAATTTCTTGTAAAGGAGCACAGCACACTGCAATTAGGGCCACAGCACACTGCAATTTTCCACAATCTTAACAGGCATTAAGTATAAGGCTACTTTTGCGAACGATGCAATAATTACTCAATAAAGTATATGCATTCTTATTTTCTCCATATGATTTGTATGCAAGTGATGCTATTTTTGCGAGGATGTAATTTGCCCCTTATTTATAAAATGGGTCCAGCAGGATTTTCACAATAAATTTGATGTGAGCTCACCTACGGTGGAATCCTGCGAAATAATGTAGTTAACAAAAAGCAATGGAAATATGTACAGTGTACTGTATAATATGGATATTAGACACGTAGCTCTCCAAGCAATGGTTGAACTACTATAACTCCAACCATCATGGTTTTATACATAAAAAGGAGAAAAGAAAGCCAATAATATCACACAATTTCCGGCACTTCTCAGCTGCATGACTTTGCACCTAAATGATTCAAATGGTGGCCATACACGGGCAGATAAAGCTGCCGATATCGGTTGTTTAGACCAATTTGACAGCTTATCTACCCATGTATGGGGGCTTCCAATGGGTCTTCTGGATCGATACATGGACACAATATCAATCAGGAAGGTTTGATTTTCTTCTGGCCGACCAGTCGGAGCCCTTTGGCGTCATCGTAATCTGATCGTTCAACCATATGACCTAACCTTTGGATTACACCGTGTGTGGCATATAGGGGAAAGATCCGCTCGTTTGGCGATGTCTTTGCATCTATGGCCAGTGTTGGATAACTTGTCACTCATTTTACACAGCCATTTCAATAAATCTATATAAGGTAGCCTCCTTATCTTGCTTTGTAGGGTTTCACTGTGTGACCATTCAGTGGAAAAAGTGTTTTTTAGTTTTAGGTTAATCACCCATTAAGGGTTAACACATTGTCTGCTGGGTAATCCATACAATGTAGCCATTACTCTCTTTGACTCATACAATGCAGCCATTAATCTCCTGGGTTGCAGTTTGACTCTGCAATTGCATTGGGCCTAGTGGAGCATAAATATTCCTCTCTTTCAACCTGTCTGATCTTTTGGTTTCTCCAGACATGTAAGGCACCAGTGTGCTTGGGGTTAGGGTCACAGCACACTGCTACTTAAGGATGAGTCAGAAGCTGGCCATGTCTGAGAGCCATTTCTTACTGTCTATGGTGGGGCATTTCTAAGACCTTTATTAAGACCATGTTAAAAGAAGAACCACTGTGTATAAATAGCTAAAAACATGACACTCACCCAAAAGTGCACGTCCACAGAGACATGTGACTCCACGAAAGCCCTTAACCAAGATAGAAAAAGCCTTGTACCCAATATACAATATACAAATATACATTGTTTATCGTTGATTTAAGAAGCACTGATAAGAGCAATGTTCATTGAGTCCTGCTGGGGCCAGAGTGTTAAGTTTACATATCCAGAAGATTTCTCTCTGTAACAGCAATTTAGACCGACCACCTCCACGCCTTAAGGTAGGGATATGGTCAATCGCCATATATCTAAAAGTGGGTAATCTATGACTATTTGCAAGGAAATGATTTACTACAGGTTTATTTGTACGTCCATCCCTAAAGGCGGTACTGATGGCAGACCTGTGCCCATCCATGCGTAACTGTAATGTTTGATCCGTTTTTTCTACATAAAATAAGCCACAGTGCTTCTTAAATCAATGATAAACAATGTATATTTGTTGCCAAGTGTAGCTTCTTTGATGTCCATTGTCTGTTTACAATAATCTGTATACTTTGTTTTTAGGTATTACCTTTGCTACCTGTTCAATTATACTGGGTACAAGGCTTTTTCTATCTTGGTTAAGGGCTTTCGTGGAGTCACATGACTCTGTGGGCGTGCCATGTTTTTAGCTATTTATACATGGTGGTTCTTCTTTTAACATGGTCTTGATAAAGGTCTTAGAAACAGACCAAAACGTTGGCCGTTTTTTAAGTAAAACAATCAATATGAAGTTTTAACTTTTTCTGCAAAATCCTGGTGTTCATCGTCCTCATTTGAAGTTTGGATAATTCAGCCATTGATGATAGCACCCAGGTTTATTCAAAATTATTTTTATTTATTAAAAAAATGAAGTTTATTTGTCAACATTTCGGTCCAGTCTGGACCTTTCTCAAGACATAACGTTATCACATAATATCTTGAAAAAAGTCCAGACTAGACTGAAACATTGACAAATAAACGTAATTTTTTTAACTCATTATGAAGTCCTGGAGTGCGTCATTCCTTGAAAAACAAATGTTCACACGATATATGACATCACCCAGGCAATAAAACTTTGCTGGATTGGAGTGCACCACAGCTTGAACTGTATACATATAAATATATATATATTCTCCCACAGTACCAGCACTCAGACCATCTTTAGCCAGTGGTGCCCAATCAATATTATTAATATATTTTCATGAAGGATCCACACTCACTGATTCCAGGTGAAGATAAGGTTTTTTATTTCAAACAAAATACATATTTATCCATTAAACAAATGTGTATTTTGTTTGAAATAAAACACCTTATCTTCACCTG
This sequence comes from Xenopus borealis, assembly GCA_024363595.1. NCBI lineage: Eukaryota > Metazoa > Chordata > Amphibia > Anura > Pipidae > Xenopus > Xenopus borealis. The sequence continues at coordinate 31,404,417 of CM044440.1, read as the reverse complement.
GAATCAGTGAGTGCGGATCCTTCGTGAAAATATATATACATATATGTGAGTGCTCCCATAGGCTTCTATTGCAATTCGGTAGGTCCAATCTGCCGAAGTAGGCAATCGAATAAACTTTAAAATAAAAATCCTTCGCTGGTCGAATGATCCAATATTCATCCATTCGACCATTCGAATGTATTCGATCGTTCGATCATTCCCTATTCGATGATCGTATATGCCAAAATTCACATATTCGACCAAATGAATAAATCCTACATTCGAAATTCGATCGAATTCGTTCGAACTTCGAATTTTTCACGTGAATTTAGTAAATCGGCCCCTTAATGTCACTCATAAGTATGATATATGGTACCATTTGCTCACAGCACCAGCTGCCTGTTATGAATGGCTTTTCATTAGAATCAGTCTAAAGTGCCATAGGTAACCATGCAAGTTAACACCTTAACCCCTATATGTAATATAAGGCACTAAGTTTGCCCAGGGGCAGTAACACATGGCAACCAATAAGATGCTTGCATTTAAACAGGTGACTCTTGAAAGCTACCTGCTGATTGGTTGCTATAGGTTACTGCCCTTGGGCAAACTTAGTGCCTTTTATTACATAACCCTATAAAAGTTAACACTCCTGCTAATTTCAGGGCTACCCCACGACCCTCTCCTTTGATTTCAATACAAACCAAAACGTGATGGGTAAAGAGTGTTTTGAACCCCACTACAAGTAATGATGAAAACACGACAAATGCCTTAAGGTTTCTTTGATGGGATGCTGCTAACCCAGTACAGACCACTGGCATATTGTAACAAACACCTATCTGGTGCTTTAATTCTCCTGAATGGCATATCACACCCAACAAAATTTATCTGCTTAAAATATTCCAGATGTGACATGTGCTAGTGTTTTGTAGGTGAGTATTACAACAGGCCCTGGTAACAGTTCTACATAATTAAAACCCCAAAGTACTGTTGTCATTATCATTATGGTTCTTATTATTCTAAGAGGAGATCTCTTTAGCTTAGGTTGCCCCACTAAATGCTTCGTGAGTGCATGTAACTATTTTATCAGCAACATGAAAATATAATCGGATAAAATACTCATTTATTGGTGGATGATTATGGGGCAGCATTATGCCATTTCCCATCTCAAAAATCTCCTGCCTTTCAGCTCAGATTTTGTTTTCAGTTGAAGCCATTAACACTTAGGAATTATACAGGAGTATATTTCAAAGGCTAAATTCTCTGGGATGCGGATTATGTTCTCAAAAATAAATATAAATTTCTCAAGTTGGCCGCAACTGTGTTGGTAATCAGGAAATCGCTTATCTTTAAGCTAAAATAGGGGATTGGATTCTCAAAGCAGAAAACAAATTTGAATTCCAAATGCTTTTAGGGTGATTCGTTTGGAGTAAAATATAGATAAAAGTCTGCATTTCGATATCCCCATGATAAATCATTACCACGCAAAGCCATACAAGGTGAGGTCAGGAGTCTAATATATTGCTTTGTAATCATATATACAATAATGTTACATTGTCATAAACATGATTCTCATTTAAGATGACATTATGAAGTGCTACCATCACGACAAATCTATCTTGATTTTATTTAAAGGTTGTCTCCAAAAAGTATACCAGTTTGGGTAAACTAGGCTTACTGTCCATCTAATGCTCTTAAAAGGTTTATTTATTTATTCAGAATCTATTTGCAGAGAGGCTTGAGGCAAAAGCAATACACCTTTAATAAGCAAACAGGTGGATTAACCTCCTTTTAAGCTCCGTGCAGTATTACATCTACTGCACTGGGGTTACTCCAAATACACTTGAACAAATTAGACTTTATACAGGAAATTAGTTACTTTCTTCGGGTTGTGTTCATTGATAGATTTCACTCTGTTAAAAAAAATTTTTGAATTGCTATGTGTGCATAGCACAGTATCCTTGAGAAAGATCCCCGGGAGGGATCGAAACGTTGGATGTAAGTTCAACAATAAACACCAATTGAGCACCATAAGCAAGGAGTGTGCGGATCCTTCATTTCTATATGCAACACAACGTTGATCCAGCACCTCCGACATTGCATAGGACAGATGTGCGGGCACTTTGGACAGTAAATATATATATATATATATATATATATATATATATATATATATATATAGTAAATACAGTAGACAGTAGACCAGTGGTTCTCAACCTGGGGGTCGGGACCCCTTTTACAGGGGTCACTTAAGGGGTTCAAGGAGCAGGTTCATCTCTCTCCCCACTAGCCCTGGGGCAAGGTTGTAGCTCTACAGGTGTTGGTGCTGGAAGTTGTAGTTCAGTAACCTGTGTAGGGAAGCCAGTTGCACTACAACGTTCTATATCCCCTTAGTAGGGACTGTTATACAGCTCTCCCTGCCCATTTAAAATTTGTTAAATGGTAATTGGGGTGTGACTACAAAATGGGTGTGGCAAATTTTTTTTGCTGCACTACGCACGGCAAACAAACCTTTATGCAGCCATGCTGTCTCCTGTACTTTCCTAACAATCCGCTCTGGGCTGGCAACGAAAATATTTTAATATTTTATGGTTGGGGGTCACCACAACATGAGGAACTATATTAAAGGGTTGCAGCATTAGGAAGGTTGAGAACCACTGCAGTAGACTGTGAAATGGAGCCACAGCCCTTTTTGAGCCACACAATTGTGGTTTACCTTTGACTATCCTTACAATTCATTATATGGTATTGGACTAGGGTATCAAGCCATAAAGGGCCCCACCCCCATATTATGTCTTATAAAAATGATAAGTTAGGATAAAAAGATTAAATAGAAAGAGGTATAATTATTTTATACCAATACTGCGCCACTCCACACAATAGAATGCAAAAGGAAGCGCACACTTAGGGGCAAATTTACAAAATTCGTGTGAAGGATTCGAAGTTCGATCAAATTTGATTGAATACCGATCATACGATTTTTTTGAATATTCAAATATGCAAATTTGGCCACTTCAATCATCGAATACCGAATTATCGAATAGATCGAATGATTGGATATTCGATCATTCGATGATCGAATGATTTAAAATTTTTAAATCTTTCAAATGCCAAATTGAACCTACCAAACACCAATAGAAGCCTATGGGAACCCTCCCACAGGCTTCTTTGGCAAAGACCTGCTCGAATACCATTCGTATGATCGAATGCCTCGATCGTTCGAACCGTACAAATTTTTCGGAGGCTCGAAGGAAAAAGTAAGATTTTTTCGTGAAATCGAACGATCGGTATCCGATCGTACAATTTCATCCAGAAATCAAATATCGAGCAAAAAGATAGCCTAAAACTATTCGATAAGCATTCAATAGTCGAATGCTTATGGAATTTCGAATAGATTCATAGGATTTTAAGTGAAAAATAGTAAATTTGCCCATATGTGTGCGCTTCCTTTTGCATTCTATTTTTAGATTTCTTATAAGTTAGGATGTTGAGGATAAATGTCAGTAATATATTATATAGTTTAGTAATAGTATAGTTTTGGTGTTCTGTATAGAGTTCTTTGAATATGTTCTGTCTCGTGCGTTGCATTTAGATAAGAAAGGAGATTCCCTTACCTTATTTTATCTTATCATACAATTCTCCCCATGTATTGCACTGCATAATATAGTATATGCATAATATATGTACATACCTGTAGATAAACTACATACTGTTTTTCTTGGTTTACTAGAGAATATATCTCTGACAAGTTGCTCTTATCTTGTCACACTGTGCAATTCATTGTTCTAACTAATTGAGTGATTACTGGAATATCAGCTATGCATTTTTATATTATGCATGCTATGCTCAGCTAGATATTCCATATAGTGGCCAGCTTACTTCCTCCTGCATACTATGCTCGGCTAGATATTCCATATAGTGGTCTGCTTACTTCCTCCTGCATGCTAT
>CM044440.1:31373004-31389408 GCA_024363595.1 Xenopus borealis | reverse complement strand
ATATATGGCAGCCTTGCTTTACTAGTAAATTATAGTTGTGTCCATACAGACACAGCAGATCAGTAAGAGCCTTATAATATAATAAAGTGCTAATATTCCTATTGTGCATTGTTATGAAAAAAATGGTGTGAAGTTTGTTATAGCTCTAGCAGTAACATAACTGATTATCTTCTTGGGAATCGGCTGCTGCACCCGGAAATCAGCATTGCACAAGCCACCCAGGGGCCCTGAGGGGGTGTGAACTCTGGCCCAGCTGCACCCCCTGCTCCCCCGGTAGTTCTGCCACTGAGCTCTAGTAATCTGTATGGTATCGTAAGTGACATTTAAATATACCATTATTTAAATGTTTTGCTTTTTTTATTAGTTTTTTATCAACCTATGTCCTGTAGAGAATTTTTAAAGCAATAACTTATATACATCTATAAAAACATAATTTCTTCAAACTCACTGCTCCCACCACCCTCCATGCAGATATGTTGCTCCTGCTGCCGCAGTGTACATTACATATGGGCTTGAACTAGGAGTAGGCAGGCCCTACAGTTGGCATCATATTACAATATTTATGCAATAATGCACCTAACCAAACACTGTATGTAGTTGTGTGTCACAGCATCCAAGACTGAGAACTCAGGGCAACACAGGCTCCAACTCTCATCCATCCTGGTCCTACCAAAAACACTTCTGGATCCACAAAAACTGCACCGCTTTTGGATACACCCTTGCACATTTAGGCCTGAAAATCAAGACTGTTTATTTAAATGAGGACCAATGATGGGATGTTAACATAGTTACATAGTTAGATCAGATTAAATGACGCCAGATGCATAATTTGAAAGAAATGTATGTGTACCTATTGGTTGTAGCTGCACGATACAGCCATCAATTTAATTATTCGGGACTGTAGCCATTGGATTTTGATTGCAAACAAGGTTTGCTATGGACTAAAGGGCTCTAACTAACAATCGAATTACAATTTTTTTCCACCAATTTCTAAAAATGTATGGTTTTCCTATATTTCTAAACAATGTGAAATTTATTTAGGGCAAGGCCAGACATGGCGTTTTTGCTGTGTCTTTTACTTCGTGTTTTTAAAAAACGCTCAGTCGGATGTAAATACGCATAAATTGCACTACCACTGAACCCAATGGAAAACACACTGTAGTAATTCTCACTTGGCGCTTGCAAGCCGAAATCAACCATTGGACGCCAGTATTGACGTTTTTCAGCAAAAATGCCAATACGTCAAGAAACTGCCAAATCAGTAGACTCTATGGGATCTGCATGTTTGAAACCACATATTACATGAAAATACAGCGTATTTTAAATATTGCATCAAAATTTTCGTGAAATAAATGACGCAAATACGTTTTTACGGCGTATTAGGCCGGTGATGTAATTATGTTGTGTATTGACAATAATTCCTGCTCCATTTTGCATGTGAATAGCTTCTCTATTTTCTATTTCTAGCCAACGGAATTATGAGAAACGAGAACAATGAGAAGTGCATGTTGTGAAAAGAAACCTACATGCTGTAAAACTAATGAAAAATGTTGACACTCGCGCGTGGTTTCAGTGGCGTATTTACGCCCGACGGAGCGTTTTTAAAAACGCAATGTAAAAATGCCGCTTCTGGCCTTGCCCTAAGTGAAAAAACCATGAAAACCTTTCTTACCAAACTTCATCAATATTGGACCATTCAGTTCCATTTTTAATCCATTCGGATTAGTCTGGTTTTCTAAAACCACTAAAACCCGGTCTTTATTAAATAAGTCTCCATGTTAAAGTTTCCTTTTACCCTTTTTTTTTTATTTAAGGCTCCTCCTTTATATTGTTTAACTCCTGCAGTCTTTATTTAAAGATAATGTTTTTTATAGAGAAAAAAAATCTTTTACCTCCAGATAAGGTCAAAATCCTCTTTTTTATAATCATATTTCAGAAGGTTCGGTAAAAAAAAAACACACAGACAGGTTTTGCTGTGAGTGTTCAATAACAACAGAAAGAAAAGCATGCCAGATTGCATCAAAATAACCTAGACAGGAAATATGAAGTATTAAAGAGACTTAAATGCCCAATTATAGTTTAGGGAAGCTTATCACTGGACCAAAGCATCAAGTCTGAAAGCCTTCATGGGTAAAAGTAATCTTTTAGAAAATCATTAATATACAAAAATAGTGAATTAAAAGAAAGAGGGTATTAAACATCTTATTTTTGGGTCTATTTACAGCCCAAAAATTAATTTGCATAAGCCCCTCCATTTGCAGGACGTGGATCAGCTTATGCAAATTAAGCAGTTTTAAGATGTTTCATTTGTCCCAATTTGCCTAATGAGCAATAGACATGCAAGTATTTATATGAGCAAATTAGGGAGTAGAAATACTTAGCATAAAAACAGGTTTACAATTAAGCACCAGCGTGCCTCTTGTTCGATGTAATGCTGCCGCCGCCTAACGTATTATTTCATAAACTGGGTCAATTGGCAACACAGCGCCTATATAGGAAATTGCCTATTTCAATGCAAGTTTTTTTTTTTAATTAGTGTCCTTAACTGTTTAATTGCACGCGTCCCAGTGCCCATTGCTTTTCTAGCAAAATTTTAATATTTACTTATTACCAGGGAAAAGTTTGGTCGTTTTAGTAACGACTGACGCTGCTTATACAAATTGAGAAATGGAACCTACAACGGAGGGCAGATTTGAAATGTGCCACTTATTTGGTCTGAGATATATTTTATTTCATTTGGAATTCTAATGTACATATTATTTACTTATAACATGTTAAACCTTGGTCCCCAGGGCAAATGCCCTTTTCGAAGCACCCACTAGTTACTTTTAGTATGTTATAGTATGTCCAATACTAAGCAACTTTTCAATTGGTCTTCATTATTTGTTTTATCCTTTTTGAATTACGTATAGTGATGGGTGAATTTATTTGGCAGGCACAAATTCGAAGCTAACTCCCCCAAATAACGCAACGCACGTCGAAAATTATGCAATGCATCAAAAAACACGACTCATTTTGCAAATTTTTCGACAATTTTACGGCGAAACGAAATGGGATAGATTCGCCCATCACTAATTATGTAGCTTCTGACTCTTTCCAGTTTTCAAAAGGGTGTCACTGAACCCCCTCTAAAAAACAAATGCTTTGTATAGTTACACAATTATTATTATTGCTACTTTTTTTTTACTCTTACACACACACTCTTACACACAGGCGTTTTTACCTGCGCTCCCCTGCGTTCCGTTTTGCTGTGTTCGTCCGCATGGGAGCGCAGGTATAGACGCTCTCAATTATTTTCAATGGGGCTGTACTCACACGAACGCAAGTAGGCGCCAAACACAGGAAAAATGCAGCATGTTGCGTCTGAACTTGCATTCGGCGCTTACACGCGCCTCGTGGGTACAACCTCATTGAAAAGAATGAGGTGCGTCTAGACCTGTGCTCCCCTGCGGCTGAACGCAGCCAAATGCAACGCAGCGCAGCACAGGTCCAAAATGCCCGTGTGTAAGGGCCCTAAGCCCTCTCCTATTCATATTCCAGTCTCTTATTCAAATCAATGCATGGTTGCTAGGGTAATTGAGACCCTAGCAATGCAATTCCTGGAACTGCAGTCTGGAGAGCTGCAAAATAAAAAGCTAAAAACCATAAATAATAAAAAAGGAAAACCAATTGCAAATAGTCTCAGAATAAAACTCTCTACATCATACTAAAAGTTAAAGGGCATGTAAAGGCACAGAAATAAAATCCCATTTTTACTTTCTTTAATGAAAAAGAAATCTGTATCCAATATGCTTGAACTAAAAAAAGTGTACCATTTTTATAAGAAACCTGACTGTATGCAGTGAAATTCTCCCTTCATTTACTGCTGTGGATAGGAATTGTCAGACAGTGCCTAACTGCTGTGCAGGGAAACAATCATTCTTATGAACACCAGGGGGAGCCCCTGCCTTGCTTCCCAGCCTTTCAGAACTCCACCAGCTTTGTTTCCCCGTAGAGCAGTCAACGACTGTGTAGAGATTTGTATTGGAATTTATTTTTTGCATTTACATCCCCTTTTTTATATGCCTGCCCCCCTCCACCTGTGACATGAGTGGAGGTGGCAGGGTGGGTCAGGCCCTAGTATGAAAATAAGCAGATGGCCTGCATGTTATAGCATGGCAGCATGTTGCTGTCCTGGGCACAGTGGGTCCAGCCCATCACCCAGTCATGAGATGCAATAGTGATGTTTTGCTGGCCTGAACCATCCCAACTCACCAGTCCTGTGACAAGCCCCTACATCACTTTGCCCCAGACTTTTCAGCATAGGAAGTTCGAACATGCACACTGGAGATTGTGGTAATCAAATGCAAAAAATAAATTTTGTTTTACATCTCACTTAAAAATTAGGCTTACCCATTGTGTTCTTAACATATGCATTTAATCATAGGCTAGTGATAATGACAATTTTAGGCACAAATGGGGTTATGTAATAAAAGGCACTAAGTTTGCCCAAGGGCATTAATCTATAGTAACCAGCAGGTAGCATTCACTAGCCACCTGTTTAAATGCAAGTATCTTATTGGTTGCCATGTGTTACTGCCCCTGGACAAACTTAGTGTCTTATATTACATATAGGGGAAAATGTATAAAAATGCTTTTGAAGTAAATAAGAATCAGCTGTCTAGGGTGAAATTGCCTTGGTATCCAGTAATTTGCATTAACAGAAGATCAAATTGAAAAAACATTATTGCCAGCACACTCTACATATTATGCAATCAGATCACCATCATCACTAGTTGAGGTCATTAGAGGTTAATGTATATTTGAAAGTGGTTATAAATCAAGTTTATAGGGGAAAAAAATTGGATGAAAAGCCTGGTCACATCACAGTGATGACTTTAGGCCACTGGAGATTACTGACAGTCCTAAAGAGAAGCTACAATAAGCTATTAAATAGGTGCAACAATTGCTCTTATTTACAAAGGACCTACACAATTTATGATCAGTGGCCATCTGGATGGTCTTCATCTCATTCACACGGCAAAAGTGTGATCCAACCCTCCCGGGAGCAGGGGAGCACGCGTGTGCCATTAATAGAGGATGTGGCTGAAAAATTAGAGCAAAAAGTGATTTTAACCCCCCTCCAACATTTATGCTCTTTAGGAGATTAATAATCTTTTAGCTGGAGAATTGACTGAAAATCTTCCCTGCAAAATAATGAACAGAGAAACATTTACTGATTAGTCTAATCCCAGATAATCTTATCTGATGAATTCATATCAAGATATCCTATAAATCAGTTATGCTTTGCACAGGACAACATATAATTGTTTGATATGCAGAAAGCAAAAAGCAAAGTCAAACATGATCTAGAAATGTAAGAGATCACCTGACTGTATAAAGGATGCCCTTCTCTGTGATTTCAGTGATACCTGCCCCAAATTTGTAGCTATGGCAGGTTTCCTTACAACTCAAACAACACAAATCCTGTTATAATATGACCTAGTATTAAATACATGCTGCTGAGTTTCTGTGTATCCTGCACAAGAAATATATCCAGAATTCACTTACTCTTACTCTATACTAGGGTAAATGTGTATATTGATTATGCATTGATATTCTCATATAGATAGAGGGTCAGGTTGGGGTATCCTGGGAACCGGCAATTGTTTGAACATCGAATATTTTTCCTAATCATGAATAGTCAAATTCAGAACAAGACATTTTTGTGTTTTTTCTTCCTCCATGATGGTTTTCCCAAAAGGCCAGAATCAATTAGATCAAAAAGAATTATCTTATGATTTAGCTCTTGAAAATTCATTAGAGGTCTGTTGGAAAATTTAAATATTATAATTAGGAGATTTGTTTCTCTTGTTGAATTTCCCAAAGTATCGTTTTTCTGGTATACCCAGTATTTCTTAGGGTCAGTTATATAGATTGTAGCACGTTTTCAGCCATGTGTTACAAGAAATGTTCTAAGAATGACTCATGTGAAGGTCTTGGGTACTTGTGTAAGAAAGTACTACTGTAGTGCGTTTTATGGAAACCAAAAGAAATGTCATGTAATGTTAAATCTGCTCCGTGTTGCTTGTTTGTAAACACACTCACATGCAAAGAAATCAGTGTTGACACTCTTACTGAATAATTAAGTGGGTGCAGGGTCAAGGATTTGCAGATAACAATAGAAAAGGACCAGTGCTCCAATTTTATTCCACACTTTTTATCTACATGCTGCAAACAATGTCTCAATCCCTCTTGGGTCTTTTATCTTTTATAACCAAAATGTTGGCTGCTGCATGTAAAATAAAAACACAGTGTGGAATAACATTGGAGTGCTGGTCTTATGTGTATGAGTGCATCTGCTGTATGCACTAATAATAATACATTTGACCAATGATAAATCTGCCCCTTAATCATAGGCATGAGTGTACAAACCATGGATCAGTATTTAAGGACTGAACCACCAATCACAGAAGGAGAAAGGGGAGGGAAAAGGGACATCACATATATTTAAAAGCAAAGTAAGCCTCATCACTTAAAAAATACAATATAAAGATTATATATTCAACAGATGAGCAGTGATGGGCGAATCTCCCGCGTTTCGCTTCGCCGAAAAATTCGCGAATTTCCAGAGAAATTCGCGAATTGGCGAAAAAATTATCGAAACGAGTCGCGCGTCAAACGTGTCGCGTCGTTTCCGACGTGCGACGCGTCGTTTTCGACGCGCGTCGCATTCGACGCACCGCGTCAAAAACGACGCGCGACTCGGTTTTTTGGGCGAATTTTTCGGCGGCGAATTTTTGCTGGCGTTTCGCGAATCACGGGAATTCGCCGCAAATACGCCCCTGGTGAATAAATTCGCCCATCACTAGAGATGAGCTTAAAAAGATGAAAATATGAATTTAGTAAACATCTTGAAGTAGAAGATCAATAGATATTATCCAAATTCATAAAAACAGTGCTGAATAAATGAAAAAAGGTATAATCTGGGTCTGAATAGATATACATAATTGTAGCTATAATAATAATAATAATATAAATAATTACATAATTAATTGAATAGTTAAAATATACACAATATGAGCAATGTATGCAATATGAGCCATGTATGCAATATGAAAAGATCTAAAAAAAAAATTTGAAAAAATCCAGAATAATTAATATCAAAATAGCGGAACATATCAAAGTTTAAGTTAAGACCTCTAAGTGACCTCAAGGGTAAAATGCAATGGTTTATCCAATCTCCTTCTCTAATCATAAAAACAGGACACATCAAAGTCTGAGTTAAGACCCTTGGGTAACCTAGTGTCAAGGGTGAGAATCCAAAAGGCTTTACTTTTTTAGAGTGTCCCGACCTCTATATGAAGTTGTAATTCGCTCAATTCCTTGTATTTGAAAATACGTAGGGGCAGATTTACAAAATTCATGTGAATAGATCGAAGTTCGATTGAATTCAATCGAATTCCGATCGTACGACTTTTTCGGATATTTGAATATGCAAATTTGGCCACTTCGATCACCTAATACGCAAAATTCGAGTGTATCGCATAGATCGAATGATCGGAAATTCAATAATTCAACCATTTGATGATTGAAGTACTTTAACTTTAAAATTTTATTCGACTGCCTACTTCGCCAGATTGAACCTACCGAATTGCAATAGAAGCCTATGGGAAGCCCCGCATAGGCTTTTTTTTGTATCACCTGCTCGAATAGCATTCGTACAATCGAACGCCTTGATCGTTGGAATTATATGGATTTTTTGAGCGATCGGAGGAAATTTCACGATTTTTTTGTGAAATCGAATGATCGGTACTCGATCGTACGATTTCATCGAGAAATCGAATATTGAAGTAAAAATAGCCTAAAACTATTCGATAGTCGAATGCTTATCGAATTTCAGCCGAATTCGAATTAGGGAATAATAGTAAATTTGCCTCTACTTATTGCCATCTATACAGGATAGAAAGTATTTAGAAACATCTGTAGGTTTCTTATTGCGAATATCTGAAATGTGTTCTCTAATTCTCTCTCTCAGAGAGCGAGAAGTTTGCCCCACATACTGGGTATTGCAATTTTTACAGGTGATAAGATAAATGACATTCCTGGTACCGCAATTAATATATTGTAATGTTTTATAACTTCAAGCGGTATGTGCTCTCATAGTCAGCCCTAGTCCCCTGTGGCCAAATCCCGTTACCAACTGTTAAACACAGAGGCAGGTTTAGAAGTAAAATTTTGGCCAACTAGATCTACCCATCATTTGTATGAGTGGCCTTAAGCATATCAAGTATAAATTGGTTCCTTAAGTGTTTCTTTAATCACGGCAGTTACTCTTAGATGAGAATGGAAGCCCCAATATCTAGTAATATACTTAAGCACACAGCTGGATAATCTTTTGCCAACAAGCAGGATATGGATTATCTTGTTTTACATAAGTACTGGTGTTTTTGGATTGAATAAATATTCATTTGATATTCTCTTTTGGGTTTGTCACAGAATATATGCTTATTTAAAAAAAATATTTTAAACCTGCTTTATGATTAGAGGAGGAACTTGACCATATGTATGTTTAGGGCTTTTTGATCCCTTGCAGCTCAGCTTTAAACTACTGAAATTAAGCTGATTCTGGTGCAACTTCTAAAATTAGGATTTTAGCCACTAGTATCTGGTCAAACAGGAAATTTGATGTGGGAGGGAGACTGGATTGCCATTTCTAATTGTGACAGAAGATTTCCTATTATATGCAGAAGTGAAAGTCTTCTGTTTGGCATCCAGTTTCAACAAAATCAGTTGTAGAAGGGTCCCACATGGTAAAACTAGATCAGTGCAAGTCATTATTTACACCACAGAATGAGGGGTGAGCTGCATATCAACTAACATATTTGAAATTATTTCATTATATTTGTTTATAGGTTGAAAATGGAACAAAGCAAATCTTCACAACTATTAGCATCTGTACCCCAACCAATCAATGATTTACACTGCCAAAATCCAATAGACCCTATGATTTATAGCAGGAGTAATAAAAGTCACACATTTGCTCCAGATATACAGTGATTTGTGTAGTAGGCCATAATATTAGCAAGATGCCGGGCAGAAGTGCAAGAATTCTTTTGTTCAGCATCTAGCTGCACTCTGCACCTTGTGTCGGAGAAGGTACATAGCACAACAATAGTGTCTGCTGGCCAACCCTGTCCTTACTGCCTGCTATAGGACTAGGCAGAACTGTGACCATCTGCACTCTCTAACTTGCACATGCAAAGTAGGGGATGGATAAGGAGAATTCCTAAGTGCCACCCCCTTTCTGCCACTAAAGAATACAGCACCACCAAATGCAAACGGCATAACCAGGTCTCCCTCCCACCACATTTTGCTAATCCTGTCCCCTCTACCCACTGTATGTTCCATTGTGTCTTGTACCCCCTAGTCACCCATTTCCCAAGTCACCATCAGTACCATCAACTGTGCCTTCTTGGCATCTTCATAATAATTTTTTTTAATATGCTGAAAGTTTAATTTTGGACATGATGGCCCCTCTTATTATGGCGCCAATTATCAGAATTTACACTCTGCACGCCCAGTAGATTAAGATTATGGCTAGGGTCAGACATGATAACTGATGAACATTTAAACATTGCTAGAGCAAAGAGTATGGTAGCTCCTATGTATAAGAATAAACTTGAATACACAGATTTAAAAAAAAAATTATTGCTCAGATTAAACTTTGCCAATGTATTTTACTCATCATTTGAAGGGAATATGAAGTTTACTGTCCTATAAACAGACTATAGCTGCAATTTCAGTTATATGACTGAGCCATTTATATATGGGCCACATTCATTTTTAAATACTTTTATGGCATTCCTTGCATTGTTTTCTACTATGAACTACCACTTAATATCTTCTAAGGCACTTAATTCCATGTCATGTTAAACTTTCTATAGAAGATTTAAAGTGGCTTTAAAAACTTAAAACTGGTTTTAAATAACATCAGTATAACTGAATATAATATATCCTATTGTACCTGGGGCAATACCTGCATAATTAAATTTCCTCTCCCTCCAGTGCCTAGAATAAATTGTAATCGTCAGAGCCAAACAATAAACCCAAGCAATTCCAATGACAATTATCCTAAATGAAAGTTATTATTTTGCTAATCCCAGGAACAGCTTGCAACGGGAGATTTGGGTCTTTCTTTAATAATGTAAAGTTAATACGTAGTCCTCTTGTAATTATCTTTATCAGAAGGCCCTTGTTTAATCTGCATGTTTAGCAGAAAAAGGACCAAATCAAAAAGAGATCTGCTTTAGAGCAGTTGATGTAAGCTGTTTGTAAATCGTTTGCATAAACAGATGAAGCAGGGAATTGCAATCCAGGTGCAAGATCTGGAATCACATAAACTGATGCTATTAGGGCACATGCAGTATGTGGTTATACAACACAATCTTTCTTTTTCTTTACATGGTGAGAACACATGGCACAAAGCTTGGAAATCTGACCTATGACATTAATGATTTCAGCAGGGGTGATTTCAGTGCAAGTACAATGAGCTTAGATCTGCAACAGATTTTGGAGGTAAACAATTTGATCTTCCACTGAAGAGTTTATGGTTGTCCGACCTATGGTCTTGCAGATGTTCATTGACTACTCTTTCACTGCGGGCACAAATGTTAATTATGCTCCAGTATGATGCACTTACTTAGTACAGGCACCCTACACGGGTAGCGAAACAACATTATTATTGACACAACTAATAAATACAGTTGTCTATTCTCTCAAATAATTACAGAGAATGCAAAGCTTTAATTTGTCCTTGTTTAGGGGTCAAAATTGGTAGGCATACCAGAAAGTGTGTGAGTTTTTAGGCAGAGTATTACTGGGCATGGTCGGAAAGGTAACATTAGATTGCTACAGGTATAAATAATACAAATTTTGTGCAAGCTCTATTTTTCACCAGAGGGACATACAGCTGCAATATGGGAATCTGAAGGAGGTGAATAAAATGTTTTAGAAGTTTGTTTTACTTTACGGATGCGCCAAACCCTAATAATCAAGGTTCTGCCAAATCAGCAGAATACCAAACCAGAATCTTCTAAGAGCCCGGAAGTTGACAGTGCCCAAAATATTGCACAAAACTGGTTGGACCAGATAATATTTTTATTGAATATTTTGAGTACGTTACAGTTGGATTAACATTCTGTTCTAATTAATACAGATAGTCTTAGTGTTTTTAATGTAAAAACAGCATCTTTGATAATTTTCTAGACCTTCAAACCATCTCCATGAACCATTGTATCCTCCTCCAAGCTGACTCCCCAACCCGAACAATTAAGTGATACCATTTTATGTTCCAAATGTTCAGAAAACTTATGTAAATCCCCATATTTTTTCAACCAAAGTTTACCTTACCAAACTAGTGGCTAGCGATATCAGAGCCTATGAGTAAGTGCCCCAATAGGCACGAAACGCGTTAGGCCATCTGTCTATATGTCCTAATAAATGGATTGAATTTTGAATTTATTTTTTGGTTATTTTTTGGATTATTTAATTTGATTTCGAGGGAGTACTTACATGCTCTTCTTGCACCCATGGACTGGGGTGAACTGTAAGTACCTCAGCAACAAAACCACCGGCACACAGGAACAACTTGCAGTTAAACCTTGCTGGTAAACTGTAAGTACAAACCTCAGTTTTTTTTATTTTTGGAGCCTTTCACATATGACAATATAACTATTACTATTATGATTGGATATTTTTGTCTCCCCTTTGTTAATATAATAGCTAGCGATATCACGTAAAACACTTTGGGGGAAATTAATACAAATTAATACAAATTTGCTCACAAGTATAAATATTCACATGTCGCAATGTAATATTCTTCATTAGACTTTTTATTGCATTGTGAATCTTAATTGTGCATTGCAAACCTGTTAACACCTGCTTGAAGGAGGTGTAACTTTTGGAGCAAATGTAACAACTTTTGCATTAACAAGTTTTATAACATGCACTGTGCACTATCGCAAACTAAAACATTCACAATTGCTATCCTACTGTCTTGTGTTCACAAAGGTGATTAAAATTGATTAAAAATTGTTGAGTTTCCTCCAGAAACATAATAATAAAATAATAATTACCAAAAATTGATTAAAAATTCAAAGCCATTTATTAGGACATACAGATGCAGTCCTGATGCGTTTCGTGCCTATTGAGGCACTTACTCATAGGCTAATGGTCACACCCCTAAACATTCCTTTTAAAGGGGTTGTGACCAATCAAAACAGTGTGTACCTCAACCAATCACAGTTTTGAAAACATTTACCACTCCAAGTATTTACATACAGACTGATCCATAGTGAGTGACAATAAAGCCCACACAAAGGCAAATAAAGAATATGAAAAATATATCAATTTTAAAAAATATATGTCTTTATATGTATCTTTATATATTTTTCCGGCACCACAGCAATATGGAGATTATAAAATATTAGATTTCATGTAATAGAGCAGTAAATGCCTCATCTGAATCCTGGAATCTAAGTGGCAAACTTCCTGTGGATTCCTATAGCTAAGTACTTCTACTTTGCATGGACTTGTCTGTCCCATTCAGTCCTGCATGGGAAAACAGAGGGGACTATGAACTCATTAGAATGCTCTGTGATATGTTTAATGTTTAAATAAACAACGCTCAACATTAGAACTTTTTTTTGGAAACATGAAGAAAAAAAATTACTTTTTATTGTCAGTTCTTGTTTTAACAAAATAAATTAAATAACCCAGTATCTAATATTCAATAGAAGGAGTCTGGATATTTGAACAAAAATATGGTGCTGACTTTAACCTGGGTTACAAAGAGAAAGAAAAACATGAGAATTTAAAAAAACATGAAATCTAAATTGGCCAAATTAGGCCCTCCCTGTGACAAAATATTTTGGTCAACCAAGGGTAAAGTACATTGCAGTTCTAGTGCGGGTCAACTGAGTTGCTTCAGGGTTAAACTAAATCCTTTCCTTTTCTGCTGGTGTTGGTAATATTAGTACCCCCTATTGGGGTCTGGTAGTTATGTGTCAGAATCAATCAGACATAAATGGAAAGGAGGAGTTTTAACTCTCTGTGTTAGGTCCCTATATGCCATTCACTAATAGACAAAAGGTCCCCTCAACAGATGTAAAGTTAAGTGAAATCTGTCATTCTGGACGAAAAATGAATGACCACAGGGAGCAGGCTGGGCAAGAGGGAGGGAGACAGGGGAGGTGCCGTGAGGTTGGAGCCAGGGAATTTATCAGATTGGGGGAGTTAGAAATTAGTGCCAATTAATCCTTTGGGATTGCAAGGGAGGAGGTGGGACCCTGTCCATGCCCTGTGTGAGGGGCATGTCCAACAGATAATTGAGGCTGGGGAGCTACATAAAACCCCCAAGATAGCCCTGGACTCTTCCATACTGCAGATCAACCTAGAAGCAGCAAAGGAGAAAGTAGACTTACAATAACTGAGACATGACCGGGCGAGATGACATCTCAGAAGCAAAATCAAAGGGGAAGATCCTGGCACCCAGTGTGGGAAATGAGAAACAGGGGAGGTTCCATGGACCTGCAATGAGATCCAAAGGTTTTGCCATCACTGACCTGCTTGGTCTGGAAGCAGAGTTGCAGCCCCCATCGGTATCTTTGCCCAGCTGTGAGGGTCCAGGAGCCAGTCTAGGTGGAATATCCTTGACTAATGGCTCTTTCCCACTTGGGTTGAGCTTTCTATGCGGCTTTGCATCGCAGCAGCCTCCTGGGACTACATGCCTTCTCCCAACTCATATCCCTTTTCTACAGCCCAGGGCGGACCACCAGTATCTCCACACGTCAGACAATCACAAGGAAAACATCTCAGGTAACATCGAAACTTTCCTTTCTGCAAATGACCAAAACATTGATATTCAGCTTAGAGCCACTTCAAGTATACCGAGTTTTATTCTTTTTATCATGTTTCTGGGTTATTATTATTATTATATGCCTATTTTTTCTATGAATTAATATTATTCATTTATCACCTACTTAAACAATGAGTAATAAAATTATCAAACAAGTATAGGAGCTGCATATAGTACGTTTCCAAGAATTCTATACATGAACATTGCCACAGAATTTAGTTGAGGGAGGCTGTAGGTGGCTGCCAGACCCCAGCAGGAGAAAGTTACAAGGAGAGAATGGGAGGCTTGTAAGTGAGCTGTCCAGCTTAAAGGAATCTTTGGTGGTGCTGAATAAGCACTCGGACATCCCTTTCTCTTTCCTTACTTCACACTTGGTAATCTCAGCTTCCTTGTTAACAACCAGATTTAGAATTGTCTCTTCAGGTGGTTTTAGAAATAGAAGTTTCTTTTTAAACATTTGTTATAGTAAAGTGATATAAAGTATATAAAAAATTGCACATATATACATGCACCCCTTTATTGCACACTGCAACATTTTAAAAATTGCTGTTTTATTAATAGATGATGACAGTATACTGGGGGATAAAAATGATCTGAAATCATCCAGCTCTCAATCAAAAAGAAAGAAAAGAAGACACAGGTAACAAAAAAAAAATGCACCTTGTTGAAATGTTTAAAAATATGTTATTTTATTGAGGATTCTAGGACTAGAAGTATTCCCCAATAGCTACTTACACCCAGTGGTAGTTTTTATTCATGATTATAACTCTGTAAGTTAAAACATAAAACATTTACCTAGAACTGAATGTTATATATATATATACCTTATCTGGATAATTAATCAAATCTGTATATCATTTGGCATATTCTTTTTTTCTTAACTGCAACAATAGCTGGTGAAAAAAGTGAGAAGTTATTTGGCAAGGCTGACTATCAGTAATAGCTAAACGTGTGCTTTTTCCTACTACAGGACTGTGTTTACTGCTCATCAGCTGGAGGAATTAGAAAAATCTTTCAATGAAGCTCATTATCCAGATGTGTATGCCAGAGAAATGTTAGCACTAAAAACAGAGCTCCCTGAGGACAGAATACAGGTAGGCTGACTTTTTCTTTAATAAGCAAGGCAATCATCAGTTAGTTTTGAACTGTGAACATGCTGATTATGGTTTCATTAATTGAAGTTTGTTTTGAAGACAAAGCTCCCAGCTGATTCATGCCCCCCACATGCCATGTCACACTATTAAGTTGCATTGTATGGAATGATAAAATTCCAATATCTAAGCCTTCATCCTTAGAAATTAAAAGATGCAGGTTTTTTCCCTACAACTTTATTCATTCAATATTTTTATATTCTGATTTTTAATAACATTACCATGGCTGGATTTACATAGCAGACACCCGTAGCCTGCTGTCGTTTGTCATGCCCATCCCCTTCCCTTTATTCGCACAAATTGTCATCATCAGGACTAGAGCAATGGAAATTGGTGCACAGGCGATATAAAAAACTATTGTATCTCCTGCGCATCTCAAGTGTTTCTGAACAAATGTGGCTGTGTTTGGGCAGCATGCCGACCCCTACAATTCTGCTGCCCAAGGCCCTGGCCTTGGTGATCTTTCCACAAATGCGGGCATGAACCTTACCTAATATTTGTGTTTGCTTAAACTGTGAGTTTCGTTAAATTTTAAAAAATCCTAATTTTGATAAACAGGCCTCTAAGACTTATGCAATAGCTAGAGGGACAGCTTGGGGTATGAAGCAAAGACTTAGCAGAGATACTTTGAAACGCTTCATGATTAGAAAAGCAACATTGTGGAACATTGTAAGCAGAGCATTGATATCACCCTGTACATAAACAGAATTGTAGTTCTCCTAGGAGAAAAGTCCCATAAAGCATTACACCTTAACACATAAACAATTTGTAATCATATGTGACTATAACAAAGTGTAGTATTAGCTTTTAGAGGACTTTATGGTATCACTTTGGTACAAAGTATATATCAAAAACATATCTGTTAACTCTGAATCCTGTGGCGTGATTTACAACAAGTAGAAAACAAAGCCACATTCAATCCTTTCAACTTCAATAAACAGAATACATTGCATATGTTGCTGTTCACATTGTGGTTAACTGTCAAATTCAATATAACTTTATCTCATATAGAAATAAAGGCTAATTATCATGATGGGCTTCTTGTTGCAGGTCTGGTTCCAGAACAGAAGAGCTAAGTGGAGGAAGCGCGAGAAGTGCTGGGGGCGAAGCAGTGTTATGGCAGAATATGGTCTCTATGGAGCAATGGTGAGACACTCCATTCCGCTACCTGAATCCATTGTCAACTCAGCCAAGAACGGACTTGTGGGTTCCTGTGCTCCGTGGCTTCTTGGTAAGCACTTGTTTATATTAAAGATTACTTCAAAGTTTTGACATACACAATCTTCTTCACCAGTGGTGAAAAGCACAAAGCCAATAATGAGTTTGCTATAATCACTCTTGTGCTGTGAAATCCAG
>CM044440.1:31314413-31343080 GCA_024363595.1 Xenopus borealis | reverse complement strand
TAGAACTTTGTGCATAGGGATCTGCAACATGGAGTCTTGTATCTTGGCACCGTAACAGGTCCTTAAATTACCCACTGAAGTCCTTGTACTAGTGGTTGGCATTCCACTGGGTCCTAATCCCACTATTCATCATCATTGGAGTGAAAGCTGCTCAGTATCTTCCCTGAGCCTTCCTCTTGCTCCTAGAATCTAGGACCTAGATCAACTATAACAAAACTATCACTAGCTCAGGGGTCAGCAACCTCTACAAAGAGGCATTTTGCCCCTCTTCCACTAAAGAAAAATAGTCTGGAGCCGCAAAACATAACACCTTATAAACTTTTAAAAGTTTGAGGTATGCTGCTGCACGGCTCACCTCCATGCTGTAAGAGCTGCTCTGGGGCTCTCTATATGCTCTAACCATGCTTCACATTTGGAAACAATGGAAGGCAGATAGACAGTGGGGGTCATTTATCAACACTGGGCACATTTTTCAATGGGAAGTTACCTATAGCAACCAATCAATGATTAGCTTTTTAAAGTCAGCTGCAAGTAGAATAATGAATGCAGCATTTGATTGGTTGCCATGGGTTACTGACCATGGACAAATTTGACAGTGTTGATAAATGGACCCAAGTGTTGCTATGGGCCCGACAGTTGCACACTGAATCGCAAAGTAGTGCGGAAGCAGCTAATGTTTCGTTGGTGTGACAGGCAGCAGTGCTACAGTGCCGGTGCGAGGGGGCGCTAGAGAGGGAGAGAGAGGAAGAGTGATAGGCTCAGGAGTTGCTACAAATTGCAGCTATTCCTTGTTGGACATTGACTATACACGGAATGACACCAAGCACGCTGCACCTGTTGGCACAGAATTTCTTCCTTCTTTTCTGGCACATGCTCCGCAGGCTCTTCTTTATGCCGGTAATAATAAGGGACCCTGCTTGCTCTCCACAGTTTTCTTGGGAACTGGAGGAATAAGGGAACCCAACCAGGTTTTTGAGTCATATGGAAATACTCAAGACAGGAATTAGCTTAACTTGCCTATACCACTCCTATTGGTTATTGGACAGAGCAAGTAAGTAATCTCCACTTTCACCGGTGCAAGCTAGTAACTGTAGAGAGGGAGGGGGTCTAGAGAGTTAAATAACACCCTAATAGGGTCCAACCCTTACCTCACTGACTGCCAGCATCTACCTGATTTCTTGCCTTCCCTCACATCATGGCTGGCATTGGCACTGATGACATAAGAAAACGGGGTGGGATTAGTGACATCCTCAAATATGCCAGAGGCTCTTAAAGGGATTCTAGCGTTAGTACAATGGAAGTACAAGGATGAGCTGGGATGATATTCCTCTTGCCTTTCACTCCTGGGATGTCTCTATACAGCCCTAACCATTAGCTTATGGCAGTCACACACTCAAGAAGTCGCAAGCAGGCACAAGGCAGACAGGCAAAGACCGAGCCTCAGCAAGCTGGATGAAGAGATGCATGAGGCTCTGGAGCTGCAGGTTGGTGACCTGTGGGTGTGGGCTAGACCCCTTTAAACCTTTACATGCTGCCACTTAGTGGACACACCTTGAAATAATATGGACCCAGTAAAAGGGACATACAGTAGCAGTCTGGGTTTATTAAAAAACCAACAGAAACACTTTAGGTTGCCAATTATTGGGGAGACTGAGTAAATGAGTAAAACATACCCAAATCTCAGGCCCCCTACAATAGGAATATAATTTCTCTTCCCTAGTGCATATTTGTTTTGGCTTGGCCTGTTTTTATACATACAGTACTTGATTATATATAAACTGAATGACATGTTTCTGCAAGCGTTTGACTTTATCAGACCATATAAGAAACTGTATAAACTGCTATTTGCTTACAAAAAACCTAAGACTGTAACTATTTATTTACTGTTTTCACTTTCATTACAGAGATTGCCCTCAGGCTATGTGCAAAGTGCAAAACATAGTGACATTTGAACGGAGCGCACACAAACAGTTAGGGGCAAATTTACAAAATTCATGTGAATGGATCGAAGTTCGATCGAATATGATCAGATTACGATCGTATGATTTTTTTGGATATTCGAATATGCAAAATTTGGCCTCTTTGATCATCGAATACCGAATTATCGAATGATCGTTTATTCGATAATTCGATCATTCGATGATCGAAGGATTTAAAATCCTTTGAATGCCCATTTCGCCAGATTGAACCTACCGAATACTAATAGAAGCCTATGAGAACACCCCCATAGGCTTCTTTGGATAAGTCCTGCTCAAATACCATTCATACGATCGAATGCTTCAATCGTTCGAATCGTATGATTTTTTCAGAGGCTCGAAGGAAAAAGTACGATTTCATTGAGAAATTGAATTTCAAGAAAAATGATAGCCTAAAATTATTCGATAAGCATTTGATAGTTGAATGTTTATCGAATATCGAGGGAATTTGTAGGATTTTTGGGGAATAATAGCAAATTTGTCCCTTAGTATATGCGGTGTAAACTTTCCCCATTTATTTATCCACCAGAGTAGTAATACATAGACCACTTTGATGTTGACCTTGGTTTTTCACACGACACCTAACGAATATAACCATTTGGCTGCATTTAGCTCTTTATCAAGCTGGCATCTTTGATTTATTGCTTTGACAAAAGAACATTGAAGGAAACCCTGTCTGTTTAACCTAAATTCTAATTTTTGAAAAAAAAAAAAAAAAAATAGCAAGCATGCAAGAACTGAACAAGGACAGTGGAGAGCCCTAGTGATTCACCTCTAGTGTAAATATAGGATCATTTTCATTAGGGATGCACCAAATCCAGGAATCGGTTCAGAATTCAGCCAGGATTCGGCTTTTTCCAGCAGGACTCAGATTCAGCCGAATCCTTCTGCCTGGCCGAACCGATTCTGAATCCTAATTTGCATTTGCAAATTAGGGCCAGGGAGGGAAATCACGTGACTTTTTAGCACAAAACAAGGAAGTAAAAATGTTTTCCCCTTTGGGAATATGCAAATTAGGGTTCGGGTTCGGTTCGGTATTCGGACGAATTTTTCAGGAGGGATTCGGGGTTCAGCCGAATCCAAAATTATGGATTTGGTGCATCTCTAATTTCCATTTCATGTCCTCTCTCAGGTATGACCGGTTCCACTTTGTGCATTCCACTCTATGTTTCTCCACCACTCCATTACTTTGGAAATTGCACACAGAATTTCTGGTGAACATCTTGCAGTAGCTTAATTAATTTACTAAGCATTTAATTAATTTATTAAGATTAATAAATTAAGAAATACCTGAGAGGGTATCTCAGACAGAATTTTTTTCCTAAGGGCTATGGCATATGTGGTTTTCATTGCCACTACTAGAACTTCTTATGCCTAAAAGTAAAGTGAGATATCTAGTTAGAAATATTACATAGAGTGATATAAGTTTATCAAGTTTCTCTGAAGAATTATGTCTGAAGTTACCTTTCTACTGGAGTTCTACTATTTATTCACTGATAGACATACAGCACATGAAATAAGAGGAAATATAAGAAGACATATTCCTCTAATCCAAAGTTTATGCAATGTGGCAAAGAAGATTTGTGGGACAGATATTTGTTATTACAAGTAGTCAGGCCCTGGAATATTTTAAAATTAGGATTTTGCACAAATAAATCTATTAGGTGACTGTGAACAGTGCCTTGGAGGACTACAGCAGGGGTATATACCTCTAGAAAATGCTGCAAAGTGAGAACATTACCAGAGGACATATTCATTATAAAATGATTAACCCAGTCATTTTATAGTAAAACTATTAAAAATAACAAAAAAATTACGGTGAATGAATTCATTTTTGTGAGTAGACTCTGCAGAGGTTATTTCCCATTAAACCCCCTTCATTCAGATCCCATCTGATTGCATTCCCCAGTCCTCCTTGTATGGCCAGCTAGCTCCATCCTGATATGAAAGTCATTGCAAGGAAAAATGTGATGCTGTCCACATACAGTACCATGGTAGGCAGAGATGAGAGAAGGTCTCACAAGCCTATGTAGACATACACATAAATATTACCCACCTCCACTAAAAGTAATACATTTCACCAGATCAAATTGAAAATTTTTGTGGGAAAAACGTGTACAAACTACTTAAGATACTGAACTCTGCACATCATATTAGAAATACATCAAAACTGGAAGGTTTTTGTAAAAATAGGAAGTAAAGAAGAGTAAAATATGGCTCTGAATTCAGGTTCATTTTGTGTGTATGTGTGTACACTAGGGGGCAGATTTACTAAATTCGCATGAATAATTCGAAGTTCAATCGAATTTTAATAAAATTCGAATTAGAATCTTCGAATATGCAAATAAGGCAAATTCGACCATTGAATAGTCGAATTTGAATAATTTGAATATTCAAATAAAATTTTATTCGAATATTCGACTATTTGATGGTCAAATTACTTCTGCTTTAAATTTTTACTTGGCCACCTACTTCGCCAGAACCAAGCTACCGAATTGGGAATCATTAGTTTAGATCGAATTAAAAAAATTAGATTGATCGATTAAATCGTTCAAATCGAACGATTCATCGATCAAATTTTTTTTGTTCAATCGATAGAATTGCAGTAATATCCTTTGAATTGATTTCGACCAATGATAAATCTGCCCCTAGGACTGGGTCATACACTCATGTTTATATGTTATAATTATAATTTCTAGGAATTGTTTTTGGCATGCTTTAACAAATTGTTATTTTGTGTTTGTGTGTACTCTAGGGCTGGGACATACACTTGTTTTTATACATGTTTGGCATTGACAAACAACAGCCAGATATGATGAGTATAGTTATCCATGCAGTTAAGTATTTTATCAAATGTTGATGAGACTTAACCAACATTTCACCTCCATTCCTTTTTTTTTGTAACTTATATTATATTAATTTTGTTTGCAAAGGTATATAATATTGGGAGAAATACACCAATTCGATTTCAATCAATGCATCACTTATTATTATTATTATTATTATTATTATTATTATTAAAATGTATTTCAATAGCGCCAACATATTTCATAGTGCTGTAAAGTAAATGTGATTATACAACTAAATCACATGAATTATATATGGAGTTACATACATCACAATAAATACCGTATAGAAGGTGAGGAAGGCTCTGTGCAGAAAGAGCTTACAATCTAAAGGGAAGGGAATGATAGGGGTGGGATTGGGCAAGATCAGAATTAAGTGGGTGAGAGATGTGGTACTGTAAGTCGTATTGCACTGGGTAGTTAAAGGAGTTGTTCACCTTCCAAACATTTTTTTCTGTTCAGTGGTTTTCAGATTGTTCTCCATAAATAAAGATATTTTTCAATTACTTTCCATTATTTATTTTTTACAGTTTTGCAAAATCTAAGTTTAAAGTTGAATGTTGGTGTGTATGGTGTTTGAGTCTGGCAGCTCAGTAATTCAGGTGCAGACTCTAAACTGATACAATTTTGCAACATTTAATTGATACATTTCACAGCAACTTCTCTGGAGTATTAGCAACTATTGTATCAATTCTAACAGCTGCCTGTAATGAAACCCAGAGACTCTGCTCAGCAGGGACAAAGATAAGAAATGTATCCATTAAATGTATCAGTTTAGAACAGTTGGGGGGTCAGCGACCCCTCCTCCCAGAGCTGCTTTAGAAGGTGAAAAATGAATAAATATCAAAGAGAAAACATTATAAACTCATCAGCTATATATTGGTCAAGAAGATAGATGAACGGCAGATATAAAACTGGAAAATTGGCTCAATTATAAGGGTATGACAAGGAGTAATATGCAACTGGATGTCCTAGCCAAGGAAGTAATTAGTTGGCCAGACATTGTAGTTCCCAAAAGCTCCAAAATTTTACATAAATTTCTATTCAAAATGATATCCACTGCTTGAGGTGACACATAGTGAATGATCAAACACATGACACCCAAGATATAGGTAATGTGATCTATTCATCAGGCGGGTGATGAAATGTTACTCAAAGACGCAACTCCTGGGTTTTCTTTCATGTTTCCTTATCAAAACAGAGCAGACAGTTCTAAATGCAGTCATCAGCTTTTATTCCCACCCATGGCTTGGAGTTGATATTGCTGACCATTTGTTCTCTTCACTCCATTTATGTTTAAATACAATCGCAGTACGAAACTAAATTCTTAGAGGAATTATTTCACGGCACTGTGAGACCTTCATTGTTAATGTGTTTGTCTTACAACACTAAGAACGCTTTTCCTTACTTAGCTTTGAATATGATCTTTAGAAAGCAATGAGATATGTGCAGCCTTTATTTTAATTTTATTTTAACTGCAATAGTTCAGCTGGTTTTTAGAGGTCACAGAAACAATACAGTGGCGTTACTTAAGGTTTTGGAACCCTCCCTCAAACATGTTGCTCACCTCTGCATCCCGTTATCCCGTTATCCCGTTATCCCGCTATCATCCCAACAGTCCCATAACTCTATGTTCTACCCATAAAAAGTTACCACTGGCGTGTCTAGTGCCTGCTTTACACAGCTATGATCAAGTAGAATGCAAAGGGCCAAACAGAATTAATTTTCTTTATTGCATCAAAGAAATACTTTTGTTTGTATTCAACAACTTTCGTGGTTTGTTTCCATTAGGTTCCGATTTGTGGATTTAGCAGCACTGTACTGGAGTTAAATCTTTAAAAATCTATGGTAGCACTCTGTTGAAATGTGTCAAGAGATGAGCTTGTAGATTTAAAACTGGATGTCAGCAAGGCACTTTTTTTTTTAATCATGTTTTTACTTCTCTCTAAGTTTAAGTAACCCATTAATATATGTGTAAAGGTGACTGCAACCCAATGGGTCACTTTCTTTTTAAACAATTCCAAATTTGTGTCATTATATATATACATTTTTTTTTTTTAGCAATGGATTATTTTGTGTTATGCTCACATGCATGCCCGTGGTGTACAGAACTCTGGTATTATGCTATGGGGCTGCTTTTCAACAGCGGAGACTGGGCATGTTATTAAAATTAGAGGAAAACCAATTGGTACTGCAAAAGAAAGTATTTCAGTCTACTAAACACATATACAGTAGAAAAAGAAAGACATCCTCTTCTCTAAGGATAAACTTTTAGATTTATCTTGCTACTATTACTACAGTTTATTAGCAAATGAGTTCCACTGTACCTTTTCTCCTTTTAGATTGCAAGTTCTTTTTGGCAGGGAACTCTTTACCGCTTGTATTGGTTATGTATTGGTTATCAAATATTTTGTGTGCCATTTGTATGTTCCCACATTCAGGTCTAATATTTGGCCTGAATCATACTCTCACTGTAGCTCACACTAGGTAATAGAAGCATGGAAACACCTTTTGACCATAACTCCAAGAAAATACAGAACAACAAATACATTTCCAATAGCAGAAGAATTAATATGTATTATGCCCAAACCTGTCTCCTTAAATACAATAGTTTCCCCAACCAGAGGTGTGAGCTAACAGAGCCAGCAATTAGGTTGGGAGAAACAATAGTTTTTCGTTTCTTTTAAATTTCCCCAGCCAGGGCTATAGACTGCCGTACCAGGCAGAAGCTTGCTGTGCAGATGGCCATGTTAAAGCACATGCATGCACTATTAGCCCATGCCTCTGGTGCAGTGATCCCCAACCAGTAGCTCGTGAGCAATATGTTGCTCTCCAACCCCTTGGATGTTGCTCTCGGTGTCCTGAAAGCAGGCGCTCATTTTTGAATTCCAAGCTTGAAATCAAGTTTTAATTGCATAAAAACTAAGTATAATACCAAGTAGAGGCTCTTGTAGGCTGCCAGTCCACATAGGGGCTATCAAATAGCCAATCACAGCCCTTATTTGGCACCTCAAGGGATATTTTAATGTTTGTGTTGCTCCCCAACTCTTTTTACAATTAAATGTGGCTCACGGGTAAAAAAAAGGTTGGGAACCCCTGCTCTGGTGGATAGCACCTAACTGTTTTAGGCTGACAGATGCCTTCGGCTTCTAGGAGTATCTAAGAAAGTTGTTCTGTGATAGAAAAAAGAGGTCATTTATGAACTTGAAGGCAGGGTACAATCAGTGGTGTAATTAGATATTTATTAAAATTGTCTATGAATTAGGGCCTCACTGGGCTGCCACAGGGTCTACTTCCTCTTTTGTTACACCCCTGGTACAAATTATATTTGCAGTTTGCACCTCCCAACATGTACTTCCACAGACCGCTGTGCACTGTTTTAGACCACAGAGACCCCTGGTTGACCATGAATACAGCACTGACTGCATACAGCCGTACTGTATTCATGAGGGTTGGGAGAGAGGGTAAGGCAGGCAGACATCCCCCTCCTCCCCCTACCCTTCCCCTGATTTGTGTGGGAATGTATTTTTACCAGCCCTCAGATCCCTGAGTAAGAGAATTGGGGAACATAGGAGTGATGTGAGGGCTGGTAAAAATATGTCCCGGTAGCTAGACACTTTGTTCAAGAGAAACACCAGGTTCTTTGGGATAGAACATGTGAGCACTCCAATGAGAGGAGGTGACAGAGTCAGGCTATTGAAACAACGTGAGTTGAAATGGATCTATAAGTTGAATACACTGTATCCGAATGGTTTGAATGAAGATAGGGAGTTGTCCCTTCTTTTCTGATTTATGCTGTTTTTTCCAGATGTTTTACTCTGAATGGGACCTCAGCCTGTGTAGTTTGTGGGATGTTTTTAAATTCTGATGTATGTTTTTCATATTTTAATGGGTTTTTGTTATATGTAATTTTACAGAAATTGATGGATTGGCATTACACTTTAAATCAGTGACACTTGTACCGGGAATTATTTGGAGTTTGATACACGTCCAATATGAAGATTAATGAATTATAATTGGATCACGAGACACTAGATTGTTATAATTAGGAACCATGTATGGTGAAATTTATATATGTACTTGTGAGGGTGAAGAATATCATGCGTGCACTGCCCTTTTTTGAATTTTTTTTTTTTAATTAATTCATGGGCTGTTTGATTGATCAATGAATTGATTTTTAAATTGACTTATTTATACATGGTTGATATCAAAAAATGTTTAACATATATTTATATAGAGCACTAGCACTTTAATATTGT
Organism: Xenopus borealis; assembly: GCA_024363595.1. NCBI lineage: Eukaryota > Metazoa > Chordata > Amphibia > Anura > Pipidae > Xenopus > Xenopus borealis. The sequence continues at coordinate 31,333,999 of CM044440.1, read as the reverse complement.
CACTTTATATTGTCACTAAGGTATATGAGGTTGAATTGGACATATGATACTTACGTACACATTTATACAAATTCCTTTTATTGTTTTACACCACTTTGTAGTCACAAGTAAACCATTGATTGTCTGAATAATATGTCTTTGATATTGCAACTCCGAGGAGGGATTTATGCTGTAGATCGACAGGCCTGTGTATTTTACATTAAGTATAGTATATTGTGAATATATGCACTAGGTGAAGTAGGCACTGCGTGCTGAAGTTGTAGAAGTATAACAGATGGCACCTGGGACGCTATGTAAAGTGTTGTGTATGTTAAATCCAATGACAGCGTAAGATTTCGATGAGATTGGTTGCCTGGATACGACGCTGTGGTTCAAGCTGTACACATGCGCAGATAGGACACATTGAGTTAGCGCTTGCGGGACCGCTTAGTCGGTATACTAGAGAATGCTTCCGGGATACTGACGTAGGCGGAAGTGACGTCACTGATTGAGCAGATGCGATGAGCGCGCGAAAATACAGCAGTGTGACTTCCGATTCCTCAGGTATTCAAACCACATTTCATGCACATTCACATCAGGATCCCCTTGACAAAGGCCTTAGCGCCGAAACGTTGGGGCATTCTCACTTTTGGCTTGTGTATCCGCTTAGGGTTGCCACCTGTCCGGTTTTGACCCGGACAGCCCGGTATTTTGAAGGGCTGCCCGGGTCAATGCTTTCCAAATAAGGAAAACCGGGTGGGGTTAGCTTGATTGACGCAGCGATCGGCCAATCGGCGATCGCGTTGTCATAGCTCCGCTCCGCGGGTGGCAACCCTATATATGCTGCTTGTAGGTTGACATTTTTGCCTTGTCTCCTTATTGGGGGTATGTATACTATAGCTCACGCTGTGATGTATCTTTCATTATATGTACTTTTTATGTCATGAATTTGTAATGTGATTGTGAATATACTAAGTAAAGCATACGTTTTTACACTCACCCCTTGCAGATCCTGTGTGATTTACTTGAGTGTGCAGATCCATATATTGTATCTCTAACAGACTAACCCATGTGTATTGTGGTACATTACTCTGTATATGTAATTTGTACTGCTACACAAAACAAGTCATTTTATTGCAACTAACTGTACACTATGTTCAGAGCAGAATGTAGCCGCTGCAGGCAGATAACATATGCAATGTACAGAGGGTGTGTAACCACCCCACACCAGGGCAGCAATGAAACTGAAATAATCAGGAGTGCAAAGACAATAAACCAGTCTGGCTCTGTGGCACCATCTCAGGCATCGGAGGAGGGGACAATAAACTGCAATAACTTTAAGACTTAAAAAAAAAAACTTTCAGTTCTGTTTCCTGGATATGAAGTGAGGAGGAGCCTGAGAGCCGGGTATTTCTTCCAGCCCCGTCACACCAGATGGTTTTACAGTTGCTGCTATCTCCAGTGCTGGAACATTGCCATCTGAGAGACTGGTGGAACTTTCTAATCACTCCATCAGCCTGCCACTCTATCTCTGCTCAGCAGAAGGCACATGTGCAGCAATTAATTAGGGTGGCAATAATAAATAATGGCAGCAAAACTGACCAGCAGAACCCTTCTGCATCACATCATTAGCAAGCATCATGCACCCTCCAAAATCTGCCCCTGGAGAAGGCTTGAGGCCAGGTATTGCTTCTCTGTGCCAAAGCAGAAGATTCAACAGTCGCAAGTTGCAAACCCTCAGTGGGATGTCCAGTCCTACATGCCAGAAGCAGCTGCTTTGTCCAGCCTGCAGTCCTACCAGGAGTTATTGCAGTTCTCAGTGCAAGACCCAGAGACATTTTGGGGGGTCCTTGCCAGGGAGAGGCTGACATGGGTAAAACCCTACCAGACTGTAAAAGACTGTGACTTCACACAAGGACGGGTTAGATGGTTTCTAGGTGGGCAGCTGAACGTATCTGGTAAGTACCATATGATCACAGGGGGGACATTAATGTTGCCTGAACAGTGACGTCAAAATCCCATGACAGTGTTTATTAATATTATGATTTGTTTGATAATGTAAGTCTGGCCCCGTGTTGCAAAAATAATTACTGTGTGATTTCTGTCAAGGCTGTTAATAAGTGTAATATGGTTGCACAGGAATTGTAATGCACGGTCAAATTTAGCGCTGGCACATTACCAGGAATCCCCCTCCCCAGACTGAACTCTGTGTGCATGATCTGAATTTCATAGCTGCGTGTATGGCCCCAGTTGCTGTGTAGTTACCTGCTGCTCTGACTATATATTGCCTGCCATATGCCCGATGACTGAAGGAGGGAGAGCTTCCCTAAAGATTATATGGAATGCATATGCTGCACAAAAGTAATGGGGGGGGTTCTATACAGACATTTTACTGCTAATATAGTGTAATAGAGACCATCAAGTTCTGCTGCTTGGGAATACATTTGTTTTCTGCGCTTACTCAATGAATTTGGCTGCTGCGGCATGCAGCAAAGGGTTAAATGCATTCTTCTCTTTTTCTTGGCAGTCAGACAGTTCCTTTGCTTTTGTTGCACTCCGAGTAGTGGGTTGGGCTCCTATCCCACTGTTGATTGGCTAAGACAAGGCAAGGAACGGGCATGTTGCCTTAGTATTCACAATATTGGTGTGGTCAGGAGAAAAAAAAACCCTTTTAAAGGACAACAAAAGTTAATCTAAAGAAGTAGCTAGACATTTTGTACATTATGTTTTGGGTATCTGTGCTAGCCCAAGGCAACCACAGCCCTTTAGCAGTAAAGATCTGTGTCTCCAAAGATGCCCCAGTAGCTCCCCATCTTCTTTTCTGCTGATTCACTGATTCACATGCTCTGTGCTGCTGTCACTTACTGAGCTTAGGGACCCACTCACAATATACAGTACACATAGAATAGAAATGTCACAATATAAGGCCGATTAGTCATTAATACAGATAATTACTACATGGCAGCACAGAAACCAGTGCAATTAGCAACAGAATTTAATAATCAGCCCTGTAGCATCAGCTTATATGACAGGACAACCTAATTTTCTGCTGGATAATTAGTGACGGCCCCTAAGCTTAGCTTCTCAACAGCTGCTCAGAGCCCACTGAGCATGTGAGTGTCACAGACACTTTCCAAGATGGTGACCCCCTGTGACAAGTTTGGATCATTGCTGCTATTGACAAGCTGAAACTTTAGGCTGATGCAATAAGTTCAGTATATAAAACATGATATTCTTAGTCCTATTCATTTTTTAGGACAAAAGCATCATCACATGACTTCTTCTGAGGAGACTATTGACATTTGCTTGAGCATTGCCATAGTGACTAGATACTTGCTGAGGCTCTTAATAAAGGAAGGGGCTCACTTGCTTCCCTCCAATGGAGTTTTCCCCTTACATTGGGGAAGGGCCCTAGGTCCCTACCATATGGTTTAAACATTTAAGACAGGGATCCCCAACCTCTTTTACCGGTCAGATTCAAATCTAATAAGAGTTGGGGAGCAACACAAGCATGAAAAAGACCCTTGGGTGCCAAATAAGGGTTGTGATTGGGTATTTCGTAGGCTCTATTTGGACAGGCAGCCTACAGGAGGCTCTACTTGGTACTCTACTGCAATTACAACTGCTTCCAAGCCAGGATTCAAAAATAAGCTCCTGCTTTAAGGCTACTGAGAGCAACATACAAGGGGCTAGAGAGCAACATGTTGCTCACGAGCTACTGGTTGAAGGTGATCTAAGGGAATGCAGCTATAGTGGAAAGTGATAGCTCTCTTTCATGATGACTATGCATGGTTTCTGTGGCAGGCATATGTAGCCTCAAACTTCTTTTCATCTAAGACACTAATCCCCAACCCCAACAAAGAGGGAACCAGAGGAGCATGGCTCTGAGGTGCTCGCAGGTATAACCCTGGGCCGGTGCAGTTTTCTGCCTGGGGTTTCAGATAAGTCAATACAATCACTTGGGGATGCCAAATGTTAGGCACCCCCAAGGGATTGTTTTGACTTACCTGACACCCCAAAACTTTCCTTCTTCTTTAACCAGCTTTCTTTTATATAAGGGCATATGTTTCATACTACCTGTCTGCATTGTGACCTATTGCACTACATATATATTTACCCATTTTGGATTCAGCGGAATCTGTACTTACCAGAAATAAATGTTTTTCTGCAATCCACTTACTTAATTGCAATTTTTACTACACACCAAACAGTATAATTTTGCAGTAATATAAATATATGGCATGAAATATGTATGAACAGGGTATGTTTAGAGAAAATGGTGATACCTGCAGGTGCACACTGGGGGAACACACTCACCTGTTGCTGACCGATCCTTTACTTCTGTTCTAGCTGTGGAGAAATAGACCACCTTTGGTTCAACCAAACATCATATATAAGTAAAACAAGCTTTATAAAGTAATTTAAAAACATAAACACTTGAATGGGCAGGGAGTCAGCGAGGCAGAGTACAGATAAGCCATCTGACTAATGAACTTCTGCTAATCTGTAAGACAGAATAAGGGGAGGGGGGAGTTGTTTATACAGAGCTCATTATCGCTAGTTAAAATAACTCAGATACTGAAAAGTCTGAAAGTAAATGAATGCTTTATAATAACAAAAACTAAAAAATATTAGATTTTGCATAGGAAAATAATGTTTTCTCTATATTTTACTTGTGCTGAAAAAGCTGTAGCTCCCCTTTAATATATAATTAAGGTCAGTTTACCATGTTTGTATGCCTAGGCAGAGTTAGGGATTAGCTACTGTACATGACATGCAGTAAGGTAGAATCAAGTGATACTGTATAATTGTATAACATGACTTCCCAAGTACAAGGCTCTAGATTAAACACCTAGTTGCACAGAACATTAATGATACAGGCACACCATTTTTCCATTACAGAGATTCCAGACATGCCACTATGGAGCACAGTTGGAATCTTGGCTTCTCTCCTCTGTTGTCCTGGAGAAAATTTTCCATGTTGCTGGAGCTATTATTATTTGGCTCCTATTCACTATGATCTGAAAGCATCATCTGTTCACCTAACTAGGTATTATGTTGCTGTATGTAGGAGACAAGCATTAGATACCAAAAATGAATTACAAAGCATTGGTTTGTATTAATAAGCAGACCGCATGTGCAATGCCTTTACCTTGGGCACTTTTCCCCTCCAATTTGTGCCTGTATGTTAGCCACCCACTCACTTAGATTGTAAGTTCTACAGGGCAGGAACTTCCTTCCTACTGAGTCTCTTTCCACATAGTTGTTAAGCTCTGTGTCCTTATATGAGCTCATTGTATTGTGTATATTTATTGTATTTATTGTGTGACTTGTCCTCCCTGTGTATGCTGTTATATGTTGTACTTTTATATATTGTATTTGTATGCATTGTATAGGGTTGCAGTTCCTTAACAGCACCTTACAAATAAAGTTATACATGCGTGCATATATATTATATAGTATTTAGCTTTGCATGTTGTATGTTATAACAATCAGTGTACTGTCTGCACGCAGTTCTCCCTGCATTTAGATTTTTTCACCTATAGCCAGTGTAAAAAAGGGCAAAACTAAAGTTTCCTCTAATGTCCTGCCTTTCTACTTATTTCTACTATTACTTTAAAGGAGAAATACACCCCCCCCCCAATAAGAAAAGTCGCTACCTACTAACCCCTCCCTGCTTCCCCCCCACATTGTTTGTTACCCATTGAAAGTGCCCCTAACACTTTGTTCATGTATCAATGCAGAGTAAGCGCAGCCGAGTTCATGGGCGACACCTTCATGATATTCAGCTTCTTCTGTAAGTGAGCACAATATTGGTGCGTGTGTAGTTGGAGTAGTGTTCTGGTCCATAGCAACTGTGCGTGCACCAAAAGTGCCGGAAATTGCTGAAGGGAAGGAAGAGGACGCAAAAAGACCGGAGATCCAGAAGATGGCACCCATGAGTTCTGTTAAGCTTACTTTGCACCAATAAATAAGCAAAGTGTTAGGATCACTTTCAGGAGTAACAAACTATGCAGGGAAGGGGACTATCCAGGGTAGAGGGTAGGAGCTTTTCTTATATGGAGGTTTAGTTCAACTTTAAATTAAGTACCCCTTGAAGTGATAATCCTCATATGAATGAGCCACAAAAGCTGCACAGTTATAAGGTGTTTCAGTTATTTTTTAACCTAACTCCTATCCCAAGGGATGATTGGATGATTCTTAAAGGGGTTGTTCACCTTTGAGTTAACTTTTAGTATAATGTAGAGAGTGATATGCTGAGGCAATTTGCAATTTGTTTTCATTTTTTATTGTTTGTGGTTTTATAGTTACAGTATTTAGCTTTTTATTCAGCAGCTCTCTAGTTTGCAGTGTCAGCAATTTGGTTTCTAGGGTACAAATTACCCTAGCAACCCTGCATTGATATGAATAAGAGACTGGAATATGAATAGGAGATGGACTGAATAGAATGATAGGTAATAAAAAGTGGCAATAACAATGCATGTGTAGCCTTACAGAGCATTTGTTTTTAGATGGTGTCAGTGACCCCCCATTTGAAAGCTGCAAAGAAACAGAAGAAAATTGCAAATCATTAAAAAACTATGAAAAATAAATAATGAAGACCAATTGAAAAGTTTCTTAGAATTGGCCCTTCTACAATATACTAAAAGTTAACTTGAAGGTGAACCACCCCTTTAAGAAAAGTATATAAAAACAAAGAGTGTTTTTCGTCTAGTGGTGGTGTATTAGTTAAGAAGGTCTGTGAGTTAATTTGTGTCTCATTAAGGTGCTACAGAATTACATGTACCTCCTACATACTTCATTTTCTGTCGCAGACCTCATTCCTTTTCTAATAAAAATACTAAATGAATTATTACCACACCAGCACAGACCATCCTGCCAATGGTACAGGCACCTCATAGCAGCAACTAGAAACAGGAAACCCGATTAACCAGCAAAACCTACTTTATTCCCCTTAATGTACACTCAGGTACCCACTGGGCAACAGGTCTAACAATGCAGAGAGTGGTATTAAACATATACCCTTACACATCTAGAACAAAGTTGGTTGTAGAGTTTGCATGTTTTTTTGGCACCACAAATCTAAATAAGAAAACAGATATATTTCTAAGATGAAGTATCAGAAAAAAAAGTATCCCTTTAAGAATTTACTGAGCTACTTAAAAAGCATATATAGTATACCATGGATAGAAATGAATGTTATCAAGTTCAAGCCTGCATTTTAACCTTGAGGTTACTGAAGTGATATATACATAGATATGACACTGTAAGGCAAATAGTAGATTAGAAGTGGTAGTAGGATTAACCCGCTTTTCACTATTCTGCACTGAGTTTATAGGCTGTAGCAAAGAATTATAGACTGCATCCTTCTGGCAACCTGAAATGTAGTTTCTTGGCAGTGTCATGAGATAATCGTCTTTTATTATACTACCAGTTTTTATTTCTACACAAGTTTAATAGTCATATTGGAAGGTCATATATACATATATGTATACTCTTTCAGTGCATAATCCATAGGCATCTCAAACAAGCAGTGTGGTAAAGTAGTATGACTTAGAAAGAAATGTAAAAAGAGTTGGGGAGTAATGCAAGCATGAAAAATATTCCTGGGTGGTGCAAACGAAGTGCTGTGATTGGCCATTTGGCAGCCTCTATGTCAAATGACAGGCTACAGAAGGCTCTGGCATTACACCCAGTGTTGGACTGGGACACCAGGGGCCCACCATAAAACCTTAGACCAGGGTCCCACCATAAAACCTTAGACCAGGGGCCACTCTCAGTACTATTATTCTTCATCTCCTCAATTCTCCTAGTTTGTTTTCTTTACATACTGTAATCAATTATTCCATCTATTTAGCCTCTTTGTTCTCATAGAATTAGGGAATGGCCCGCTGATACCTTGGCCCACCGGGAGTTTTCCTGGTATTCTGTTGGGCCAGTATGACACTGATTACACAAGTTTTTTATGCAACCAAATGTTCCCTTCAAGTCAAGATTTGAGTTCACTGGGAGGTAAATCCAAGGGTTGGTGAGCAACATGTTGCTCAAAAGCCACTGGTTGATCACTATATTAGACCATTATGTCTACCAGACCTTTTATGCATCTAGATTATTAATATGCGGGTTGACATGAAACCTGTGGGTATGAAGATGAGTCAAGGCTGAAATTTGGCCAATCATTAGGGTAAGTCACAGCTGCATAGTGCATAGTTGTACAACTACTCCTGAAGCCAAAGAACCCGCTTTGCGCATGTGATGACTTCAATGAAATCTTATGCACATGAGCACACCTGATTTTCATCACAAATCATGGAAAATTGTCAGAAGTCATCAGAAATTGGGGGAATGTGTTGGCGTGATGGGAGACCGGTGGGGGAAGGACAAACTGCAAATTCTGGTAACTCTAGAAAAAATTGGGAGGGTGGACAACTCTTGGGTAAGTGCTGGTCATATGGGGGAAGTACACTCCTCCTCTGCTCCCACAGAAGTAGAATACAGAAAGACAATATGCAGGTATGGGTTGGGTGTAGGAATGCCACCTGGCCGGTATTTTTTATGTTTGATCTTAATGTTATTAACAGGAAAAAAAGATAAATATATAGGAAGGCCGCTATTTTTTTCAAGAAAAGGTGGAAACCCTAGTTGGGTGCAGGTCCTACAATGGCAGCATCTTGTGGGTTAGGAGTGGGTGTGGGTTACAGTTTTTCGAGCTAGGGTCAGGTGCAAATTAGATTTTTCCTGGCCTGATCATCACTACTCTGGATCCCCAGCAACAACTGCCATTACTTGCACAACTGGCGCAATAACTGTGCAGTTTTCTGTTGATAGGAGCACTGTCCCGGGGTGTCAAAAAAGTGAATGCAATCACTTAGGGGTGCCTTCCTTTTGGCACCCCAAGTATAAAAACACATTCCTTCTCCTTTAAGATATTCTGCAATGGATAATGCTGGGTACAAGTTCTATTTAATTTGGGTACGGGCAAATCATGCTTAGTCATTCCTACTTTCCAAGTGCACCAGACTACAATTTTACTTCAATAACGATTGTTATTAGATAGTTATGGACTTTGTCTCATTTATGCCAGTCATTACATAAAATGCTTCCAAGGAACAATGACTTCTTGTAATCATCTTTTGGCATTAGATGGGCAGGTCCGATAGACCAGTGCTTTATAAAAAAGAGACAGCTGAGGGGCATGTCCAAATTTCAGTCAAAGCTATAATGGGTTTCAACTAACAAAGAGCCAATTATTCCCAGATCCTATTGAAATACAAATGCCATGCTGGGAAATGCAGCAAATCTGTATAACCATAGGTTGCAGTTCCCACATTAAAATAATTCACTAAGTTGTAAAGAGATGATGTATTATAGTTGGAGCTAACTTGTATTCTAGGCAATGTTTTTTCACCTGGTCTTATTCTTTTTTCTGGTTTTAAAATATTAGCTTCACAATTCTGACTTTTTTTAACGTGTAACTGAAAACACAATCTGATATCTGGTTGTTGGTGCACTGACCCTGGCAATCAAAAAACGAACTGACTTGAAGGCTTAAATGGGGTTTTTTTACGGTTCTATTGAAATTATTATTTTTTTTTTACTAATCTTTCTGTTCAGGCCATCTACTGACTATTTTAATTTATGTCTTTTAAATTTTTCTAGGGTATTTGTGTTCTAGCAATCAGAGAGCAGTTTAAAGGATGGGTATACTCCTTGTTCAAACTACAGTACAATAAATATGGTTAATGCTGAACAAATTATTGTTTTTATCACAAAAAATGGAAATTTCAGTTACTCCATGTTTGTGCCTTGTAAGGTGGATGATTATATTACTAAAGCACAGATAATACCCCTGCATAGTAGCCCCCTGCTTGCAAAACAGTAACAACAAACTGTAAAAATAGGGGTTGCATACTGGCAATTTAATTATCTACTTTGCAAGGATGAAAAATGGAGTAGCTTCAGTTCCCTGATAGCCCTGTTTACTTCATACAGTAACAGACAACATAAACTTTTCATGATTAAAATGATAGACAAAAACTATAACTGATCATTGAACTCATGTAAAACAAAAGGAAATACTGCTGCTTTAAAAATTGCAAGGCCAAACGAGAAGATTCAGGGAGATTTGTCGCCTGGCGACTAATCGCCTCTTCTTTGGGGAGACAAATCTCCCCGAACCGCTTCTCCCTGCCTTCCAGCTGATTAATGAATAATTGCCTGCGCCTATTCACATGCGGCTCTGGCTTTTCCAAAGTCGCTCGAAGTTGCCTCCTTAGGCAATTGTGAGCGATTTCGGGAAATCGCAGTACCGCGTTTTGAATAGGCGCAGGGGATTATTCATTAAGCCGCTGGAAGGCAGGGGGAATCAGTTCGGGGAGCTTAGTCGCCAGGCGACGAATCTCCCAGAATCTTCCCTGTCTGGCCTTACTCTTAAATGAAAAGACACAAGAAGTCTTGTTGCAAAAAATCTTTGAATCCCTTTGTCTACAACCCAAAGTAAATTTTAAGGTGATCTACCCATTTACCACATCATCCATCAGGTTAAATTCAACAGTTAAATCTAACATTTAACCTTATTAAGTAAAGTGTGATTTTTACTTCAAGTAATAAATTGGACTGCAAGTTAGGAGCAACTTTACCCTATAGATTTTACATTTTAAACACATTTGCTGGACAGCAGCAATGCCTGCCTGTATCTGGTGTAATATTTGTGAACAAGAGAGTATCATGTTTCATTTTATAAAAACTGGACCTCCCCTAATTCCAGCAGGGTCAGCCTGACCTTTATTGCTTTTATCTTATCAAACATGACGTCCAAGCTTCTTCCATACTGCAAATTCTAGTACCAGAGTAAACAGCACTTTCCCAACAGCACAATGCCTATAGGAGTTTAAAACTCCAGTCAGATTGAGGACAGTAGCCTGCATTCCTGGTCTTGTCAAGGTGAGCATATCGATGCAAGATTCGCTTGTTTGGCAACCTCTCAAACAAGCAGAACTAGCCATGTACAGCCACCTTAAGATAGAGTCCTGCACGAGTCCAGTTGGAAGGAGCCATGTCTGACCCAGACCCACTGACCCTTAACCTGACCCACATCCCCATACTCAAATCTGTTACCCAACCTGGACCTTATAACTTAAACTTCCCCTCTGACCTGGGAGCCTCAAAACTGGAAGTGACTTCATTGCAGACTAGAAGAGTTGTCACCCCAGCACTAATTCTTCTGGAAAGGTACCAAAAAAAATCACCTACAGCACTCTGAAGGGTGTGTGGGACCAGTCCTGCACATTCTCTAAGTACCAAGGCGTATTACCCGTGGACTACCAGCCTGATCATGGAAATCATGGATTTTCTGCCTAGAAACCAACAGCTTTAAGGGTATTCCACAGGTACCTGACCCAATGCAGGACTCTACCTTAAGATACATTCTGCTACAACAGTAGTCACTGGCACAGGCGCCTTCACATTAAGAATGTGAAGGTAAATACGGCCGGTGGCACATGTTCAGTCTCTCAGGGAGGATCAAAATGCTTATTATTAACTCAAATTGGAAACATTCTGCATGTCCCATAGGACTTCATGTGCATATTTGAGTTATATAAGAGTGTTCAACCCTTTTAGTATACACCCTAATGGGTGTCAGGTGCTTAATCTGGATGGCCTTCACCTGCCCATCAGGTATTGCATTCAATGTAGAAAACAACCAGTAGCACACTGATCGAAGTGAATAATAAAGCTTAATAAAGGGCTCAGTGGGGCCCAAAACATTGCCCTTATTTTGTATGTACACAGGCAAAATAAACAACAAATTCACTTACTTTTCACCTCAGTCAGTGTGCTAATGGTTCTTTTCTCCATAGGACTAAATTTGCAGACATAATAACAAAAGTAAAAATTAAATGAGTGCATGAGAGGGAATAAAGCCTATAAAATTCTATAAATGCTACATTGTAGCTCAAGGAAAAAGGATACATTTACGTTCAGCTCTCCTCCAATATTAATGTATTTGCTGTGTGCTTATTACACATTCAGAATATATGAATAATCATTTTACAAAGAACCTATTCTCTGCATGGCACTGGCTTAGTACTGTTTGGCTTAGTGCTGTTTGTGACAAATAAACAGGAGGTAGGCATTTTCAGTGTTATTGTTGGCAGAGTATCTAAGCTTTGGGGTTGAAGTAATAGCTAAAATAGCAGCTAAACCTCAAGCATTTTGGTACTGCTAAGGATTGGTTTGTGTGTTGAGGTTGAAACTGAAAATAATTAGCACACAAACAGAGACGGAAATTTGCTAATGTGACACCTTTGCTGCAATTTGCCAGGCGAACTTTCACCAGTCCACCGCTAATTCACAGAAATGTTGCGCTACTGTTACTTCATCAGGCAAAGCACATTTAGGCTAGAGATGCCCAATTTGCATACTTATTATATAATTATAATAGAAGTATATGTTACAGCCACTACATTCCACTACACAAGCCCAGGAAACCTTTAATAAATAAAATAAATTTGTCCTATTGCCCTACATGTGCCCCCTGTATAGTTGTGTTGCCATATGTTAGGAAATGTAGGGGAGTAGGAGGGTAACCCCCCAAAAAATGATGATATTTTTCAGACTATCACCCTAAAAAAAGTTTTTTTGGGACTTAGAAATTTTTTTTTTTTCAAACTCATATCTATTGTATTGAACGTCGCCAGGTCTAACCTTGCGAAGTAAAGTCTAGCACGAAAGGTAACGTTCAGTAAAATGGTCATTTTAGTGAATTAGCGTAGTTACATACAACTTCGCCTGGAGTAAGGGTGTGAAATTGCGCTAGTCTATCTACTTACCTAGAAAATATTCACCAGGGACACTGTTTGTAAAAAAGTTGTGAAATTATGTCACACTGGCAATTAGCGCTAGCATTAGGTGCTTTACGCTTTAGTGAATTTGCCCCAATGTGTTTCCAGGGACTCTGCACAAAATCAGCATAGTTCAAATGTATTACTGTTGATCAGATAACACAAGGTCAGTGAAATGCTGCTGGACTGGTGTGCTCATTAGTGTCTGGCGTGAGAAATAGAACTGCAAGGATGATTCATTATATTTGGATCAGTCCAGAATGGCACAGAGCCAGCACTTTCCCAACATTACTGAACTGATCATCTGGCCAGTCTGTGAGATTAATGCAATGTGACTATAAATATTTGCGGCCAGTTACGCTAATATATGGCTGATTGTTCCACTGGACAGTCAGTTTAATATATGATATCTTTATCAGTCTTGCTCTGATTGACATGAAAACTTTGTTTGGGAAAACATAAAATGTGTAGAGCAGTCCAAGGCAGGTGTCCTCATACCAATATAGGGCTATACAAGATAGTACCTTTCTCACTATTGGAAGAATATAATAATATAATATAATGGTTAATACTTTGATACATATACTGGTCTGGAATACTGTATATATTCTCTGTACACATTATGGACAAAACCTTATTACAAATTATTTTATGTCTATCCCTAGTGAATTGCCTTGACAAGCATGTGCACCAGTGTCCAGAAAGAATCGCCTTGATCTGGGAGAGGGATGAACCAGGGACTCATGTGAATATCACTTACAGGTTGGTCACCCATACTAACATAGTAAGTTAGGCTGAAACAAGACACACGTCCATAAAGCTCAACCTGCCAAACTGCTAGTTGATCCAGGGGAAGACAAAAAAACAAATTTTAAGCCTCTCCAATTTGCCTCAGAGGGGAATAAAACTCCTTCATGACTCCATGATGGTAATCAGACTAGTCCCTGGATCAACTTGTACTATGAGCTATCTTCCATAACTCTCTATTCCCACAAGTGCAAAATATATTTTGCACTTTTGATTTTTGTGCCCCTGAGGAAGACCCTTTATGTGTCGAAAACGCGTAGGGCAGCATGTGGTTGCTATTATTGTAATTAACATGTAAATAAATATTTTTTCTTTTCAATTTGTAATGAGTGTGCGATCCTCATTTCTTCTTTTTGGTACAAATCATATTCAAAATTATGTGAAATGTTTTCATTGTTGTATTAGTAGGCTGGGATGATTCATACTGTGATTTGGCTGGACACTACAATTGGGTTCACAACTAAATTTCGTAAAAACAATACATTATTTTAAACATGGCATTTGTGTGGCTCTTTTAAGATGGGTGGGTTGTTCTCCAAGCCATATGCCTCAGAAGCTTCTGTAATATATATTTTACTGGTTGCATCTCAAATAACAAACAAACAAGGAATGTAGAAGTCAAGTTCAGCCTGGTAACAGGACCTTGTGCAGGAGAGAAGGATTGCCACTAGAAGTTTAGCAATTCATATATTATAGCATTGTGTTTTCATTTAGTATTGAATTTGATTTTATTGTTTTTGTTTCTGTAATTCCAGCTCCATCAGAGATGCAAAGTAAATGTTACAAGGCTCATTCAAATAACATGTGGCTGTGTTTTCCTGTTTATGTCGGGTACATTCAGGTTGTCCAAAAATAGGTGAAATACATACTTGCATACTTACGTGCAATGCAATTTTTCTCAATTTACCTGTCACTACCGATGGGAGAATCCATCAGCATGCATTGCTTCATTTTCGGCGCGCGTCGTGTTTTTTTTTACGCCAGCGAATTTTTCCCAGGCGAATTTTCAGTGGCGTTTTGTGAATTTATTCGCCAGTGGCAAATTGCAGGAATTCGCCGCAAATTCACGCCTGGTAAATAAATTCACCCATCACTATATGTCAATTATAACAATGAATGATATTTTGGGACATTTTGTTACCTACGCCTGAAGCAATTGCACATGGACAAAAATTCCTCATGTACCTTTACCCTTAAAGTTTTAAATGTGTCTGTCCCTGTGTTAGTGTAGATGCCTTTTTGAAGATTAGGTCTGTATTGGGGAGTAACTGTACATTAAGGCCAAATGCAATAGCCCTGTACCAGTTGGGAAATGCAATAGAAAAGTGCGAGGACTTTCCACATAATTATGAGAACTGTGACCTGTTACTGAATTCTTATTGCTTTTACAATAGCACCCCCTTCTCCCCGGTAGTTTCGCTACTGCCTGCTTCAGTGACAGATTGAGACCTGTTACAGGCATAGGACCTATTATCCAGAATGCATGGGACCTTTCCAGGGTTTTCCTTATAAGGGATCTTTCCATAAGCATCCCCAAACATTGTCTCCTCAAAATTATTATGAATTATTAAAAAATTATTATTATTATTGTTATTATTATTATTAAAAATTGACTAAACCCAATGGGATTGTTTTGCCTCTAATAAGGATTAATATCATCTTAGTTGGGATCAAAGTACAAGGTATTGTTTTTATATTCCAGAGAAAAAGAAAATACATTTTATTAATGTGAATCATTTTATTAAAATGGAGTCTAGAGGAGACTGACTTCCTGTAATTCGGCACTCTCTGGATAACAGGTGTACGGATAATGGATCCCATACCTGTACAACTAAACAAGCCTACAACTCATCACAAACTTTGCCCATTACTACACAACCCCATTTGCTTTTCAAATCTCCCCCCCCCCCATTTTTGATGGTAGGCTTGTCCCTCTGTAGCTAATCTAAAATGTATAATTTAACTAGCTGCCCCCACCAAGGCAACACATAACTATCCTCAAAGCCCATAGTTCATGAGAATGTAATAAGGACCTTAGAGCACAAAACTATCCACTCACTATTACACTCTATTCACTAGCAACATCTCTCATAAAGTCTGAAACTGTTCATTCTTCCGCAAGATTATCCAAATTCCTAGAGCTTCCATGAGAGGGCAGGTTTCAGCTTGTTGCATAAAATGGTTTAGCATGTGTCAACCTGTCTCAGGAGATTATCATGCTTGGAAACCAAACTGAATTGACGTCCATTAGACTTATATATATATATATATATATATTTTCCACTCTGATACCGGCACTCTCGATAACTGCAGTAAAGGTGCCTGGGTGCAGAGACAGCACGGACATCAGTCCGTGTTTAAAGATAAAAAACTTAAATTTTAATTAGTAAGACCTGTGAGTGCGGATTCTTCTGGATAGATTTATACATATATAAACCTCTTTCCTGAGGACGGCACCAGTTGAGTGCCGAAACGTTGAATAAACTCACCACTTTTTGCTGAAGAATTCCTGGAGTGTGGTTGATTTATTGAAATATATATATATATATATATATATACTAGACATTAAGCCCGTTAAATTAACGGGCGCTAGAACATATGTAGTCAAACATTTATAAAAACAGAATTGTTCTAGGCGAATTTTCGCCTGTGCTACGCAAATTCACTAACGTGCGAATTTACGCTCTGGTCGGCGAACAGTAATGTATTTACGTTTTTCAGACTATCACCCACAATGGTAAAACACGCCACAGTGTAAGGGTGCGAAGTTGCGCGTCTATCTACTTTGCTAGCGTAAATTCACCAGCGTAAATTCGCCAGAGACGGTCCGTACGGCACATGCGCAGTAGTGCAATTCCACGGACACAGGGACTGGACGCAGAGACACTTGAACTTTATTATATAGGATATAATTGTACAAAGGATGAAGCAGCACTCGTATCTTGCAAAAAGTGTATTTAAAAATTCAATACATCACATAGTAGCAGCAACGTTTTGGACAACCTGTGTGCCCTTTCTCAAGCCAACCTCTCTGATAAGAAATAAGAGGGACTCTAAATTCTTGTATCATTGGATAAGCCTTACCCAAAATATACCAATGTTTACATAATTATTTGCCTACAGCTTCACTGTTTAGCCTAAATTCATTAAAGCGCGAAGCGTCTAACGCAAATTCACTAAGATGAACATTTTCCTGAACGTTACCACTCACGCTAGACTTTACTTCACCTGGTCAGACCAGGCGAAGTTCAATACAATAGATAGGAAGTTGAAAAAAAATGTCAAAAAAAAGTCCCAAAAAAACGCTGGCGTGTTTTACCATTGAAGGGTGATAGTTCAATACAGTAGATATGAGTTCTTTTTTTAGGGTGATAGTCTGAAAAATAGCATCATTTTTGGGGGGTTACCCTCCTTCCCCCTACATTTCCTAACATATGGCAACACAACTATACAGGGGGCACATGTAGGGCAATAGGACAACTTTATTTAATTTATTAAAGGTTTCCTGGGCTTGTGTAGTGGAATGTAGTGGCTGTAACATATACTTCTACTATACCTTAAAGTTCCCACCATATGCAAATTTGCCTTTGCTAGTGTAACCGAGCTCTGCCTAGCGAAGTAACACTAGCGCAACTACGCTACCGTTCGCCGACCTGAGTGTAAATTCGTACTTTATTGAATTTGCGTAGCGCTGGCAAAAATTCGCCTGGCGAAGTGCGCCAAACGCTAGCGAAGCCAACGCTGGCGAATTTTCGGATCTTAGTGAATTTGCCCCTTTGTGTGAAACGGAGTAACAAACGGTATACGATTTGATTGTCTCACTCTCTCTCTAGGGAATCCGGGCTTTTGTTGAGCCTGCTGGATCACCCTCTCCGGATAACCTCTTTCCCTAAATTTTTGACACGTAATTTGTTCCGGTTTCTCTTTTTCTTTCTTTTCGCTAACTAATCTTTGTACTCTCAACAGTTGACTGATGGGAATCGATTTTTTGGTTGGTGGTGGGTGCTGAGTAGTATAGTGTAAAATCTAATTTCTATCCGTTGGTTAAGAAAAAATTAGGTACAATATTGCCCATCTCGCCCCTTGTATACCAAAACATCTAAAAAATTTGATTTCTTGGAGATCAAACGTCAGTGAAAAATTGAGGAATGTACCTCATTAATCCTACTGTGGAACCGCTGAAGGGAGGCCACGTATTGTGTGTGTATATATATATATATATAAATATTCTTCTGAATACATTTCCTATACTTCTTTATAAGACCTGAGAGTGCGACTACTATTTTGGAGGATTCATATGTTTCGTGAAATTGCACCCAGGCACAAGAGAGAAACATTTTCGTGAGTGCCAGTTTCTTTATCCTTTATCTCTCTCTCTCTCTCTCTCTCTCTCTCTCTCTCTCTCTCTCTCTCTCTATATATATAAAAAAGTCCAGGTGTGTATCCGCACTCTAATCCAATCAATATATGCTGGGTGCTGGATCTAAAATGAATACATACTTATGAACACATACGTATCAGGGAGATCCGCACACCAGTATTTTCTTTTTAATGTGAATTTATTTCACTGTGCATTGGAATGCATCAGGCTCTCCCTGATAAGTATATATATATATAATAGTCCACGTGGCACAGTATCCAGTGTTCTAGGTGTAAGTCACCTGAAAGCAAGGAAAAATTAACCAGGCAATGCAGTTTCTGTATGGAAAGCAATGACCTTAATAAGAATATGTCATGAAAAAGTAAATGTTTTACAGGGTTTATCAAGTACATTGTTGAACTAATGAAAAAGTGGATTTGGATTAAAGGAACAGTAACACAAAAGTGTTCTAACTAACATTTAATTTACTGTTAGCCTGCACTTGTAAAAACTGTGTGTTTGTTTCAGAGACCACTTTGATTTATATGAACACTCTACTATGTATCCATGGGGGCAGCCATTCAAGCTGGAGAAAAAAGGAGAAAAGGCACAGGTTACATAGCACAAAACAAATAAGCCCTGTCCAATAAAATGGTGTTTTATCTGTTATCTGCTATGTAGCCTGTGTCTTTTCTCCTTTTTCCGGCTTGAATGGCTGCCTCCATGGCTACACAGCAGCTGGTTTATATAAACTATAGTAGTATTTCTGAAGCAAACACACAGGCTAACAGTAAATTCAATGTTAGTTAATTTAGAACACTTTCTAGTTTCTGAAGAAAACACACCAGTTTTACCGATGCAGAGCAACACTACATTATATTTTAATTACTTTGATGCACTTTCAGTTTTTGGTGTTGGTGTTCCTTTAAAGAGAAAAGCAATTGTAAAGCTATAATGGCATTAAGCAATTGGTTATTCTTTTTTTTCTACTTCTTTTTTCATTCTAAAAGTACTGTTAGTGGTCATACAATCAGGGAGCGCTTTATGAGACTCCTGTAGATAAATTGGGGAGAAACACAATTATTAAGAAATAATAAATGTGTGTGAGAGAGAGAGAGAGAGAGAGAGAGAGAGAGAGAGAGGCAGAATAGAAAGGCAAAAAGTTAAATATGTGTTACAAAATCAATACCAACTGTAAATAACTCATTAACTGAAGCAAGAACAAACCACAACTACTGTATGCACTGCAAATGTATAGTTGTGGTTCTTCTTAGTTTATTCCCACATTTATACTATACTACAATGCTACAAAACTATGTGACTGAATTTTTGTCAAATTTGAGCTTATATCACGTGATGTAGGCAGCATTTTTATTCAGATTGATTGCGAATTGTTAGAAAGATGAGCGAAAGGAGGTCCGTTTTATAAACGATTAAGTGCTATGTGTAGTGGGACAAGCAGAGGGAGGTTACTGCCCCTTAGATCCTACAATGTAAGTGGAATTTGACTCTTCACAGCAGATGTTAATTCTATGGCTCTCTTGTGCCCATGTTCCCTGTATATTGTAGTATAGAAGGGCAGATAATTAAACACT
>CM044440.1:31297006-31310861 GCA_024363595.1 Xenopus borealis | reverse complement strand
AGGAATCACCTAAAATCTGCCATCTTTACTCTTGACACTTGATAACCTCCCCACAACAAGGTTCAGGCCTGTGTTTGTGCCTTGTGATCATTCATAGGAAAGTCTCATGTACTTGAGGTATTTCTGTCTGTATTTATAGGAAGCTCACTTATTTACATTTCTCTTTTAACAAGCTGTATACATAACCAGAATCACTACCACAGTTTCTGTCTTACGTTTATTGAAGTCTTGTGAT
This sequence comes from Xenopus borealis, assembly GCA_024363595.1. Lineage (NCBI taxonomy): Eukaryota > Metazoa > Chordata > Amphibia > Anura > Pipidae > Xenopus > Xenopus borealis. The sequence goes on along the minus strand of CM044440.1, from coordinate 31,310,626 downwards.
GATACCCACAGTTCATGAATACAGTTTATGGGTTTATGCTATAAACTGTATCTCTATAGCCCTTCAGCTTAAACCCTTGGTCTCAGTTCTTTTTTTTCTGCTTTGTAAGATACATGATATGTGACTGGTATGTTAATTCACTCCTGGTAACCAAGGGCAGCAGGGGAAGTGGAGTGGAATGATTTCTACAGTATGTTGAAACATAAAGGGCTTCTTTTCCAGCAATAAACTACCTGATTTATGACCGTCTACCTTTTGGCAAAGGAAAAGATTTAGAATCAGAATGAGAACAGATATGGCCCTTGTAACTGTAAGTGCAGAAGCCTAGAGAGCTCAGCCAGATCCTTGACAAGTGGAAAGTGCTCTGGATACTCTGAAGTGGAAATGACTTCCCCATTAACATTATAATGTTGCACATCTTTGCTGAAACTGTATTTTCTACAAACGTTCCAAAAATGTACACAAAAGTAAAAGTAGTTTAAACAGCATTGTGCTAGATCATTGTCTGTTCTTCCAGAGCCAGCATTTCTGGCTTGGCAAAAAATAAGAAAATACATTTACTTACCCTTAAAAACAGGGATCAATTGCTCCAGGCCCTTTAAAGGAGAACTAAACCCCAAAAATGAATAGGGCTAAAAATGGCATGTTTTGTATACTGAACTTATTGCACCAGCCTAAAGTTTCAGCTTGTCAATAGCAGCAATGATCCAGGACTTCAAACTTGTCACAGGGGGTCACCATCTTGGAAAGTGTCTGTGACACTCACATGCCCAGTGGGCTCTGAGCAGCTGTTGGGAAACTAAGCTTAGGGGTCATCACAAATTATCCAGCAGAAAATGAGGTTGGCCAGTATTATAAGCCGATGCTACAGGACTGATTATTAAATTGCGATGTTATTTGCACTGGTTTCTGTGCTGCCATGTAGTGATTATGTGTATTAATGACTAATCAGCCTTATATTCTATTCTATGTGTACTGTATATTGTGAGTGGGTCCCTAAGCTCAGTAAGTGACAGCAGCACAGAGCATGTGAATCAGTGAATCAGCAGAAAAGAAGATGGGGAGCTACTGGGGCATCTACTGGGGAGACACAGATCTTTACTGATAAAAGGCTTTGGTTGCCTTGGGCTGGAACAGAAGCACAAAAAATCATGTACATGTATAGCCTAATTCTTTAGTTTAACTTACCTTGTCCTTTAATAATAAGAGGTTTGCATGTGAAATAATGGTTTTCTGGCACTAACCAAAACTGACTACATGGTCACAATCACAGCTATGCTGGTAAATTATATCTGTCAAATATCTGTTTTTTAATATGTTTTTGGTTATACAGGTATAGGTATATACATGGGGCTTGCCAGATAATGGGTCTTTCTGTAATTTGGATCTCCACACTTTAAGACTACTAGAAAATCATGTAAACATTAAATAAACCCCGTAGGATTGTTTTGCTTCCAATAAGGATTCATTATATCTTAGTTGGGATCAAGTACAAGGTACTGTTTTATTATTACAGAGATAAAGGAAATAATTTCTAAAATTTTGGATTATATCATGATAATGGACTCTATGGGAGATGGCCTTTCCATAATTCGGAACTTTCTGGATAACGGGTTTCTGGATAACAGGTCCCATACCTGTATATTAATCATCAGATATGCTGCCAAAAACTCAATAGCTCTATTTGACAATTCAGCATTAATGTTCTGGCACCTTATTAAATTTTTCAGTCCTGTTCGATAGCCAAGAAGACCGATATCCAAGGCTTTTTGCCAATAACAGTTTCCCACCACACACACGCACCAATCATCATACAAAAGAACTTTTATATACATGTGTATGGCCACCGTAACTCTTTAAATCCAGAGCTAGCACATTTATTAGGGAGTAGCGTTTGGTTCTTAATGTATTTGTTTTTTTAAAAAAATTGGACGACTATAACTATTTATGCTGTTTGCGACATATTTGTGTCTGAGAATGTTAGATGATCGTATTTTAGTAGTAACGTTAAATAACCACTTCTCTTTAGAGAACTCCTAAATACAACATGCCGCATTGCCAACACCCTGAAGAAGTATGGAATCCAGCGAGGAGACCGAGTGGCTATATACATGCCCGTTTCCCCTCTTGCTGTGGCTGCCATGTTAGCCTGTACCCGAATTGGTGCTGTACATACTGTTGTCTTCGCTGGATTCAGTGCTGAATCTTTGGCAGGACGAATCAATGACGGTAATTAAAATTAAATATAATTTCTGTTTATTTATATAGCATCAAAGTGTTTTCAGTTCTCTAAGGAGGTAATTTAAATATATATTCATAGATCCCTTTGACTATTAAAGTGCTGCACATGCTCCAGGATCCATCAGGTAGCTTGTCCTGGTAACACCATAGGAGATATATATGTTTTATGAACACCAGCACAGCCAGTGGATGGCCATCACCTGTTATTTCTTGTATCTAATCATTTGGTAATGTTATTTATACCATGGGAAAGCCACAAATCATTTGTAATGACACTAAAGGGCAATCTGGAATGCATTTCCATGTGCCAATTCCTTTTCAAACCTAATGATTGACACCAGCAGCTTAGAAAAGTCACTTTCGGTTCCACCATAGGTTTCTCCCTCAAGACAGATACTATATGTGTCCACCATAGACAACCTTGTGCTGGAGTGCAGAAGTAGTTGTTTCCTACATAGATGCATGTAAATGATACAGCAGACTGATCTGTAGCATGTACTGTCTTGTTCATCTCTACCATGAGAATGGAGTTTGTGTTTTCAGTTTTTTGCTTCCTTCAATAGCTTGCTGCAAAGCTGTCATCACATTCAACCAAGGGCTGAGGGGCGGAAGAACAACAGAACTAAAGAAGACTGTAGATGAAGCTGTCAAGAATTGCCCTTCAATAAAACATGTATTTGTAGCACACAGGACTGAAAATGAAGTCCCCATGGGTAAACTTGACATACCTCTTGAAGAAGTACGTTGTTTAAATCTGTACTAGGGCAAAGTAAAAAAAAGTCTATCTCTATAGGTATGTGCCACTTCTTCCCAAACTTTGGATTCAGATGAAATCAATGGTTAAAGGGGTGCTTTGCCTTTAAGTTATCTATTAGTATATTATAGAATGACCAATCTTAAAGGGCAAGGAAAGGCAAAGAAATAAAATCCCATTTTTACTTTCTTTAATGAAAAAGAAATCTATCTCCAATATACTTTAATTAAAAAATGTGTACCGTTTTTATAAGAAACCTGACTGTATGCAGTGAAATTCTCCCTTCATTTACTGCTTCTGGCAGGGAAAAAAATCACTTATGAACAGCAGGGGGAGCCCCTGCCTTACTTACCAGCCATGCAGAAGCCCAGATCACACTGAGCATGTGTATGTAGTCTAGTCTTGCAAAGATGTCTAACAAAGTTACAAGATGACAGCCCCCTGTGGCCAACTTTGAAAGCATAAATCATTTGTTTGATTAGGCTTGTGGTGCAGTAAGTTCATGTTTATGTTTAGTATACAAAATACAGCATTTCTAGCCTTATTCTATTTTACACTTTCCTTGCCCTTTAAGCAACGTTTCAATAGGTTTTCATTATTTATTTATTTTTTTCGTTTTTGAATTATTTGCTTTCTTCTTCTGACTCTTTCAAATGGGGGTCACTGGCCCCAGCTAAAATACAGATGCTCTGTAAAGCTACAAATGTATTGTTATTGCTACTTTTTATTATTCATTTCTTTGCTCATTACTCTATTCAGGCCTCTCCTATTCATATTGCAGTTTCCAATCCAAATCAATGTATGGTTGCTAGGGTCATTTGGACCCATAATGTCCTCTTTTTAACATCTGCTTTTAATTTATATACATGTTGGTTAGTCTTATACAAAAATTAATTGATTCCCTAGAAATCAAATTAAAAGAAGTAGGTCTTTCTTGCCGATCACTTCACAGTCTCTCTGCTGCACAGAAGTAAATCCAAATGAACCCTTTTATATAAGATATAGGGAATGAGATCAGCACCTGTGGCAATAGAAAGTCAGAGAACTAATATAGTGTAGTAGATTTGGTCAGTATGGGGTACCACCCAGTGCTCTAATTAGTTCATTTATTACAGAGGTGTTTCCCCTGCCGCGCTCCCCTTCTATCATTAAATCTCAGGCGAATATATGTGTTTTCTAAATGGTATAGCTGCTTTCTCTGTGTCCACAACCAAAGATACCTCCACTGGATAGCTGAATTGTCTACTTACAAACCACAATGTGGTATAGCGCATATAATGTCTCCTCGCGGCAGTCCCTTTCAGGCCCCGCTTCGCGGCAAATTCCCGCGATTCGCCGCTGGCGAATAAATTTGCGAATCACCACCGAAATTTCACCGCAAAAACGAGTCGCGACACGCGTCGGAAATGACGCGGCGCGTCAAAGTTGACGCGACGCGCGTCAAAAGCATCCCGCCACTCGTTTCACGAATTTTTCGCCGATTCGCAAATTTCTCTGGAAATTCACAAATTTTTCCGCGAATCGAATCTCGGGAGATTCGCCCATCACTATTGTTAAAATGTGTTGGCCACCTAGATTCAGGCCCGGAAGCAAACAATGTGATCATACTGCAAACCTTGCATTAGCATGTTAATGGGGTCCTTGGTTAACCATGGACTCTGGATGACCACAGGCTTGGGGGACCCAATCAGACAAGGACCAAATCATGTCCTTGATGTCCTTATATTTGCCGAATAGATATGTGGCCATACATGGGTCAATAAGCAGCAGACACGATCTGGATAGGCCAAGTAAATATTTTTTTTGGTCTCTGCAATGCCATGCTTAAAGGGAAACTGTCATGGGGAAACATGTTTTTTTTTTTTAAAACACATCAGTTAATAGTGCTGCTCCAGTAGACTTCTGCACTGAAATCCATTTCTCAAAAGAGCAAACAGATTTTTTTTATATTTCATTTTTTAAATCTGACATAGGGCTAGCCATTTTGTCAATTTCCCAGCTGCCCTGGTCATGTGACTTGTGCCAGCACTTTAGGAGGGAACTGCTTTCTGGCAGGCTGTTGTTTTTCCTTTTCAATGTAACTGAATAGTACACAGTGGGACATGGGTTTACTATTGAGTGCTGTTCTTAGATCTACCAGGCAGCTGTTATCTTGTGTTAGGGAGCTGTTATCTGGTTACCTTCTCATTGTTCTGTTGTTAGGCTGCTGGGTGGGGGAGGGAGGGGGTGATATCACTCCAACTTGCAGTACAGCAGTAAAGAGTGATTGAAGTTTATCAGAGCACAAGTCACAAGTCAGATTTCAAAATGAAATATAAAAAAATCTGTTTGCTCTTTTGAGAAATGGATTTCAATGCAGAATTCTGCTGGAACAGCACTATTAACTGATGCATTTTGGGAAAAAAATTTTTTTCCCGTGACAGGATCCCTTTAAAAATAATTTAAAAATCAAAATGCAGAAAATTATCAATTCAACTTTTTAAATTTTTTAAGTACAAAGGGTAAATAACAAATGATGTTACTGGAATTTTAGTCTTTCAATTAAGACAATAAAGCTGAAGCTATCATAGAGAAAGAATGTTCTTACTAGGCAACAGCAAAATATTACATACAATATCATGAAGGTTTGGATTCATTGTGTTAAATGAAATATTCTTTCTGTGTTTATATTGATTTCAGGAGATGGCCAAAGCAGATGCTACATGTCCTCCTGAAGCGATGAACAGTGAAGACATGCTGTTTCTGCTGTATACGTCCGGCAGCACTGGAAAGCCTAAGGGCATTGTGCACACGCAAGCAGGATATCTGCTCTACGCTGCTTTAACACATAAGGTATGGAGAACTTTTTATACATTGTCTGACAATGAGAGAGGTGTCTAGTCTAGAGGGGGAGAAAGAAAAGCATGTAGAGCCACATTCTGAGTTATTTTGTACAGGTTTGTATATTTTTATATTTGTTACATTATTTCTTTAAATGACTTATATGACACAAGTGACATCACTAAGCAACAGTTTTGACTGATCATTTAGCATAAGTTATATGTTTTGTAAGTCATTCATAGCCATGTATTAAATGTCACCAGAGTTCCTCGATCATCTAAGGCCAGGAGGATGAAGATTAAAGGGATACTGTCACGGGAAAACGTGTTTTTTTTCAAAAGGCATCAGTTAATTGTGCTATGCCAGTAGACTTCTGCACTGAAATCCAATTTTCAAAAGAGCAAACAGGTTTTTTTATATTCAGTTTTGAAATCTGACATGGGGCTAGACATATTGTCAGTTTCACTGATGCCTCCAGTCATGTGACTTGTGCCTGCACTTTAGGATGGAACTGCTTTCTGGGAGGCTGTTATTTCTCCTACTTAATGTTACTGAATCAGTCTCAGTGGGACTTTTACTATTGAGTGCTGTTCTTAGATCTACCAGGCAGCTGTTATCTTGTGTTAGGGAGCTGTTATCTGGTTACCATCCCATTGTTCTTTTGTTAGGCCGCTGGGTGGGGGGGGAGTGATAACATTCCAACTTGCAGTAAAGAGTGAATGAAGTTTATCAGAGCACACATCACATGAATGGGGGCAGCTGGGAAATTGACAATTTGTCTAGCCCCCTGTCAGATTTAAAAATTGAATATAAAAAAATCTGCTCTTTTGAGGAATGTATTTCAGTGCAGAATTCTGCTGGAGCAGCACTATTAATCAATGTGTTTTGAAAAAAACATGTCATGACAGTATCCCTTTAAGTGTCGTTATGGTTTTGACCTTTATAGCCCACAAGTTTCTTTCAGTTATGTCAACCCTTTTGGCTTTTTTGTGACTGCTATAAACAGGTTGTTTGGGCATATCTGGATGAATGCCGGCATAATAGAGGGGGTGATGATGGACCATGTTGATGTTTCTGCTAAAATCAAGTACTAATTATAATATTATAAAATACCATGTGTAAATTTGAATTTTACAGTTTGTTAAATTATACACTGCCGGACTGGGATGCCAATGGCCCTCTCAACCTCTTTATTTTCCTGCTCTTTTAAATCTACTTAATATATTCTTCCATTATTACCATTTTTCCAAATGTTTAGCAGCATGAAGGCCTTCTGACACCTGGGCCCATCGGGAGTTTAATTTTAATCAAAAAAGTCAGACCAAACTAGAATCCATGACTGGAGCTTATTTATCATTAAAAAAAAGCACAATTTCATCCAACTGGGGAAAACCCCCAAAAAAATCACTAGATTTTAAAGGCATTTTCCCAAAAAGCCCACATTTCTTTTAAAACCACAGAAAATTCCAAAAGGAACAGGACCTCTCCCGTTGACTTATATACAACCATGGTAGGTCTGAGATGGCGGATTTTTGGATTCAGACTTTTTCCATCGTCAAGGTATAATAAATCTCGAAAAAAAGTTTTTTTTTCCACAAAAAATTTGGTTTTTATAGTTTTTTAGAGTTTTTGGCATTCCGACTAATAAATAACACCAGGGGGCCCATTTACTAAATGCACGTGAATAATTCGAAGTTCGATCGAATTCGATTCTATCAAATATTCGAATTTGCAAATTTGACCACTTTGATCATCGAATATGCAAAATTAGATCGAAATTTCACAATTTTTTTCGAAAAAATCGAGAAATGCTGTTCAATCGTACGAAAAATTTGAGAAATCAAATAGCGCTCGAAAGATAGCTTAAAACTATTTGATTTTCATTCTACAGTCGAATTTCTGCCGAATTTGTTAATAATGATAAATTTGCCCCCATAAGTCATGCTATGTCATGCATAGTGTTTTCTAAGTCGCCAAAAATGTATGCTATGTATTTTTGTATGTAGGAAGTTTGTTTTTGATCTTTGTTTCAGTTTGATCTGTGGCTCCACTGTGCAATTGCAAATGACAACGTTTTGGTCTGTGAATTGAAGGGGTGCTTCACATTTAAGGGAACTTTAGGATATTATAGAACGGCCAACTCAAAGCTACTTTTCAGTTTTGAATTATTTGCCATCTTCTGACTCTTTTCAGCTTTCAAATGGGGGTCACTGACCCTATCTAAAAAACAAATGCTCTGTAAGGCTATAAATTTATTTTTATTGCTACATTTTATCATCCATCTTTCTATTCAGGCCCTCATATGCTATTCATATTCCAGTCCCTTATTGAAGTCTATGGGACAGATTCACTAAGATCTGAAAATTCGGCAGCGCTACGCAAATCCACTAAAGTGTGAATTTACGCTCATGTCTGTGAACGGTAGCGTAGTTGCGCTAGTGTTACTTCGCTAGGCAGAGCACTGTTACGCTAGCGAAGTCTAATTTGCATACGGCGGGAACTTTAAGTTATGATAGAAGTATATGTTACAGCCACTACATTCCACTACACAAGCCCAGGAAACCTTTAATAAATTAAATAAAGTTGTCCTATTGCCCTACATGTGCCCCCTGTATAGTTGTGTTGCCATATGTTATTTAATGTAGGGGGGAAGAAGGGTAACCCCCCCAAAAAAATGATCAATCTTTTTCAGACTATCACCCTCCTATGCTAAAATACGCCAGCATTTTTTGGGACTCAAAAAAATTTTACTTTTTTTTTTTTCAACCTCCTATCTATTGTATTGAACTTCGCCTCGTCTGACCAGGTGAAGTAACACCTAGCGTAAGTACTAACGTTGAGGAAAAAGTTAATCTTAGTGAATTTGTGTAATTACAATCCTTCGTCAGTGTGCAACTTCGCCTGGTATAAGGGTGCGAAGTTGCGCAAGTCTATCTACTTCGCTAGCGAAAATTCACCAGAGTCCATGTTAGTGAATTTGCAAAGTTGCAAAATGAGGTCACGCTGGCGAATTAGCGCTAGCGTTAGACGCTTCGCGCTTTAGTGAATCTGCCCCTATGAATGGTTTCTGGACTAAATTGGACACTTGCAACCAGATTGCTGAAATTGCAAACTGGAGAGCTGCTGGATAAAAAGTTATATAACCCAAAAACCGCAAACAAAAAATGAAAACCAATCGCAAAGCATCTCAGAATATCACTCTCTACATCATACTATATAATTTTATTGCAATTATCAGTAACTTCCCGTTCCCCGTGGTGAATTGTCATTATGCTTGCAGGACACCACTTATTGAACTGCTGGTGCCACCCTGAAACCACAGTGTATTTCAGCCACACATTGCAATCAATACTCATTGAATGTTAATTGTATTTTTCATTGTATCATTTGGCATTTTTAAGGCCAGAAGTGTGTGCCGTTCCAGTTGTGTATGCATTATTGACATAATGAAACCAATTTTTAAAAAAGCAGTGTAAAAACACTACACGTGGAATTAGCCTTAAGGTCTGTACATACAACTCTGTTGCACAACCATTGCCTTGAGGTGGGTGATATCGGGCTGATCCAGTTGTGAGCCCTAGGGCCCAACGATCATATCAGAGTGGAGGTAAACAGACGGGACCATATCAATGAACAGATATGGCTTTGATCCAACAGGATTTTTAGTCCTGTCCATTTGACTTTCGACTTTTGGCCAGCTATAGATCACGTAAGCCCGTCGGAGGGCCCCATACATGGGCCAATAAGCTACCATCTGTTGGCAGCTTTTATTGTCCCGTGTATGGCCACCTTTAGAGTCTGAACTTCTGTTCCCCACAGGCATTAACGTCTGTATTAGTGCAACTTCATACCAATACATTTGCACAGTCACATCTTGCCGAGCCATGGAAAAAATGCAAAAAAAAAAAATATCCAGTACAAGGGGGTTTGTAGAGGTGGGCGAAATTAGTGACATCTTTAGTGATACCTGGGATCCTTTAGTGACACCTGGGAAGATCCTTTAGTGACACTATGCTGCCTTTATATACCGTTAAACCCATATGCAGTCTATTCATCTCCCTGTTCCTCAGCTTATTTTATTTTAATATTTTTCTGGACCTATGGCTTTTTATTTAGTTTACGAGTAAAAGTTATATTTTCATGTGTTCCTTGAGTGATCAGATCTTATGATGGGGAGGTTCTTTTCCTCTCTCCATTTATATGTTTAACCCTGCACACCATCCACTGTTTCTCTCAATTGATGGCTGGCGCTCCCTAATTCGCAATTCATCACATAGAAGTTATCCCCTGCTCTTAAATAAGGTATTTTTACCCTTTGCAAAGTAGTACTTAGCTACAGATAGTAGTAATCACACAGCTATGTAAAATACATTCTGCAGATAGTTCTGGGGTGTTTATTGCACTATGATAAACAGAAGTAATACGTAATATCTTTCCACATTCTTTCTTTGTCTATTGATTTATTGTGTTGTGATTCCTCTGTAGAAATCTGTAGCAGGGCGTCTGTTTTTTTTTCTAGCAGATAAGCAACAAATGCTAAAACGGTTATCTAATGTACTGAGAAAGATGGGTACCTGACCATGAGATGTGACATGTAGGTTCCAGTTGCATATATGTCATTCATAACCAAAGCAGTTATTCTTTATTTGTGCCTACTTTGTCCTGAATTAAAAACAAGGAAATACCCCATAAATAGTCCATAAAACAATTACCTTACCTCTCATGTTTTACTGTGGGGCAAATTTATCATTATTCCCTAATTTGAGGACCAAAAAATCGTAAAATTTCCTCCGATCGCTCGAAAAATTCTTACGAATGGCATTCGAGCAGGTGATGGAAAAAAGCAAATGGGGGGCTTCAATCTGGCGAAGTAGGCAGTCGAATAAAATGTTTAAAATAAAGTACTTCGATCATCGAATGGTCGAATTATTGAATATCCAATCATGCGATCTATTCGATACAGTTGAATCTTGGGTATTCGATGATCGAAGTGGCCAAATTTGCAAATTCGAATATCCGATAAAATCGTACGATCGGAATTTGATTGAATTCGATCGAATTTCGATCTATTTATGTGAATTTCGTAAATCTGCCCCTCTGTTTCACAAAACCACATTGCTCTGATCACCCGCCAAGTAAATCCCTTGTTCTGTAATATCACTACCTGAAGATTAGCCTTTTTTTTTTACAGACCCTAAGGTTTAGACCACACAAGAAGATTCAGGGACAATAGTCGCCTGGCGACTAATTGCCGCTTCTTTGGGGCGACTAATCTCCCTGAATGGCTTGCCTGTGTCTCGCGCCCGTTAACTGTAAAGTCGCCTGCGGCTATTTCACACCGCGCCGTGTGTGAAAGACAGATAGACTAGATTTATGAAGATTCAAAATAACAGTAAGATCCAATATCCAGAAAGCCCCAGGTGCCAAGCATTCTGGATATCAGGTCCTATACCTGTGTAAAAAATATCACTGGTATCTTTTAAGCCCGCCTTCCGAAGTTTTCTTGCACTGAAGACTAATTCAAACACTATAACATAAATATAATGATCATTAGTCTTACATCTCTTTTCTTTTTTTCTATAGTATGTGTTTGACTATAAACAAGGAGACATATTTGGTTGTGTGGCAGACATTGGCTGGATCACAGGGCATAGCTATGTTGTGTATGGCCCTCTCTGCAATGGGGCCACAACTGTGCTATTTGAGAGCACCCCAACATATCCAAATCCAGGTAAGAATGAATCATTTTTCTTCATAATTTGCAACAGACCCCCAATAGATCAAAACAAGCTTTTATTAAAAATCTGCCAGGAATTAATGAAAGATGGTGGTATAAGTGGCTGGGGGAAGGTTTTTAGGTAGGTCTATTAAAAGGTTAAAATTATTTGTGTAGAGGAGATGTGAGGCTAGAGAGGGAGATTGTGTCTAGCCTATAGGGAAATTCTTTAGGTAGTGCTATATAGGAATTCAAACTTAAGTTGCATCAAGCAGGGGTGTAGTAGAATAAGCTGAAGTTTTCCTGAAAAAGCAAAAAGAAGTGGTAATAGTTAGTGGTTAGGGGATTTCTGCAGGAAAAAATAGCTGAAGAACATTTGTGAAAGTTCTTAAACACAAACTCTTAATACCTATGTTTATAAACAGGTAGAATGGGTTACATAAAGCCAACTTTGGTGGGGTTAGATTCTTACACTTGGAATTTAGTGAAGACTCTGAATATTAATCAGGTAGTGCAAATTGCATATTTGTAGAGTAAAATACTTCAGACAATAATCAGTACAAAAAAATATATTTTAATCTGCAGTCCTGGATATTCTCTTTTAAATCCGACTCTGGTTTCCTGTTTCTCCTCGGGTGGATAGTCACAAAGTCACAGTTTATCAGTGCTGAGAGCTAGGAAAATAAATAAATGCATCATAAAAGGAATCTAAGTGTAGTGGGTTAGTGGTAGTTAAAGTTTCACACTCTCCCCAATTATCGCTAGGAGGTGTCAAATTACTTCTCATATCCACCACGTGTCTTTCATTGAAAGATGGGTACTTACAAACTTTAAATCTTTAAATTCATTCAGCATATGAATCAAGTAAGGTGCTTTGAAACTGATCCTTGCATGACTGATTGTTCGGATGGAGACTGTTTCTCAGCAGATAATAATACGGAATGGAAAGTACAGTTTGCGGCTTCTCACCAACCAACAGCGAGGAGTCTCTGTAAGAACTGCCCTGGAATGTGTGCGGGGCGGAACCTTTGAACAACTTCTATGAGTGACAAAGAAAGCCGGTTGTGGCTATTGGCCGCACCAATTTTTGATTGGTGTGTTTGAACCTTCGAAAGAAAATGGAAACTGTACTTTCCATTCTGTATTATTATCTGCTGAGAAGTCCTGGAGTGGGCCGCTGAGCCTTTACAAAGTGCACACCAGGATTAAATGCCGACCCCCCTCCCGACCCCAACGACCCCCATCGACCACCCAGAGCCCCCAGTCCTTTAAAAAAATTTGCCTCAACACCGGTCCCCAAACTAAAAATGGTTGGGGACCCCTGGTTTAAGTGACCTTTGGTACAGAGCCACTATTATTTACTCATAAGTAGGCGTTTATTTGTTATTTTATGGTTTATTTATGAAAGTTATGCTTGGGGCGGTGTGGTACAATTCCTTATGAACACCCGTTAATTACAACATCTTCAGGGGTTGCAATTTTAATGCAACTACAAATAAAATGTATAGCAAAACAGATGATAAAGAAAAAAGTTATGTTTCAGGAAAATTCTTTTAAGCGACTGAAGCCTAGTTAGCATATTCCTTGCAAACAATGTCCTTGGGTTGACTCGATATTTCATATAAATGTAAATGGTCTTTGTACAGGTCGATACTGGGAGACTGTTGAACGACTACAGATCAATCAGTTTTATGGAGCACCAACTGCGATACGCTTGTTGCTGAAGTATGGCGATGAATGGGTGAAGAAATACGACAGATCTTCTTTGAAAACCTTAGGATCAGGTACGTACTGTAGAAAGGTGAAAGTGTTATACTGTCTGCCAAGTTGTAGGTTATGCAGCAATCTTAAGCCATTCACAATGAATTAACTGGAAACTATAAATGTTCTAAATGGCCTTAAGTAAAACATTGACCAGCGTCAGTTAAATGTTAACCAGTGTCAAGTGATATGGAAACGGGACTCAAGAATGTATGCACGCAAATGTATTTAAAATGCAGTGCTTACATACGTACATGATGATTTTCTACTTCCATCATCTAACATGTTCATTTATATGGGGGGACATTCAATTGATTCCCAGTGTGTT
>CM044440.1:31201823-31216552 GCA_024363595.1 Xenopus borealis | reverse complement strand
ACATGGCAAATAAAGCACCTGGACTGTTTGCTGGGAGCTTAAAGAAATGTAATTGTTTTCTTTCAGATGCAAATTGAAAGAGAAACTTGTGAATCAGGTTTCCGGCCATGACACATATCTGTTTGCCTGGAAGGCTGTATCCAGTTCATCCCTGGCAAGCATATTGGCCGGGGGGAAAGACATTAAAGAGGAGATGTTTGCTGGAAAACATTGTATATAAAAGATCCCAAAGCTAACGCAAGCCATCTTTATGTTATGAGGCCATCTTTGTGTTACAGGTCTAGTTCCATGCACTTAAAATCATTCCCTGTTTTTTGCAGCTCCTGGTTGAACATTGGGCGACAGGCTTGGTTGGAAAACTATGCCCCAAAAATGAATATTTTTTGCTTCTCTCAGGCTGCAAAAGGCTGACAACATTCGTAGACGACAGCCTGTGTGCCCAGGGTTGGACTGGGCCAGCGGGGCACCAGGAAAAAACCCAGTGGGCACCGCCATCCCATGTCCACACCCACATGTGCCTCTTAATGCCGCAACCCCCTTTATATCAGATGCTGCTATCTGTGTTTGTAATTCTATTTCTCTTTTGTTCACCAGCGAATCTATTATCTCTCCCTGGAATTCTACATGGGTCGTACCCTGCAGAACACAATGCTTAATCTGGGACTGCAACATGCCTGCGATGAAGCCATTTATCAGGTACGGATATTCCTTAACACACATCCATATATTTAGCTGTGGAAAAATGTTCATTTTAAAGACGGGTTCAGTTTTCTCCATTTTACATTAGGAAAAGATTCATGCACCCACAATTCTGTAAGTGTGCATGCTACAGCTTTTGTATGATAGAAATCACATCTAATGGCAGATACACAATCATATTAGGAAATATGCCTTCTGCAGAATGGCTTCAAGAGACAGAAACAACAGTGCAGAAACAATGGCATTTACAAATAAATGTAAGGCAGTTGTGAACTTGCACATGCATATTTATATCAGTATAAATATATCAATAAGCTTTGAGCAAACTGCTACATGTTAGTAAAATAAAATATCTGATTGCTTGCTATGGGAAACCAGTGAGCACCTGTAAGTACAGGTAACCAGTCACACAAGCTCCATCTTGCTCTGTTAATTTCTTCTTTGTTATGATGTTTCTCTGTCTCAAAGGAAATATGTTCTTGCTGCCAAGCTCTGTACTATTTCACTCTGGCCAAATCTGTCAAGCGTTGTTGCCAGAAAGCGTTGTTGTTTGACAGCATTTTTCCGACTAACCAGCACAACCCACTTGTCCTAGAGCCACTTTCATAGATTAACCCTTGCCCCGGAACATTCTTTTCTATTAAAGTCTAAATGTATAATTATTTTCCTTTGAATTGTCTTTCCCCAGCTCCCAATAACTATGACTGGCTCTGCAGTTTCAGGCTTTCACAAGGTGCCATTGTTTTAATACTGTCTGGCCACACCCATCCATTTATTTGTATATCAGCGTCTGCCATTTATGTAAGATAAAGAGAGTTAGATGTAAGAATGGTAGTAAAATGCACATCCCTTTAAAGGACAACTAAACCCAGTGCCTATACTTTCTTTAGAAAAGGCATGGTCTTCCATCCCCATGGGTTAGTTTGCTTAAAAGACAGGTAGATTTCTAAAACTGTCTGGTAGATTTCTAAAAAAAAGTGCTGAACCCCCCACCCCAAATAAATTGGTGTCTTCAATAAAAGGCAAGACGCAATTTTCTCATACCTTAAAGGCGAACTCAACCCCCCCACTAATAAAACACCTACCCAGTACCTTACATAGTCCCCCTCCTGCTCCCCCCGCATAGATGATAACACCTATAAGATAAATTCCCCTAATCCTTTAATCACAAAAGGTGCAGAGTAAGATCAGTGGAGCACATGGGCACCATCTTCTGGCTCTTTGGATTTCTTCGGGAAGTGAGCGCTGTATTGGCGCATGCACAGTTGGAGCAGTCTTCTGGTTTGTAGCAACTGTTGGAAGATGATGCCCATGAGCTCTGTTGCGCTTAATCTGCACCTATGCATGAGTAAAGGGTTAGGGGCACTTATAGGTATTATCTCGGCGGGGGGGGGAGCAGGGAGGGGGCACTATGTATGGTCACTGGGTAGGGGTTTTTATTAGTGGGGGGGTTGAGTTCTCCTTTAAGCTGGCCATAGACGTGTTTTTCTTTGTGCAACAAACGCTTGTTCGTTTCAGTCTGACAATCTACGATTAACCATCCAGTTTAGAATAAGTAGAAAATAGAACAAATCAGACAGTGTTCTGACCATTAATTGACAGACAGCAATTGTACAAAAGTCGTGTCCGACAAATAGTAATGACAGTCACCCATTGACATTGTCAGATACAATGCAATACATGCAGAGATCCTATCGGTAGCTGATACAATTTTTTTCACCTGTTTGATCGACTAAACGACTGCCATGGCATGAAAAATGTCGGGACTCCCCACAAATGGTCTAAAAATTGTACGAATCTTTGTTTTATAGAGCTGTATCTTTGTGTCTATGGCTGGCTTTATACTGTGTGCTCTATATCACTGGAGTTGTTTTACAGAGATGCCAGTGTAGAGATAAGTGAGTAAATATTGCTTTCCAGGGAAGTGAATAAAGATTAACAAGCTCAGCCCCACATCAGTGCGCAGGAGGGAAGCAACCTCTGTACTCTCCACTCTTCCTCTGTACTGTGCTTTTGTCCCTATGTACTCGTGCCAATCTGTAGGGATTCCAGGAAATGCTGTCAGTGGGAGGGTGAGCCTCGGGAAACCATGACTGGATTCTGTTACTCGGCTAAGCAGCAAACTCTGCCTCTGACCATAAAGTAGTTGTGTTCTATTGATACTGCTAGAAAAAAGGTTTTCTTTTTTTATGCATTTAAAGAGAACTAGAGCCTTATTTTTAAGCCTTGACCAGCTTCAAAAGTTGGTGTGATTGTCATGACAATTACAGAAGCACTAGAGAGGAAAACGTGGCATTTTCATTTTATTTTGTGAAGACTAAATTATTAACACAGCAGCAACACATTCAGTGCCAAAGTCCCACAAAAAGCATTTCTGAAGTAAATGATGGCCAATGTTTTTTTAAAAAAATCTTCTCTGGAGCCCCATTTTTTTTAACTTGTAAGGGGGGCCCTGGCATCAATATTTTTTTAACAAATATTCTCTGAGGCTCCAATTTTTTTTTAACTTGTAGGGGGGCCCTTACCTCCATTTAAAAAAAACTTTTATGGGGGCCCTGGTGCCACAGTTTTTTTTAAACTTATTAGGGGGCCCTGACCATCAATAGATTTTTATAACTTGTGTGTGTGTGGGCCAGGGTTACCTTTGTTAGCGTTGATGTCTGTGTGGTCTTTTAACTGTGGTGTGGAGTGGTCGGGATCTGGGGTGGGAGAATGTTGTTCTATGGGGCCCTGTGATTTCTAATTGCTGCCCTGCCGAAGAGTAACTGATGATGATCTGATGTGCAGGAGTCCTGAAGACTCCAAGTAGTAAAAGGATGAAAGGAAACATTAGGTGTAGTTTCACCAATATTGAAGATTCCCCTCAACATTACCAATTTACTAAAAAGAGAATACACAATACACGTTTTAGAGAATTAACTGCAGTGGTGTAAATTCTCATTGCATTGTTGTAAATTCTCTCCTCCAGGTGAACTTTCTCCAGTGAAAAGTCTCCAATGTAGTAACCGCACAAGAGAAATCCAGGTTCAGGCTGGCAAATTATCATTAGAAAGATAGAGCAGCCACTTTAAAATCTCATTATTAACATTGCCCTTTCCATGCTACTTTTCCACATATGTCATTTCATGGTGGCGGAAATTCTCTGGAGCAAATTTGCTAGACAATTTTCCCCACTGCTACTGAATAGGAAAAATATACTGGAGAATTTGCACAAATAATTTATGCCAGGAGAAAATTTTCCAGGGTTTTCTTAAAAAGGTGTATTTACATGTTTTTTACTAAATATGAGAAGTGAAAATACACCTGCTGAACTGAGGTGAACTTTGATGAAGTTAGATGAAGAGAGAATACGCATTTCAGTAAATGTGCCTCCAAGTCTCTACTTGTATATATACCTCTGTTGGCCCAGCCTCCCAGCAAGTCCCGATTTTTATTATTAGGGATGCACTGAATCCACTATTTTGGATTCGACCAAACCCCCCGAATCCTGCACGAAAGATTAAGCCGAATAACGAATGGAATCCTAATTTGCATATGCAAATTAGGGGTGGGAAGGAGAAAACATTTTTTACTTCCTTATTTTGTGACAAAAATCCACACGATTTCCGACCCCTAATTTGCATAGGGGCAAATGAATTCGGTGCATCTTTAGTTGTTATGTATATATAACTGGATTATCACCCCGCTGGCTCTGCTTATTGTTAATATGGAGACGTGCGCAGACTTAATGGAACCACTGAGGGTATCAGCACGTAATCTCATTCCTGTTGTCTGTACAGGCTCACCTGGATACCTCAGGTGAGCTGGGTTGTAGAAAGAGATCAAATCATTAGTAGTTTGTAGGTTAGTGCCACATGAGGGCCGACATCTGCCTGCTGACATGCACAGCCCGATTTCAGCCCCTACGTGAGCAGTTACCTCCTACACAAGCATATAGAATGCTTCTCTCCACTTTATGAATAGTAATATGTTGGAGAGAAGCCTATAGGCTGAAATCAGTGCTCCCTTTATCTGCCTTTGAAAAAAACAGTGTCCTCCTGTATGCTGCTACACAGAGCAGAGTGGAGTGCCTGAAATACTTAAAAACAGGCATTTTGAAGCTGATCTCCCCTCCATGGACAAACTAAGAAACTGTTTACAGGAAGTACTGAGTTCAATCCACAGGCGTCTGTCCTCCTCATTAATATTCAGTAGGTGGAGAGAAGCGTTCTATATGCTTGTGTGCCCAAAGTTTTAGCATCTGGAACTGTTGTGTTGGCTCCAGAGCAGGTCTGGACTGGGAGTCAAAATGGGCCCTGCAATTCCAAGTACACAGAGGCCCACAAAGTTCTCCACAGGCCCACTAAATATTGCCTGTCTATGGGACGTTACAGCAGTCCCTCAGCATACCTCCCAACATTCTGGATGTAAAAAGAGGGCCAAAAAATTTTTTTGCCCACAGCACGGCAACATTTTTGTGACCACGCCCATTTTTGAGCCCACACCCCCTAATTACCATGTTTATTTTACTAAATTTGGCAGGTTATGAAAGTTTGAAAATATTTCTCCTTATCTAAACTGTTACAATTACTTATTTTCTTATCTCAAAAGTGTTACAAAGTATCTTATATGAACCTGTTAGCTGTTCTGGGCTCTCTGCCAAAAGCCAATTAAGTTAGAAACTTTGTTTCTTTTTCTGGCTGTTCAGTGCAGAGAAAAGAGGGACTTTCCAGTACAAATGAGGGACAGCGGGATGAGCTCTCAAAAGAGGGACTGTCCCTCCAAAAAAGGGACAGTTGGGAGGTATGCCTCAGATTGCCAGTCAGGGCCTGCTCTGGAGCAAACACATTTGGGTGATTTCGGCAAAGTGGTAATCATCGTACTATTATTATAGTCTATCTATGGAAGCATGTGTCCACCCCTTGGGGGCATAGGCAGAGCAAAGAAGGTTTCGGGAGCCTTAGCCTCCCCCCAAAAAAACAAATATCATACATAAGGCTATGGACACACATGCTGAAGGCTCCAGCAGTTGTCAGCCTGTGTATTATTGCAGGCTGAAAGAAGCAGCTCTGCTCCCTGCCCCTGCTCAATTGATTTGAATCAGATCAGTCTGTGTATTTTTGCAGACTGAAAGAAGCAGATATGCTCCCTGCCTCTCGTCCATTGATTTGAATCCAGTCGGCCTGTGTTTAGTCCTACACAGAGGAGCTGAAGCTGAGGTCAGTCCATAGATTCCTCCTTTTGTGTATTTGTGCTGACCTTAGCTTCAGCTCAGCCTGTGTGCCCATAGCCTAAGTATATACTAATATGTTCTCATATGGAATGACATCTGTTGGATGCTCTACACCAGTGATCCCCAACCAATGGCTTGTGGACAACATGTTGCTCATCAACACTTTGGATGTTGCTCCCTGTGGCCTCAAAACAGGTAATTACTTTATAATTCCTGGCTTGGGGGCAAGTTTTGGTTGCATAAGAACCAGGTGTTATACTTTCCTCCTATTTATAACCTTAACAATCCTCATTTTAAAAAAACATACCAGGAAGGTATCAACCCTGCCTTTATCCTGTGTCTCTCTGCCAGCTGTGATTGGCCAGTTGATTCTGCACAATGCCAGTGAGAGCCACTGTGCCACCCAATGATCAAATTACGTGTAGGCTCTTCTCTGCTCATTCAATCAGTCCTTTGTTTTAGCAGCAAAGTATCATATGCCTACCTCACTTTATTTCCCTTTAATGAGCTCTGTTTGGACCATTAGCAATAAAGGTCTACTGTGGATAAACATGTACATTTATGACTAAGCATAAGAAATATATAGGGCTTACTTTAAAGGGATACTGTCATGGGAAAACATGTTTTTTTTTTTCAAAATGCATCAGTTAATAGTGCTGCTCCAGTAGACTTCTGCACTGAAATCCATTTCTCAAAAGAGCAAACAAATTTTTTTATATTCAATTCAATTTTTTATATTCAATTCATTGTTCTATTGTTAGGCTGCTGGGGGGGGGGAGGGGGTGATATCAATCCAGCATGCAGTACAGCAGTAAAGAGTGATTGACCTGCTGGGCAGCCATCCAAGCACAGGAGACACAGTAGATAGCAGATACGTTTTATAGAATCCCATTGTGTACTAAAGAGCTTATTTGTTATGTGTTGTGTATCCTGTGCCGTTTCTCTTTTTTTACAGCTTGAATGGCTGCCCTCATGGCTACACAACAGCTTGTTTATATGAACTATAGTAGCGTTTCTGAAGCAAACACACCAGTTTTACTAGTGCAGCACAACAGTACATTATCATTTCATTGATTTTTTTGGAGTTACTGTTCCTTTAAGTAATGTGAGTTAAATTATATGGGTTTGGTGTGTCTAAACAGTTAAGATTTAGCCAAATCCTGCAAATGGTGCCACAATTTTGTTAAATCCTGAACTGAACCCTGGGTTTGGTGCATCCCTACTAAATACGCACTAGGTGTCCTTTTGCTTTTTGAGCATTTTAAATATTTGTGTGAATAAAGGGCAAAACATCTGTAATGCAATAAATAAAAGCAGCATCTCTTTCCAAGTGACTAGCAAGGCTTCATGTCTCAGGTTTCCTTCTGTTGTCTCTGCAGCTGGGCCTGGATATGGAAGAGCTGGAGGAGATAGAAGAGGACGCAGGTCTCGGGAACGGTGGATTAGGGCGTCTGGCAGGTAAGGAGCTCGCAGTATATTTGACTTTTCAACAGATCAGGGAAAATAAAAATCTGTTTCTGTTAAGACTGTTCCCTAGATATATATATATATATATATATATATATATATATATATATATATGACCCTTGGCAGGGACCTTTATCAAGGTAAGAAAATACATATATGGAAATCTGTTATCCGGAAACCCGTTATCCAGAAAGCTCTGAGTTACGGAAAGGTCTTCTCCTATATTCATTTTATCCAAACAATGCCAATTTTTAAAAATTATTTTATTTTCTTAATAATAAAACAGGACCTTGTACTTGATCCAAACTAAGATATAATTAAACCTTATTGGAAACAAAATCAGCCTATTTGGGTTTATTTAAAGTAACAGTAACACCAAAAAAAAATAAAGTAAAGTCATGAAAATATCATGCACTGTTGCCCTGCACTGGTAAAACTGAAATTGAAAAATGGCTGTTTTGCCCAGATTAAATAGTGGATACCCAATAATACCATTATGTTCTACTAAGCTTATCTACTGTCTGTTGTATAACAAGAGGCTTTTCTCCTTTGAATGGCTGAGTGCTATGCAGCAGCTTATTTGTATAAACAAAATTTTACCAGTGCAGGACAGCACTGCATTATATTTGTATTACTTTTTGATGTTATTGTTCCTTTAATGTTTACATGATTTTCTAGTAAGACTTAAGAGGGAATTCAACCCCTCTGGCGCTAAACCCCTCCTCACCCCCCCCACCCATAGGCCCCCTTCCCCGACCTACCTCTCCCCCCAGGCAAATGCCCATAAGTTGCTACTTACCCCTCCGTGCAGGTCCCCTCCAGCCTTGTACACAGGCACCATCTTCTCCAGCAACATCTTCTTCATGTGCCCAAAGTTCATGAAGTTCAATCGTTTAACTTTGTGAACTTTGGGCGCATGCGCAGTAGTGTAAACCGGCAAGCGCTGACGGGTCCAGGAATAAGACGTTGCTGGAGAAGATGGCGCCCGTGAACCTGGCTGGAGTTGACCGGCATGGAGGTGTAAGTAGTGATTTAGGGGCATTTGCCTGTGGGGAGAGGTAGGCTGGGAGGGAGCGGGGCCTATGAGGGGAGGGGTTAAGTAGAGTCCTGCGCGGGTCCATTTTTTGGGACCCGTACCCACAACCCGGACCCGCGACCCGCATTCTTACCTGCTTGGACCCCGACCCGTACCCGCAACCCGAGATCCGCAACCCGGACCCGCTACCCGCTGACCATCAATAATCAGGAAGTGCTGTCATTGTAAACCGGAAGTGACATCATCGGAAGTAGCCGTGACCAGAAAAAAAGGAGTAAAACAGGAAGTGCTGTCAATTTATACCGGATGTGACATCATCAGAAGTAGAAATGCTGAGAAAAAGGAGTAAAAATCGCTATAGCGAGGATCCGCGAGCCGACCCTCAACCCGCCAACCTGCAGAACCACCGGCCCGCTTCTACACCCGCACCCAGAAATTCTACGAGCAACCCGCAGGGTACCACTGGATTTTGCGGGTAACCTGCGGGTACCCGACCCGCTGCAGGACTCTAGGGTTAAGCACAGGAGCAGTTGAATTCCTCTTTAAGGTATAAAGATCCAAATTACAGGAAGATCGATTATCATGAAAACCCCAGGTCCCAAGCATTCTGGACTACAGGTCCCATACCTGTATAAATAAATATATGTATTTTTCCACAAAAGGTGATAATCTAAAGTCTTAGTATTTTGAGGTTTTGTTAGCACACCCAAACAATTATGGAGGGCACACAAGCTTGCTTAGGTATGCAAACATGTATCTTAGCACAGAGTTAAGTGCACATGAGACGTTTGTCTGTCCTTTTCCTATTTTTGTAAGTATGACTGAATTGCAGCCTATCGTTTCTGTCCGTGTTTAAGCTTGCTTCCTGGACTCTATGGCAACACTTGGACTTGCAGCTTATGGATATGGAATTCGATATGAATTTGGAATATTCAACCAAAGGATTATGAATGGCTGGCAGGTAAATACAAACCATGTTATATATACACACAGTCACTGCTCATGCTTTCAATAATTCATTTAGTTCAGTGAAATAAAAAATGCATCGAAATAGGATCTAATCCCGCAAGATGGATATTTCCTATATATAGAGTTAATTTTTTTCTATCCTAGGTATTAAAGCATAAGTATACAGTGATGTGAAAAGAAAAGCACTCTCTCTTTCAAAAGTGGGGGTTTTACATCTCAGGAGAGACTGATAATCATCTAATTATTACAAAGCCCTGTAAAATGAGATATATTGCTTTATGACAAGTAACACAGAGCAGACTTCAGTTTGTCATCAATGTTTAAAGGGAAACTGTCATGGGAAAACATGTTTTTTTCAAAACACATCAGTTAATAGTGCTGCCCCAGTAGACTTCTGCACTGAAATCCATTTCCCAAAAGAGCAAACAGATTTGTTTATATTCAGTTTTGAAATCTGACATGGGGCTAGCCATTTTGTCAATTTCCCAGCTGCCCCGGTCATGTGACTTGTGCCAGCACTTTAGGAGGGAACTGCTTTCTGGCAGGCTGTTGTTTTTCCTTCTCAATGTAAAATGTAACTGAATAGTACGCAGTGGGACATGGGTTTTAGTATTGAGTGCTGTTCTTAGATCTAAAAGGCAGCTGTTATCTTGTGTTAGGGAGCTGTTATCTGGTTACCTTCCTTTTGTTAGGCTGCTGGGGGGGGGAAGGGAGGGGCTGATATCATTCCAACTTGCAGTACAGCAGTAAAGAGTGATTGAAGTTTATCAGAGCACAAGTCACATGACTTTGGGCAGCTGGGAAATTGACAATATGTCTAGTCCCATGTCAGATTTCAAAATGAAATATAAAAAAATCTGTTTGCTCTTTTGAGAAATGGATTTCAATGCAGAATTCTTTTGGAACAGCACTATTAACTGATACATTTTGAAAAAAATGTTTTTCCCATGACAGGATCCCTTTAACTAAAATGAAGAAGCGTTGTGTGAAGCAAGTACACCATGACTGCTTCCTTGGTAATTAACACTGTAATTATTCTGTGAACAGGAAGTTTGATGAGGACTATATGATTGTTACTTATATCCTGATATCTGTGGCCCATTAGGCTGTCTGTACTTATAGATACTGATAGAACAATATGATATTAACTTTATTACACATTTCACAAAAAAAGATATTCTGGGCTACATTTATGCATAGGTAGGAGGATGCCATGACATAGTTATACCCATGTTCAAATTTCCTATGAATCTTAATAAGAATGACCGATGGTGGAAGAAGCATTTTGCACAACTAGTAAAGCAAATAGTGAGAAATCTTTTTCATCCATTTCAGGTTGAAGAAGCAGATGATTGGTTGCGGTATGGAAATCCCTGGGAAAAAGCTCGCCCCGAGTTCATGCTTCCGGTCCATTTCTATGGAAGAGTAGAGCACACAGCTGAAGGTTCCAAGTGGGTTGACACGCAGGTTTGTAACAGATTTTTTATATATTTTTTTTTTTTTCACAATGAACTTTATTCAGATCATGACGTCATAGTGGCGCCAAATTCACTTGTGGTATGGGGGTATAAATTTGTACATATGTTGAATACACAGTATCCTTGAAAAAGATCCCCGGGAGGGATCGAAACGTTGGATGGAAATACAACAATAAATATCATTTGAGCACTATGAGCAAGTAGTGTGCGGATCCTTCATTTCTATACTCATTTCTATATATATATATATATATATATATATATATATATATATATATATATATATTATAAACAAGGGAAAGTTGTGCTCACCACTAATTTAAAACCATTAGTGCAATGAGGCTGTGACCACAAAATACACATAGACAAATACAAAGGGTCCTCTGCACTCAACCCATTATCAATCTATTTAAGACATTGGTAGAGTAGAGCACACAACTGAAGGTTCCAAGTGGGTTGACACACAGGTTTGTAACAGATTGTAACTAATATTTCAGGGGAATGCATTAGAAGTAATAAGTTTTCTGTACAGGTATGGGATACGTTATCCAGAAACCCATTATCCAGAAATTACAAAAATGCTGTCTCCCGTAGACTTATATATATTATATATATTAATTAATATAATAATACAAATCTCTTTTAAATGATTTCCTTTTTCTCTGTAATAATAAAACAGAACATTGTACTTGATCCAGACTAAGATATAAATAATCCTTATTGGAAACAAAACCAGCCTATTGAGTTTATTTAATGTTTATATGATTTTCTAGTAGACTTAAGGGATGAAGCTTGCCTATAATATCAGATCTAAATCTTACAAGGGCAGACCTTTCGCAGTTATTGAAGTCAGATTTGATTTCTGAGAGTAGAAACTGTGAGTATTACTGTGAGGCATAAGGGGTATAATGACATCTTTCTTTAGCAAGGAGTCACCACAGGTATATTTAAAGGTAAAATATAACCCCTTTATTACACGTGTAGGTATATTTTTCTTTAAAGGGATACTGTCATGGGAATTTTTTTTTTTTTTTCAAAATGCATCAGTTAATAGTGCTGCTCCAGAAGAAATCTGCATTGCTCAAAAGAGCAAACAGATTTTTTTGTATTTCATTTTGAAATCTGACATGGGGCTAGACATATTGTAAATTTCCCAGCTGCCCCAAGTCATGTGACTTGTGTTCTGATAAACTTCAATCACTCTTTACTGCTGTACTGCAAGTTGAAGTGATATCACCCCCTCCCCCCAGCAGCCTAACAACAGAACAATGGAAGGTAACCAGATAACAGCTCCCTAACACAAGATAACAGCTGCCTGGTAGATCTAAGAACATCACTCAATAGTAAAAACCCATGTCCCACTGCGTTCTATTCAGTTAGATTGAGAAGGAAAAACAACAGCCTGCCAGAAAGCAGTTCCCTCCTAAAGTGCTGGCACAAGTCACATGACCGGGGGGCAGCTGGGAAATTGACAAAATGTCTAGCCCCATGTCAGATTTCAAAACTGAATATAAAAAAAATCTGTTTGCTCTTTTGAGAAATGGATTTCAGCGCAGAAGTCTACCGGAGCAGCACTGTTAACTGAAAAAAAACATGATTTATCATGACAGTATTCCTTTAAAACAAAAAGGTTGGATACAACAGAATCCACTGGAGAAGATATGATTCTTGCAAATTTTAAATGTCCCTAAATACACAATTGCTGTTTGTAGCAAAAATCAATATATTTATCTGTTCTCTCCTCAGATTGTTCTAGCAATGCCTTATGATACACCAGTCCCTGGATACAAAAATAATACCGTGAACACCATGAGGTTGTGGTCAGCCAAGGCCCCCAATGATTTCAACCTGCAAGAGTGTAAGGATACCTTTAACGTTATTTTTCAAGTATAAGCAACCTTTGACTCTCCTGATATTGTCAGACTATAATCCCCAGAACTCCCTTGAGTAGTCAGTGGGATTATGTGAGCTGAAGTACAACAACATCTAGAGGTCTGTTGCTTGCTAATACCAATAACACCAGCATTGTCAAATACAGCTTTTGGGGTCTTTTGTTTCTCACCAGTCTTTTTGTTAAAGGGTCATATTTACAGGCTATTTATTATTTTTTGTTTATATTATGTAGATATGTTCTGGAAAGGCCCAAGACGGCTTGAATGCTTGCTTTATAGCTGAGTGCAACGTATTGTTTTAACTGTTTAGCTTTCTGCTGTGTCCTTCAGTATACAGAGAATAAGTTTGAAGTGCAGACAGAAGCGCCCTTCATACGATCATAACATTCTCTGCATTCTAAGGATTGCATTGAAATTTGTGAAAACTGGCTAGAACTCCTTTCACAACATATACCTCAAAATGAATCATTGGGGGGGGGAGTTCTTTTTTAGTTGAACATTTTTTTAATATAAAAAAATAATGGGCAAAGGTCTGAATAAAAAAAAATCTTGTGTAAGGAGAAATGCCATGATTCCCATTTACCATAAGGACAAATGAGGGACTTTGGAGCTTGCAACTAAGGGGCGATGGCATAAAAAAGAGATATTAGCACCAATAAGTTAATTTTACTTACCAATGAACTAGTACGTGAGTTTATGTTTACCACCTTTGTCTTTAAAGGGGTGATTCACCTTTAGGTTAACTTTTAGTATGTTATAGAGTGGCTAATTCTAAGCAACTTTTCAATTTGTCTTCATTATTTTTTTAATTATTTAATTGCCTGCTGCCAACTAAATACAAATGCTTTGTAAAGCTACACGTGTATTTTTTTTTGCTACTTTTTACTACTCTCGTTCTATCGAGGGCCCTCTGCTATGCATATTCCAGTCTCTTATTCAAATCAGTGCATGGTTTCTAAGTTCATTTGGACCCTAGCAACTGATTGCTGAAATGTCAAACTGGAGAGCTGCTGAATAAAAAGCTAAATAAGTAAAAACACTAATAATAAACAATGGAAACCAAATGCAAATTGTCTCAGAATATCACTCTCTACATCATACTACAAGTTCATTTAATGGTAAATAACCCTTTTAATGGAGTATGGGGCAACTTTATAGAAGACAAAGTTGGTGATAGTGGTGCCATTAAACCCCCCTCTGACCCTCTGGAGATGTGTAATAAAGGCTGGCTGACTGTCTGGAAAGTTATGTAATCATTTTTTACATTTACCCAAACCTTTGCAGATATTTATTTGTCTCAATATTGTTAGTATTAAACCTTCTTTGGCAATGAAATCATAATCTGGCATCTCTAGTAAGACAGGGCTTTTCTTCAAGAGGGTAGCTTTCAGGCCCGGACTGGCAATCTGTGGGTTCTGGCAAATGCCAGAGGGGTTGCTATAAGGTCCCATAGAAAGTCAGTATTTAGTAGACTGGTGGGGGCTGATTGGTCCTCTTTGTATCTGAAATGCCAGGGACTATTTTATTTCTCAGTCCGGACCTGGTAGCATTACCAATAACAGGCTGGGTTTGCTGCATCCACACAAGTGTTTTGTGTAGAGATTGTGGGTTTGTACCCATATAGCACGCTGCATTTACTCTATGTGTGTTTGCTATGCCTGGAGCTGTTTCTAATCAGTAGGTCAGCATGTTTTGTTTGCACCACTACCTGATTGTTGCCTGTTACTTGGCTCCTTCCAGCAGGTTTTTCTCATTGTGGAATGACAGTCCTTGTACAAGTTGTAGAACATTGCCTGGCACTTGTGATTACCACCCCAGCTGGAGAGACACTGGCAGGATAACCATATAAGGGGAATAAGCCTCAGACAATCGCTATTTTAGTTTGAACTCTGCCAAGGTTGTCACGTCTACTACAATTCCAGAAACTCATCACAAATAAATACGTACTTTTCTTGAGCGATTGTATTCTCAAAGGA
>CM044440.1:31126486-31170842 GCA_024363595.1 Xenopus borealis | reverse complement strand
GGGGTTTAGCACCGGAGGGATTAAATTCCCCTTTAAGTTTCTTAAAAAATTAGAATTCAAGATTTATCATACTCTGGCCCTTTAAGAACTATTTGCCACCTAAAACCTGCTGAATTGCTGTCAACAAGAGAGGTTGAGGGATCAATTTTGAGTTGTTTGCAGCCTTCCTGACATTCAAGTTTTTTTTTACAGAGAAAAGACTCTGAGTTTTTAAAATTTTATTTAAGTTTTTGGGTCGCTTACTTTCACCGGAGATTAAAAAATTTGAACTTTTTAATACATTTTGATAGGGGTCAAATTTAAAATTTTGGGGAGTTTAGGGAAGTTTTAAAAAAGCTCACATGAATTGGAAATTCAACCTCTGATAAATGTGCCTCAATGTTTAGCAAAACTACTGCAAAATAAAGAATAAGGCGTTTTCTTCACCTGCATAGAGAACCATAATATAGTCTGTGTATGTAAAACAGGCAGAAAGCAGATCTGTCCCTGCTCAAACAAACACTGTACGTCACTCACATCAGTCCCTGCCCCAGTGGAGCTTACAATCTAAAATCATATTCACATACACCACAGTGCTGAATAAGGAGCCAAATAACCAGCCTGTATGTTTTTGGGAGTATGGGGGGAAACCACCACAAGCACAGGGAGAACAGACATATTCCAAGCTCTGCACAACTTGGGCCAATCAGATTTGTAAGTGTGTGGTTGATAAAGGCATATTCTGTTGCTGCAGAGTTTCTTAAACGAATCAATCATGACAATATTCTAAAGCTGGATCGTTTCCCATTGTATTAAATGACACAGTACGAGTCACACGAAAATCTACGCCTACAAAATCCACCCAAAAGATACAACAGGAATCAACTTTATTGCTGATGATATTATAAAACCCCTTGTGACTCCCAAATCTTCATCTCAGATATTGAAACTTCCTTTGGTTCCCTGGCAGTCAGTTATCTCACCGCCCCCAACCTGATTCCTCCCACGTAGCTTTGTAACTGTGGCTCCTCATAATAATCGGTGGTAGGGCACCAAGTCAGATATCATTGCAAGAAGCCATCATTTCCTCCCCATACACAGGCCCATAAGCTGCCAACTAGGCCAAAAGTTGGAAGACAATTATTGGCATGCATATGGCTAAATGAACATGTCAGATGAAATAAATGAAAACTTACAGTTGGGTTATAATCCAATAAAATCAGCTTTGATTGTGCAGTTTGGATCTGCTTGGCTGCTGGCACTAAGGAGAGCACAAGGCCATCAGCTGACACAGGAGAGCACACACATGTGGAAGGGAAGGGAATTGATGTGTGACTAGGGTTGCCACCTGGCCGGCCTGAACGGTATTTTTGATGGCTTATCCCAATGTTATTAATATAGAGGAAGGCCGGTATTTTTTTTAAGAAAAGGTGGCAACCCTATGGGGCAAATTTACGATTATTCCCCATAATTAGCTCAACCAAATTTGATATTCGATTAGCATTCGACCGTCGTTTTAGGCTACCTTTTATTCGATATTCGATCATTCGACTATCGAATTAAAATGTATTCGATCAGTCGAACAATTTATTAGATCAGTCGAATAAATCATGCGATTCGAACGATCGAAGACGTCGATCGTTCGAATCTTATTCGATCAGGACTTCGACTCAGAAGCCTATGGGAGGGTTCCCATAGGCTTCTATTGCAATTCGGTAGGTCCAATCTGGCGAAGTAGGCAGTCGAATATTTTAAAATGTTTATTTTATTTGCTGATCGAATGATCGAATATCCGATCATTCGAATCTATTCGATCATGCACTATTCGATGATCGATTATGCCTAATTTGCATATTCGACCAATCGAATAGATCCTACGATCAAATATTCCATCGAATTCGATTTTTTTTTACATGAATACATGTGAATTTTGTAAATCAGCTCCTATGTGTGACAGAAATGTATTTTTGGAACTACTTTGTGCAGAGGAACCTGGACATGGACACAGGTGCTTTTAGTGACAACTGATTTCCAGACTGGAGCATCATTTTGTGTTTTCAGATATAGTATGAGCAGAAAGGGGCTTCCCTCACTGCCTTGCACCAGGGAGCACCAACACTGTCTTTAAGATGCAACTGCTACAAAGAATGCTGGGAGATATAAACAAGTCACCAATGCAGTGTCTCTGCTGGATCCAGAACATTCACTACAAACTGCACTACAAGTTAAATCAGTGTAACAATTCAACATTTAATTCCTAAAAGGTTTCCTGGATCTTAATATGAGAATTATTGGAGGGGGGAATGACTGCCTGCCACCTTCTAAAATGTAAAATTCCCAGACTCTTAACGGCACATGGAGCAGCTTTAGGCGAGGACCCTGCATGGTGCTGGCAATGCTGGGTAATAATAAAACAAGGAAAGGTAGTGATCATCCTGAGCTTAGCATCATGGGCTATGTGATGGAACATTTAAGACTTACTGAATATATTTATGGTTTGATCTTACTTTGTAATCTTTCCCCCAACGCTACTCAATCCCTTTGACTTGGATGTCACCACCTGAAGTCTTCTTCTAGAGTCTAGACACTTCTGCCTTGGGCTGGAGCATGTGAACACTAAACCTCTGCCTCAGCAATCTCCTTCATTTCCTCGGACAGAATGATGACATGTAGGACACATGACCAGGCCAGGTGTCATGGCTATCCATGTAAAACAGTTCATGCGTGGAAGTGACATCATCGCAATTTAAAATGGAGGATTATTTTATGTGCCAAAGACAGATTAAGGGAAAATATCCAGAGAGCATTACAAAAGTCTGGTATTTATTCAGTTCTATACCTTTCCTTCTCCTGTTTAACACACCCTGAAATCACCTCTATGTTCTTTGCCTACATTGTTCCCTGTCCCTGTAGTTCACTATAGTAACATTGCCGAGGAACACAAACATAACCGTCTATCAGTCTAGTAACAGAGGCACAAGGGAAGATATATGCTTCACCAGAACACAACACAAATGGCCCAAAACAACCAAAACTTGCTTAACTTATCAGGTCCGAAATATCCAAAATTGTATCCGGTTAATTCCGTGCAAACCTAAGAAACACAATGCAAGACAAAAATGCAGGATTAAAACAAAAAATATCTGTACATGAAATACCTCAGTATTAGTCAGAGCAAAGAGCTAGAGCTGTGCCAAGTCTCTAGGCAGCCAGACAAGAAGCCTTACTATCTGTATCATCACATTGAACAGACAGAAGTGGGTGAAGTCCTCTGCATAGAGCTATAGATTGACACCCAGTCTGTATACTGACTCCCAAAGCCAATTCAGCATCCAAAATGGTGAATTTGCACCCAACATAGGGGAGCAGCTTCCAAGTGCAGTCAGTGTTAATAGAGCACCACCACAGCAGGGCCTCCCACCAACTGGGAATCCACTCTGGTTACTCTTGGGTTTTAAACTAATAAAAATCACTTAAGTGAAACACAGGGTGTGCATTTACCACTAGATGTGCTGTTATAGGCAGCTGGGATAAAGTCCCAGGCCCTAAACCTTCACAGTATAATGCAAATGCAGGCTCATTTTCCAGCCTT
Source organism: Xenopus borealis (assembly GCA_024363595.1). Lineage (NCBI taxonomy): Eukaryota > Metazoa > Chordata > Amphibia > Anura > Pipidae > Xenopus > Xenopus borealis. The sequence continues at coordinate 31,167,271 of CM044440.1, read as the reverse complement.
ATTGCACATGTATTATTAGAGGTTCTTTAAAAAATAAAAGCCTTGTGGTCAAAATAAAGTTTGGAATATACCCATAAGTTGCAATGGAGGGAGGTTTCAACTCCGGTGTTATTATGAAAAAATAATATATATATATATTTGTAATATTTTGGGTGCCTTGGGGATGGGAACTTTGAAATAAGTGTGCTATTTGACCAGCAAAACACAGCTCTTGTATTCTGGGTAAAAATCTTGCACAACCTCCTAAAATGTATTATCCTATGTCCATGTATCCCCTGTGCAAATACCTCCACCATTGAAGCTACTGCTGAGACACTTGTGGCATCACAATGCATATGGGCCCACCCATCTAAACCCTGACAAAGGGACACCACAAATGTGTTCAACTAGAATCCAAGGATAATTCCGTGACCAATTCTAAATGACAACAGATGCCCCAATGATCATTTCTTAATGACAGCAGATGTCCCATAGTGCTTGGTTCCATTAGAGTCCGGCCTTTATGTTGCAAGGCTTATGGGTAAACAATAAGAAAGACATAAACTCAGATGTCCCATAGAGGGTTGTTCCATCACAGTCTGGCCAGTTATGCTGCAAGGCGTTGGGCTAAATAAAAAGAAAGATACCTCCTGCAGTGGAATTGTTTGTACCCCAAAGCATAATGTGTAGAAGGGGAAGCACAGTAGCAGTAGTGACTCCAAAGCTCTGGGGTTTGTTCGTTAACTGCAGAAGTTTCATAGGTTGCTGGTACATAAGTCTTCATGCTAAGGGACAGCTGGGTTGTCTGGTTTTGGTGGGTTTATTGCTGCTCAGTGTTTCCCAGGAAATCCCTGAAAAAAAAGGATGTAGTGAGTGCATAACCGACATATTACAGGCTCATCATGACATTGCTGTGTGTCACCACAAACAAAAATAAAAAAGGCTTTAATTCTATGAACTTTATTTGATGTAAAATATTTAAGAACATATCCCTCAGTAACCGGCAATGTGTTAATTCCCCATCCTCCTGTTTTATTCCAAGTCTAATAAACCCACATTGTAGCTCTTGTTGACCAATTTCCCATGCTTTTCTCCTTTTTGGCCCAGTGTATTAAAGGGGTTGTTCGTAGGGTTGCCACCTTTTTATAAAATTTCCACCGGCCAGTAGTGGGGGGGGAACAAAAGGGGCGGCAGTGATGTCAAAAGGGGTGGAGCCACTGCACGCAATGGCCAGAAGGAGGTGAAAAAGGTACATTTTGATCAGATGGGGGGCCGGGCCAAGGGTTTTTGTTAGGGGTATTACAAATTTACCAGCAGTTACATTTAAATTATATTGTAATACTGACAGCGGCCTTGGGTGGCAAGTTGTTTTCAGATAGATCACCAGAAATAATTTTTTCCAGTTACTTTCTATTTTCTATTTGTGACCGTTTTTCTGACATTGTGTAAAGTGTCATTTTGCACCATCTAAAGCAGCTCTGGGAGGGGGGTCATCGACCCTGTAAGTTGTCGGCGACCGTATAAATTATACATTTAGTTGATACATTTCTTATCTCTGTCCTTGCTGAGCAGAATCTCTGGGCTTCATTACAGGCAACTGTTAGAATTGATACAATAGTTTCTAATACTCTTTAGAAATACATCAGAAGGGGAAAGCGGAAACTTTAAACTACAAAAACAGAATAGAAAGTAATCGGAAAAAGGGCCAGTTTTGACTGACTAGGCAGCTGCACATACCATTTTGCTGAAATGGGAAATGCCTGACAGTCCAGAAACATTTAGTAGACCATTTTGGAGCTGTTAAGTGAAGTACTGGTGCTACGGGTATGTCTCATTAAAGTTAAAGGGCGACGATGAGGCCCTCAAGCATGAATGTATTCTATTTCTAGGTCAGAAAACAATGAACAATGCGGCCAAATCTCTAATCTCTGCACAGGTAGTACTTCTAGCAAGCAGGGCTCTGACCTTTCCTGAGCTCTCCAGAGCCAGCTTACGTACACAGCACTTCTTGTTATTTCTACAAGTGTCTCTAATTCAATAGCAGCCATTGTGTTCCAGCTGAAAGATAACAATTAGCCGTGGCACAAAGAGACTTTTGTGCTGTCATTTAATATACGCGTGGACTAGTGTATGTTGTATTAGTTATTAAGATTTTGGTCCTCCAGTGGTTGTTTGTGCTGTTGTACAAAGATTTTTGTACTAGCCCAGTGATCCCCGATCAGTAGCTCATGAGGAACTTGTTCTTCCCCATCCCCTTGGATATTGCTGTCAGTGTCCTAAAGGCAGAGGCTTAGTTCTGAATTCCAGGCTTGGAAGCAAGTTTTAATTGCATAGAAAATAAGTATAGTGCCAAGAAGAGCCTCCTGTATGATGCCATGACCTAAAGCAGTCCTTGCACCACCAGCCTGATAGATCTGGTTGGCCTGCAGACAATAATGGTAATAGATTGGCCAACCCAGCATAGCTGGAGAGAAAATGTTAGCAATGTGGATACAATTGCTAAGAGTTGCAGTAGCTGCACAGCACAGCCCCATCCCAAGTCAATGAATAACATTCTCTTGGAAGACCCCCAAACTACACACAAGAGTCCTGCTTACTGCTGTACAGATGTGACCAAAAGTACAGTAACTAGAGAACATGCCATAAAACTGAGCTAGCACGGGGAAACACCAAAGCTTGCGAGGAGTTAGGCATCCCTTTCAGTGTAAGCTATGTGAAAAGAGTAAAATCTAAAGCATGCAGGTACAGTCCTCTCTTAAACCTTTCCTTACTGATACAGGAAGAAAAAACGTGTTTAGTGAGAGGGGTCAGAATAGAATAAACAATAGTGTGAACACGTCTTTCTATTTGGTAAAATAGAGCAACAATGGGGACATAGATTTATAAATGTTTTGCTTCATTTTCAGTGGCAGATTTGGTGCAAAGGTCATACAAGCCCATATGCAATAGGGCTAAAAGTAACATTACTGACAAACAAGACTCCAGGAACCCATATGGAATCTTAATGTGACAGACAGAATATGGCACTGCTGTATGAGATACTTATGTATGGGAGGCAGCAGTGCAGGCAGGGAAATATCAGAACACCATTCCCTACATGAACTCCTTATTTTCAGAGAGGAAGTGAGCTTCTTGTTATGGTTGCTTTTGTTTGTTTATTAAAGGTAAAACATATTTCCATCAGCCATAACATGATCATTCACTTAGGATTTTGTAGAAAAGGCACATAAACTGAACTGAACTAAACTTCTAAATAGAAATATAAATGTATTAAATGTTTGTTTGGCATGTTTATGCGCACCGTGAATCATAGGATTCCAGGGGGCGGCCCTTATTTTTTAAAATGGCAATTTTCTATTTATGATTACCCAATGGCACATACTACTAAAATGTATATTATTATGAAAATGGTTTATTTACATGTAGCAGGGTTTTACATATGAGCTATTTTATACAATATATTATTATAGAGACCTACATTGTTCGGGGAATATAGTACAGCCCTTCGAGGGCAGGTTTAGAGACTTTTTTTTATTATCTGGCTCCAGCCTTCTACAGTCACAGTACATGAAGCTGAAGCAGCAGCTGTAGTTCCACTGTGCTTTGCTGAGAAGTAGGGTTGCAACGTTTTCTTGAAAAAAATACCGGCCTTCCTATATATTTATCTTTATCTGTGTAGGGGTATTTAATAAAAGGGGTTAAATTCTCCTTTAAAGGCATTCACATCCCCCATACTACATACAGCACATTTCCTTAAAAACAACTGGTCCCTCTATGAGGTTGCTCTCCATGTCCCACTCCTCGCACCATGCTTTGCATTACCTTGCACAAATGACACATAACAAATTAAAACAGGCTGCCCCAAGTCTGGATTTATGGCTGTAAATGTGATAGTTCTGGATTAAAAAGTGACTGCATGAGTAATTTGTATGTTCACTTCCAGGAATACTTGAGTGACAGCTTTAAGGGAATGCTACATGTATCACATGGGTCATGTGGATATTTTCTTTTATATGAAGGCTTTCATTATATTTATTGCATAGTGGAAATGTGGGGGTTCTTTTGGCCCTTCTTACCCTAATCCTCCTGTATGATAAGAAGAAAAAATAAAGACACCAGTTCAAAGCTGCTCTAGTTCCCTTCACAACATTCAAACCTTTCTGGTGCCATTGCCCTGGGGTCACATTCTACGTAGAAGAAACCAGAGAAGTTTAAAGAATTTTTTTCTCCCCAAGACAAGCAAAAACTGCTTTACCTCAGTATCTGGCGCAACTCTGGGCTTCGGTATATGTACTTGTGTCTGTATCCCAGATCTTTGTGGAATGGAACAAACTGGACTTTGTAGTCACGTAGACTTCGTGCTGGGGCCGCGATGTTGTAAAGCTGCAAAAGTTTATGAACACAGCCATGAGTGAAAAATACACCCACCGTGGGATAAATTAAGGAAGAGAGATGCCCTTTATGGGATGTATGCACTCATCAGGAGTACTGCTCACACCTTGTTATCATTCTCACTTTTCCCTAACAACAAGGACATAAACAACCGAGTGCCATATGTTGTAATGATTACAAACCATCAAGACTTGTGTAGGACTAACAATAGAAACGCAGAGTTCTATAAAACTAAACTGAAATACAAAAATGGATTTGTGCTTTAATAGCCACTCACAAATGAGTCATCAGCTGATGCCATAACTACTTTATCTATATATCTAGAAGCCAATCCTCATCTTAAGGGGAGATTTGGGGGAGATCTGTCGCCTGGCGACTTCACGCCGCGACTTTTGAGGACTCGCCAGGCAATTTTGAGCGACTTTTAAAATCGTGGGAGATTCGGGGGCGAGAAGTCGCGGTGAGAAGTTGCCAGGCGACAGATCTCCCCCGAATCTCCCTGTCTGGCCTTAGCCTTAAGTAAAATTCAACCCCCCATATAATAAAACCCACTACCCCCTACCCTACATAGTCCACCCTGCCTGCTCCTGCCCACACAGGTGATAACCCTTTAATTGCCCCTAATACAGTAATTACTCTTAATCCAGTAATTACCCTTAATCCAGTAATTACCCTTAATCCAATAATTACCCCTTGTTGTAGAGTCAGTGCAGCAGAGCTCACAGGCGCCATCTTTTGCACTTCGGTAATGTTCGTAAAGTGAACTCCGTATTGGTGCGTGTGCAGTTGAAGCAATCTTCTGGTTCAGGATAACTGCGCATGCCACGAAAGTGACGTAAATAGCAGAAGGGAAGGAAGAGGACCCGAAGATTACCGAAGCACCAGAAGATGGCGCCTGTGAGCTCTGCTGCACTGACTCTGCAATGAGGGGTAATTACAGGATATGGGGCAATTACTGCAGTATGCGGGCGGTAGCAGGGAGGGGGGACTATGTAGGGTAGAAGGTAGTGGGTTTTATTAGATGGGGGTTGAATTAAAGGGTACACGTCACCTGAAATAATTTCCCCACAAGAAGTGTGGACTAATAGAGCCCACACAACAGTTGGAGGAAATCTTTTTTTTTTTTAATTCAATAATAATTCAGATTTTATAGTTAAAAAAAACTCACATTTTTCAAGTTTTGCCATTCAGACTTTAATGAATAACCCCCTAAGTGTTGTAAGACCACAAAACGCATACGGCTATAATCTGTGTTTTTGAACTTCAATAAACTCCTGCTTTTTAACTGTAATTGCCTGGAGTACTGTTCTTTGAGTGCCTGTTCTAGGACCAAAATAGTTTTGGTGAGGGCTAAGCAATTGTTAGACAGCAGTGAGGCCAGACCTGCTTTAATATACTAGGAATCTCTTTGGACATCAAAACTGCAAGGTAAAGGTAAAAATATAAAAACCTGTGTCTGCATAATGTCAGTGAAATGCATGTCCTTTAATTATGCTACAAATGCTATTTTGTAAACCTTAAGATATTATTAACCAAAACATTTCTATGAATTACCTTTTTTCCAAGATGGAATGGAATAACGGGGTCATCTTCTGCGTGTAAAATGAGCAGGGGACAGGAGATATATTTCACACTAAAAAAAAAAACAAAGAGACAAGAGGTATTTGTTACTCTGCAATAAAAGTCTAGAATCTATAAACAGACAGAAAAAGCCAGAGCACTTTTTAAATACTTTAAAACAGGGGAGAGAAACTGTACATCCCCTTAATTTCCACTTACTCAGCAGTGCTGCCGTACTTTAGAGGATGGACTGTTTTTACCTGTACATCTTGTAGAGTTAATATTTCAGTCCAAATTGCAGCTGATGAACTACTGAAGGTGCTAAAGGCTGTAGTTCAATTACTGCTAGTGTGCTGCAAGCTGGATGCCTTTGTTATCTAGCATTAAAGGAACAGTAACACCAAACATTGAAAGTGTTTTAAAGTAATGAAAATATTGTGGACTGTTGTCCTGCACTGGTAAAAAGGCTGTGTTTGCTTCAGAAACACTACTATAGTTCATATAAATAAGGTGCTGTGTAGCAATGGTGGAAATTGAAAAAAATTGAAAAAAGTCTATATGGCACAGGTTAATTGTGGATAATACCATTATGTTCTACAGAGCTTATCTGCTATCTGCTGTGTAACCTCAGCCTTTTCTCCTTTGAATGGCTGCCCCCATTGCTACACAGCAGGCGAACAGGTGCAAAGTCCTGAAGCGGCGGAAAGACCCGAAGTCACGAAGGAGCCAACACTGAAGTCCTGAAGCAGCGAAAAGAAACAAAGTCACGAAAGGAGCCGACACTGAAGTTCAATTCTACCGACACCAATGTGGGGTTTTTTTTTATCCCCTGGTCACCAATGTTTTATTTTAATACTCAATAGGCCCCTGCCACCAATTTTTTTAAAAAAAATTTTTGGGGCCCCAATTTTTTTTAACTTATAAGGGGGACTCTGTCACCAATGTTTTTAGAAAAAATATTTTTTGGGGTCCCAATTTTTTTTAACTTAATTTTTTGTTAAAAAATATTTTGGATGTGGAGTGGGAGGGATCAGGGGTGGGACTTGGGCACCCCGAAAATTTTGTTGTATGGGGCCCATTGATTTCTAATGTAGGCTATATATATATATATATATATATATATAATACACAAAAGCCGTAAATATCTTGCAAATTATATCCTTATAAACGGCGAGTTCTGATGTCCTTTCTGTCACATGACTCACTGAAACTTGTGTATTATAATAAATAAAGTACCCCCGTTTGCAAAATATGAGGATATTAGAAGTTACGTCGGAGTTCCACGACCTGTATAAAAACACTCGGCCTTCGGCCTCGTGTTTTTATATGGTCTTGAAACTCCTCGGTAACTTATAATATCCTTATATTTTACAAGAGGGGGTACTTTATTCACTATATATAAACAATAGTAGTGTTTCTGAAGAAAACACACCAGTTTTACAATGCAGGGCAACACTGCATTATATTTTTATTACTTTAAAATGCTTTTATTTTTTTATGTTACTTTTCCAAAGGAACACTGTTCTCTATTACTGGTAAGTCACTCAAGACAGTGTCAAGTAACAGAGGCAGATGGACCTTCTCGGGTGAAGGCATCGCTGTCACTTACTTGTCATCATTAGCAAACTTAATGCCACTTGCTGTGATGGTATCTAAGAAAAACCAGTCAAAGCCTGGGAAATATCTATATATCTAAAAGAGACAAAAAAGTAGCATTATAGATCCCATCAGACAGAAACTTCAGTGCTATTTGACACCAGACCTTTCTGCATGCTCTATCCAAAGGATAATTTTTATAAAACTACGCAATACACACCTTTACTTACTGCTTAGTTTAATGCTAAATTATGTAGGTCTCTTTGGTAGGCAGGGTCTTATAATACCTGTAGTATCAGCACAATTTATACTTGCCACAGAAAATGGATGGCTCTTTGCTTCTTCTCGAATATTGGTAAATGGAGATTCAAGGATCAGGGCATCAGGAGGAGTTTCTGCAAATATAAAAAACATTGGCAGTTTATCTGTTATGTACAAATTACCTAGAAATGTAGGTATACAAGCAGATTATTAGCGATGCAGCAGTACTGAATGACATTATGCTACGTTACATTTGTGAGTACAAAAGCCTAGAGAAGATTATGCCTATAAAGTCAGTATTTTAGATACATAATCAATGAATACAAAGTGTGCCAGTGGCACTGCACATGCTCAGAGGGAAGCTGTTTATATACTGAACTCACTGGACCAATCTAACGGTTCAGCATTTCTATAGTAGTAATGATCCAGGTCTTCAAAGTTAACATAGGAATTTCCCATCATGCATGTTTTTAGGAGTGTCTGTGACACTCACATGCTCACTGGGCTCTGAGCAGCTGTTGAGAAGATAAACTTAGGGGACGTCATAAATGATCCAGCAGAAAATGAGGTTGGCCTTTCATATCAGCTGATGCTTCAGGGCTGATTATTCAATTCTTGTGTTAGTTGTACTCGTTTCTGTGCTGCCATGTAGTCATTATCTGTATTTTGGGGAAAATAAAATTCCCATGACAGTATGCCTTTAATTTAACTTTAGTTCTCCTTTAGGGTGTAACAGACAGGGAGATTAGTCGCCCAACGACAAATATTCTCCCCGAAATACCTTACCGCCGGCAAGAATAGGAATCACCAGCAGGATGGCATAAGAATCGTTTCGGATTTCCAAAGCCACTCCAAGTTTCCTCGTGAGGAAACTTCGGGTAACTTCCGGCGGGAAGGCATTTGGGTAGATTATTACTGGCCCGCAGTAGAGAATATTTGTCACTGGTCGAATAATCTCCCCGTCTGCCACCACCCTAAAAGTGAGTCAATAAAGAAAATGAACATTGTGTAATTATCTGTACTGTTTATCTAGGGTGCAGAAGGTTACATATTTGTAACAGGAGAATCGATTCACACCAGTCACACCTTTGGTACTCAGAATGTGTTTTTAAAGATTCCAGTTCAGTTAGATCTGGCAGTGGTTCAAGCATTCTGACAGATGAACTATGCCTACTGAGAAACCAGCCATTCAGTGGTAGGGAGATATTTAAAAACAATGCACACGTCTGACTCCTGAGAAGAGAAGTATGAACAAGCTCATCAGTGGAAAAATGGAGCCAAAGATGTTGCCCATAGAAATGAAACACCCTGTACAAATTATGCACAAAGAATAGATTGAATCCTAATTTTTTTTAATCTGGACTCTACTCATTTTAAGATTAAATTGGTTTAGATTTAAAAGGAATAGACTCATAGCTACACATTCTAATCCGCAAATAGATAGGTTAACTATTTTTCTCGAATGTGCCGGTGTAGTTATGAGCAGAACTTTGAATGCCATGGTTTTCTGAAGGTGGTGGCACACGGGGAGATTAGTCACCAAGCGACAAATCTACTCTACTGCAGGCAACTAATATCTGGCTGGCAAGAGTGCGAATCACTGGCATACGTATTGCTTCGGTTTTCCGAAGTCGCCCTAAATTGCATCAAGGGGAAACTTCAGGCAACTAAGGAAAACGAAGCAACAAGTATGCCATCCCACCAGAAATTTATATTGCCGGTGGGAAGGCATTTTGGGGAGATTAGTCACCCACAGTACAAAAGATTTGTCGCTTAACAACTAATCTCCCCATGTGCCAGCACCCTTAGAATAAACTTTGGGGATCAGAATATACCTTCCAGTTGTCCAGTTTTTTGTTTAAATGGAAAAAAAGTAACAAATCATTTGCATTTGCACTAAAACTGCCACAGTTTTTGCAGAAATTGATGGCTTTCATTAAAGTTACCTCCATCCAAAGCTTTTACTTGAGTGCACACGTTTTGGCATTGTGCCCTGCCAGTCTGTGTGATTCCATTGTGTGCATTGCACCAACTGACAAAGAGGAATATTGGCGCTGCCACTGTTATGGCAGCCAGCTTCTAAACACACACCAATTTTGCTTTAAGAATTGCACATAGGCATCATTTAGCTGGTGAGCACAAGAAATGACAAACACCTGTCTCAGTTACAGTTATGTTCAATGTACAATTGTTTGTGTTGATGTACTGAACACTTTCCAGGAACATGATACCTAGTGTTTCAGATTATATCATTATTAGCCATTATGCTGGTATGTGGGAATACCAATTCCTTTGTTCGTATCTGCACAGGTACTGTATGTGATACAGACATTTCCCATTCAAATTAAGTCCACAAATTTGACATCCATGCATCCGAAATAAAAACTACAAACACAAAAGGTTTAGAATCTAAGAGCCACGCAATGCAGCACTAGTATGATATTCAATTGTCAGTAACAAATGGAGACAATATTGGAGCTTTACCTCTTTCACAAAGTCTTCTTACTAGATTGGTTGCAACCCTGGAAGAGGAAACAGTGAGTCAGATCTTCATCATCGAGTTCTCTAAATTTATACAAAGTTTTGTTGGCTTAAAGGAACAGTAACATCAAAATTTTTTACAAAAAAATTTGTTATAAAACAACGAAATAAAAACACCAAGAATTTAAAATAGAAAAGCCTTTATTAAGAAATAACTTACAGAAACTCCACTTCCTTGCCTGTTCAGAAAAGGTGACATGGCGATCATCCATTCTGCTAGGCTTGATTTCTCTTCCCTGGATATTCACTGACAGCACGTAGATCTCCTTCTCTTCATCATCCCCTCACTTCGCTCTTCTGCCGGGGAATCCGCACAAGTAACTTCTTTCAATATGCCCAAGTGCTGGCGATTCCCTTGCTTTAGCGGAGAGGAAGATTGCCTGCGGCAGCACTCGGTACCAGGTTTATTCATTTTCTACAAGGGAGCGCACATGACAACAGGCAACAGGCTGCTCGCTGGAGACAGAAGAGGCGGGCTGGCGGACTGCCTGCCTCAGCGCTCAGTACCGGGTTTATTCTTCATTTCCTACAAGGGAGCGCACATGACTGGCAGGTGGGTTTAGCCAGAGGGACGTGGGGACTTTGAGCCTAGGGCACTATAGAAGGACCCGATCAGCTGAGGCTTTTCCCTGTCTGTTTTTGCTGCTTCTATGAGATACACGGTTCAGACTGCATTAGTTGCCCCTAAGTTATTGCCCTTGCAGTGTAGCACAAGCAACTCTCTAGATCTTGTGTTGACTGTTGCAGGGAACACCGCTCTTCCTCCCACGCTGCCATTTCCCCATCGGCTCCCTATTCGCCCGTGTCCTGTTGCAGCCAAGTCCAGTGTATCGGCAGGCGGCAGTCATGTGCGCTCCCTTGTAGAAAATGAAGAATAAACCTGGTACCGAGTGCTGTCGCAGGCAATCTTCCTCTCTGCTAAAGCAAGGGAATCGCCAGCACTTGGGCATATTGAAGGAAGTTACTTGTGCGGATTCCCCTGCAGAAGAGTGAAGTGAGGGGACGATGAAGAGAAGGAGATCTACGTGCGGTCAGTGAATATCCAGGGAGGAGAAATCGAGCCCAGCAGAATGGACGATCGCCATGTCGCCTTTTCTGAACAGGACAGGAAGTGGAGTTTCTGTAAGTTATTTCTTAATAAAGGCCTTTCTATTTGAAATTTTAATTTGTCTTGGTGTTTTTATTTCGTTGATTTCTAACGAATTGTTTTGTAAAAATTTTTGATGTTACTGTTCCTTTAACACTGGGATGAAATCAGTTGCAGGACAATAACCCATAGCAGCTAATCAGTAGTTTTCTTTGCACAATCCACAGTAGTTTAAATAATGAAATGGGTTGCAATGGGTTACACCACTCAGGCAAATATGGCAACTCATCACTTGCAAATGCTTTACTGACGATAAAGATGTAAATCGCTGGTGAGAAAAAGTATACTCCACTCCCACTTTGTGAAGTAGCTTTAAGTTGTCTCTTGATTATTGCCAGTGGAGAAAGCATTTGCTGGAGATTAGTTGCACATTTACTGAAGGAGACAAATCTCCATGTGTGCCGTCACCCTGGGTGGAATTATATATATATCCACTGGTGATGGGCTACAAACATCTTCTCTGTAAGTTACTGTAACAAGTATGTTCAGTTCGGCTTATTATTTCTCTCTTGTCTGACAGAAGTTTAACTTAGTTTGTCTGTTATACTAAGGTTAAGGGCACACAAAGCACTGGCTCTTTTTTAAGGCTGAGAGAAGGGGCTGAAAAAAGATTTGGCATTTTTGCTAAGCCACCACACTCTAATTAAGTAAATTATGTGCCTAAAATATATACATACTAGTAATATACAGGACCAGAAATATGCATTTTAGTACGATATCAGCACTTAATGTGTACTGGAGCTTCTGAGATGTGTTATTTTTCCTCCTTATTTCCGAACATCAGTATACCTTTTGGGTTCATTGTTGGTGGCTTACCCTGTGCCTAATGAGTGCCCCCATATGTAAACTGGATTGTCTCCGCTCCGTGCCTTTATCCAATCAAAAGCGTGCAGAGCATCATAGGTCATGCCGCTCTCTGATGGAGAACCCGCAGAATCGCCCCATCCTAAAATAAAGATTGGTTAGATTTTTTTTTTACATTATTTCACTCAGGTCAGGTTACACAGTTCAAGAAGATGTTGAACTGAGAGAAGGTTAACATGATATCTGTAATATTATTATAAAAAACAATATGGCAGATACCATACTGCTTTGCTCAAGCACAGAATAGTGGTGGTCAAAATACTTGTAACTGCCTGTTAACACTTCCTGTAGAGTTGTATAGGAAACACCCTGTCCATGAAGAGTCCTGGAGTGATGGTCCACCTATCACTGCAAAGACTGCTATGGGCAAATCATTTCTTATCCATTTCTACAGGAAGGGTTAGAGGAATGGTTAGAGGAATGGAAGACTTAAATTATGAGGGTAGACTGTTGAGGTTTGGGTTGTTTTATCTGGAAAAAAGGCGCTTGCGAGGGGACATGATTACACTTTACAAATACATTAGAGGATATTATAGACAAATATCAGGGGACCAGAGGATCACCGCACCAGAGGCCAGACTAGAAGAAAAGAACTTTCATTTGAAGCAGCGTAGGTGGTTCTTCACAGTGAGGACAGTGAGGTGCCGGGTGATGTTGTGATGGCTCATTCTGTTCATGCTTTTAAGAGGGGTTTGGATGATTTTTTGGACAGACATAATATCAAAGGCTATTTTGATACTAAACTAAATTAGTTTTTACTAGATATTTGATTAACATTCGATTATAGTTTTAGGCTACCCTTTTATTCGATAATTGATCATTCGATGATCGAATAATGATCGAATAATGATCATTCGAATGAACTATTCGATCATTCGAATGAACTATTCAATCATTCGAATGATTCGTACGATTTGAACGATCAAAGTCATGGATCGTACAAATCCTATTCAATCAGGACTTAGCCTCAGAAGCCTATGGGAGTGCTCCCATTGCAATTCGGTAGGTCCAATCTGGAGAAGTAGGCAATCGAATAAATTTTAATATTTAAATCCTTCGCTGATCGAATGATTGAATATCTATTCGAATGTATTCGATCATTCGACCATTCAATATTCGATGATCGAATATGCCAAAATTTGCATATTCGACCAATCGAATAGATCCTACGATCGAAATTCGATCGAATTCGACTGAACTTCGGTCTATTCATGTGAATTAAGTACATCGGCCCCTTAGTATAGCTATGGGCATATATGGTTTGTGTGAAAGAGTGTAGGGGGGGGTGTGTATGCCGGGTTTTAATTTGGAGGGGTTGAACTTGATGGACTTTGTCTTTTTTCAACCCAATTTAACTATAAGATTAGCAGCAATTTAATCATCCAGTAGTTGGCAGTAGTGTATACACTCAAACAGGCAGAAGCAAAGTTCTTTGCAAAGCCCAATCTAAGGAACAGTAACACCAAAAAATTTAAGTATATTAGTAATGTGTAGTAAAGTAGTGTAGTAATAAAAATATAATATATAGATTGCTCTGCTCTGGTACAACATGTGTTTGGTACAGAAGCTTTATATTAGCTTATATAGACAAGCTGGGGCAGCCATTCAGGCAGGAAAAAAAAGGAGAAAAGGCACAGGATAGACAGCAGATAACAGATAAGATTAGTAGTATACAATAGGATTCTTCAGAAATTCTCTGTTATCTACTGTGTATCCTTTGTTTGAATGGCTGCCCCCATTGCTACACAGCAGCTTGTTTACATAGGCTATAGTAGTGTTTTTGTAGCAAACACACCAGTTTTACCAGTGCAGGGCAATGATAAATTATATTGTCATTCCTTTAAACACTTTTTTGATGTTACTGTTCCTTTAGAACAGAAGCTAAACTGCTCTAATAAACTGGTTTTCTATTTAAGCAAATGCTTTGTGACTTAGTGATTGTTAGTAACATTGATTGATTCTATTCTGCCTCATACAAAGATGAATCGCCCTCAAGATTTACTCAGCAGATGCCATTTTTCATCAATAATGAACACCGATATTGTTTCCATGGTGCACATAGTCATGGTTTCAAACCAACTGGCACAAGGACTAATTGATCACATATTTGGCCACGTGCCTGGTACTGGGTCAGTGAATGGTATTACTGTGCAGATGTGGACCTATGCTATTCTGGGATGGCCAATACACATCCCAACCAAGGTCACTGGTGACCTGATTTGCTATTTTGGATGAGCATCTTTAGTGTAATCCTTCCAAATGTACACGGAAATCAGTTGTAAGACCTGGCACAATATGTGGCCACACTATAACTTTACACTATATTTGACTGCATGTGAATATATTTTTTCATCTTACCAAATGCAAATGAAAAAGTTGTTCTAGCTCAGCTAGAATACCAACTAATAGAATAACTTAGGGCAATGGAAGATGAGACATTTTGTTGGTGTGCTTCAACTCTTCCAGCAGAGTCGGTGGTTGACAAAATATCCCGTCTGCCATAGCTAGAGTTGCCACTTTTTCTGGAAAAAAATACCAGCCTTCCTTTATTTTTGATGTTTTTTTCTATTAATAACATTGGCATCGAGCATCATTTTTACCAGCCAGGCTGGTGAAATACCGGAGAGGTGGCAACCCTAGCCATAGCTCTAGTACAGAATATTATAATACTGCCTCCACATAAAAAATAAAGTGAAAAATAAAGGTTTAGGAAAGATTAAGGGGCATAGCCCTAGTACAGAATATTATAATACTGCCTCCACATAAAAAATAAAGTGAAAAATAAAGGTTTAGGAAAGATTAAGGGCCATAGCCCTAGTACAGAATATTATAATACTGCCTCCACATAAAAAATAAAGTGAAAAATAAAGGTTTAGGAAATATTAAGGGGATTAAAAGAAATAATTTAAGCATAATTTTTACCGGCCAGGCCGGTGAAATACCTCCCAGGTAGCATCCCTAGCCATAGCCCTAGTACAGAATATAATAATACTGCCTCCACATAAAAAATAAAGTGAAAAATAAAAGTTTAAGAAAGATTAAAAGAAATAGCATCGGAGGATGTGTTCCAGCACAGGCTAATTGAGCTCAGCACTACTGAATTCTGCAGGGACAGCCTCAAAGAACTAATAAGATTATTTTTCTTACTGAATATAACATATTAATAGCTCGTCAGATAGTTTCCAAGCCTTGTCATTGCTGATCATGCACACCCACACACAGGCAAAACTAACACACTCCATTAAAAGCTCTATATTCATAGTAAAGGGCAAGTTACACTGGCCAGTTGGTCCTGCGCGGGTCCATTCTTTGGAACCTGTACCCGCAACCTGTATCCTCCATACCTAACAAAAGGCACTAAGCTGATTGGTTAGCAAACCAGTAATAAAATGTGCACCTTTTATTACAACCCTCATGTATTATCTATCATGGGATAAGGTGAATTACTGCTCAGTTTGAACTGGCAGTTTGACTTCCCCAGTCTACCTTTTGCCTTATTCTGGGGCGAGAGTTGATCATCCAATCACCAAATCAGTCATTACTCTGGTGTACAATAAGATCTTGGATAAAGGGTTTTAGGTTATACACCATTGGAAGCAGGTTGGATTTTAGGACTGAAATGTTACTTTAATTTCCTGTATGTGAAAACTGCAGATAAATGTCACGTAGAGCAGGTTATTTGTATCCACTCAGAAATGTCCTGACACCACATGCTTTGTACTGAAGAGCCCTTGCTGAATCAGCTCTGTGATCAAAGCAGAATTCTATGCAATTATTAGATGAGACAGTGCTGACACATGCAATGAATGAGGGCGTTTAGCCATGGAACAGGCTCAATTATATGCTGGGCTGCACATAATAGAATTTTCACCCAAAACCTGTTTATCAGCATAATGGGAAAAAAATTGTAATTTCAAGCAACTATGCATTATACGATTACAGGTATGGGACCAGGTGTTTTCTGAATAATGGATCTTTCCGTAGTTTGGACCTTAAAGGACCAGTGGCATGATTTTTTTTTAATTGTTTCTATAAAACGGAAAAAAAAAAAAACCCAAGAAATATTTAACTTTAAAATCGCAAAGTCTATATTAAAAAATAACTTACAGATACTCCGCTTGCGCTCCTCTTCAGAAATGGCAATCAGGCGATCCATCGTGCAGCACTTGATTTCTCCTCCCCGTCGTTCTTATAGGGAATAGTCAGGGAGGTAAAATCAAACACTGCACGATGGATCGTTAGCATGAAGCCTCTTCTGAAGAGGAGAACAAGTGGAGTAGCAGTTAGTTATTTCTTAATAAAGACTTAGTAGTTTTATACTGTATGTCTTGGGGTTTTTTTTGTTAGATACAAACAATTAAAAAAAAAAAGTTTCATGTTACTGGTCCTTTAAGTCTAATAAAAAATCATGTTAACTATTAAATAAACCCAATAGACTGGTTTTGCTTCCGATAAGGATTAAAGGGGTTGTTCCCCTTCAAACAACTAGTTGTTTTCAGATAAATCACCAGAAATAACGACTTTATCCAATTAATTTCCATTTTCTGTTTGTGACCGTTTTTCTAAAATTGAAGTGTAAAGTGTAATTTCTTCACCTACTAAAGCAGCTCTGGGAGGGGAGTCACTGACACTGTAAACTGTTAGTTTGGATCAAGTACAAGGTACTGTTTTATTATTAGAGAGAAAAAGGAAATAATTTGTAAAAAATTGGATTAAAATTAAGTCTATGGGATTGAGCCATTAATGTATTGGTGATTAATAATCTTTAATTAATTGCAATTGTAAGGAGTATTCATTTATTTGATTAAGTATTAATTAATTAACTGGTCTCTAATATCGTGAGATAAATTCCTCAAGGTCTTTGAAAAATTCTGTCTATAAGTGGGCATAGGTAGTAAGGAGATTTTACAC
Source organism: Xenopus borealis (assembly GCA_024363595.1). NCBI lineage: Eukaryota > Metazoa > Chordata > Amphibia > Anura > Pipidae > Xenopus > Xenopus borealis. Next base: position 31,150,020 of record CM044440.1, on the reverse strand, counting down.
AGTCATAAATAAGGTTTATTTTCTTTATCTTTCCTAATTGCAAAAATTGTTTTAAAATCCCTTGAGTTTCTGAAGAGTTTGGGGATTATTTTAAGAGTTCTTTTTGCTTTTCCTAATAAAATCATCACTATACCACAACCACAATTACTTACTAAGGAATAGAGTATACAAGGCATGAAACTGCCACAACAAATATATGCCAGTCACAATCTGTTAGACTTATAATAGCTTATTAATACCTGTAAAGCATTATTATAAGTAAGAAGCCTGAGTGTACTTCTTCCTGGCAATCCAACCAATCGATGTGCTGGAGCAATTCTTAAAAAATTCTAAAACACTCTATGACTACAGGGATAATGCTTATAAATTGTAAATAAAGTCTGAAATGGACAATATTTCAGTAGGCACTGGGTCCACTTGCACATAATGAAAAGTCGAAACTTACTTGGGGGTGCCAAATGTTAGGCACCCCCAAGTGATTGCAATTACTTACCTGAAACCCCGTATGTAGAATAATGCAGAAGCACACCAGAATCTTTGCTCAGTAAAATAGGTGCTTTAATTATCCCTTTTGTATCCGAAAACAAGAAGGCAATATTTCGGGCCCTTCTGGACCCTTTATCAAGCATGTTTGGTACATTGCCTTCTTTTCACTGAATGCAAAAAAAGAAAGGTTGTGGGAGCACTCCATAGTTAAATAAAAATGTACTAAAATACAATGGAAGTACTACTGATCTGACCAAATTAAATACAGACTAAGGGGTATATTTATCAAAGAGTGAAGTTAAGAGTGAAGTTCCCCAGCTCTCTATACATTTCTATTGGATTTTTGAAGGCGTATTTATCAAAGGGTGAAATTTCACTTCACCCATTGATAAATACGCCTTTCAAAATCCCATAGAAATGAATTGAGAGCTGCGGAATTTTACTCTAGTGGTGGAACTTCACTCTTTGATAAATTTACCCCATTGGCTCTCCAGCTGTTAAGGAACTACAAGTCCCACAATGCATTTGCCTTTATGAATCATGACAGACTCCTTCATTGCATTCTGGGACTTGTAGTTCCTTAACAGCTGGAGAGCCAAGGTTGCAGATCCCTGCCATAGAGAGAAAGAGGAGAGATTGATCAATGCACATTCCCTGGTCCCCTGTGCAGATGCATGTATACAAAGACAGGGTTTGTTTAGTTACAACATTATGATCATAAGATTGATAAGCCACCACACCACGTCAAGGTAAAACCCATATGGTGGTCCCTAACTATTTACCTCTGGCCATAATATCAAATACTAAAGCATCCAAGCATAAAAGCATTACCTGAAATAAAGGTCTCCCGACCTGGGCATTGGTTTCATCCATAGGGCTTAGTCCTCCCCCGCCATTAGCTTTTAAAGGGGAGAGATAACCTAGACATCAGCTTCGGTTCCATAAGATTTTTTTTCCACTGAACAAAGATTCTGGTGTGCTTCTGGATTATTCTACATGTATCTTTGACCCCGTGCAAGGGAAGGGTCTTCTGGTTGAGCACCCAGCACTGCCAACAAGTGGATTTCAAACAGGTAGAGCACCCCACGATCTTGCAGTATTACCTGAAACCCCGGGCAGGTGCTCCTACCAGTGTGCACCACAGAGCGAAAAAACGTCCTTCCTACAATGTCTTGAGCGGTTGCACATGCGCATTAGAATGAAAAGTTGAACTTTAACTTAAATGTTGACTTTTTCGTTCTACTGCACATGCGATTTCCCTGGGAAATGTGAAGATAGAAGAAGATGGAAGTCTATCGCTCTGTGGTGCTCACTGATAAAGTTTTCTGCTGATAGGAGCACCAGCATGGAGTTACAGGACAGTCAATACAATCACTTGGGGTGGCTAACATTTGGCACCCCCAAGTAAGTCTCGACTTTCCTTCTCCTTTATAGGCTGTTAATTTTGTGCACTACAAACACAATACAGGCAGTGAGTAGACAGACTGTTCCAGAGTGACAAAAGGAAGGCCAGTTTGAGATGATCACAAGACCTTTCCATTGTATAATGTTTTTAATAGCTGTAAATAAACATACTCAGCAGGTTCTCTTGAAACCAACTAAACACATTTTAGAAAGGCTCACCTCTGTAGTCAAAGGAAATGACGTGGTATCCCAGGGAACTGAGCACCTACAACAAGAATACAGTATTGTTAATATCATCTAAAGGAACTTCAGAGAGCACTTTGTGAGAGATCTGCCATTGGCTTCTAGCTTACTTATGCGGGGCATACACAAAAAGATCTGGCGTCCCATTTTCAAAATACAGGAATTGGTGCAAAGTGCAAGCAATGTTTTTCATGTTTGCAGTTTGCACCCTGTCTTGCACTTAGCATCACAAGCATAGGTCTCTGCACTCCAGGGGATGGCCTCCCTGTAACTGAATGGCACCAAATAACTAATTTGGCTTTGAACTGTGTCTCACAAAGCAGAGTTATTACATTTTGGTTGGCCAGAGGACGAATGTTCCATGCATTGCCTGTAAGTGCATAGCTATAGCTTTACGTTTATATGTTTTGTCTCCCTGCTGAGCAGCTCTGCAGAATATTATAGAAGCATTTTAAAAATACAGGCATAAAAAAGCCCATCCCAGAAGATTAACTCTTTGCTGTAAGTGCACTGATAGGAATGGTATCGGCCTGTGTGCACACACAAAGCATAGTTTGAAAATGCATACATTTTATGTTTCAGAGCCAAAATGTGCTCCACATGAGTGCACACAGTCCAACTTCATGATCGCACTTAAAGCGAGGAACAGATGGGCTTTTTCTCCACTTGAGTTTCTACTTAGGCAGAGAAACAACCTGGTGTGCATTTTTCTATTATGCTTAAAGGGATAATGCACATTTCAGAGTAAACATACTAAATGTAAAATGGATTTAATAGTTCCCTCCCTTGTTTCTATAATACACAGGGAAATCATGAGACATCATGGTAACATTGATTTTTTTGTTAATTTGCCTGTCTGGATTCATTCATCCCAATCTGTAACCAGTTCATTGATGCCCTTGGCATTCACTGTAAGGGCTGAACTTTTCACTTCCACTTAGTATGCTGCAGCTTCACTCTCAGCAACCTCTTCATTTCTCTGCAAGCATCCACTGTAATGGATCAGCACAGTTTCACCCCAACAACCCTGTAACTAATGTTTTCCATCCCCGAATGCTGGGCTGCTATCAGTAATCATACTAAACTTAGCGGTGCCCACCACACAGGGAGCCCCAGCTGGCCAGCCACCTGGTTGGTGGGCCCTGCCAACAAATAGAATGGGGCCTCATTAAAACTTCCCTCACAGTGATTCATCAAGCTACACCCCATTATGACAGTCTACTCCACAGCAACCACTGCTTCCTTGTGACCCATGAATTTCCCCTTTGAATCTCCATTCTACCACTGAGCCCCTTACTAAAGTGCCCCTGTAAACGCCCTCGATGGCAACCTCACCCACATGTAGTGAATTATTATGTTGTGTACAGATAGTTTACCCAATGTTCAGTATGTGGGATGAATAAAACACTGAACAAAGAAAGTGTGGGAAGCAATACAAACCATACCTTATACAGCTGCACTCTGTGATCACCTCCTCTGTGGGGGAAACATAAGTGAAAATATTTAACTGATTTTAGAATATTCTGTAAAATGCATCTTATTAAATGCATCAAACAGAGTAGCAGAATACATCTGTATCTGCAATGCATGATAATTAGCTACATGTACATATTCTAAACACACTAGAATCTCCACAAATGACAGTATCGTGCCAACTTATGTCACTTTTATAAGGAAGCAAAGTCGAGAAGGGGAGCACTCACCCATACCGACACTGGGGCAGCTTCACTAAAGCGCGAAGCGTCTAAAGCTAGCACTAATTCGCCAGCGTGACGTCATATCGGAACTTCGCAAATTCACTAACACCGGCTCTGGCGAATTTTCGCTAGCGAAGTAGATAGACTTGCGCAACTTCGCACCCTTACGCCAGGCGAAGTTGCGCACTGACGAAGGATCGTAACTTCGCAAATTTACTAAGATGAGCATTTTCCTCAACGTTAGCACTTACGCTAGACGTTACTTCGCCTGGTTAGACCAGGCGAAGTTCAATACAATAGATTGGTTGAAAAAAAATGTCAAATTTTTTCTAAGTCCCGAAAAAAACGCTGGCGTATTTTGGCATAGGAGGTTGATAGTCTGAAAAAGATCGATATTTTTTTGGGGGGGTTTACCCTCCTTCCCCCCTACATTTCCTAACATATGGCAACACAACTATACAGGGGGCACATGTAGGGCAATAGGACAACTTTATTTTATTTATTAAAGGTTTCCTGGGCTTGTGTAGTGGAATGTAGTGGCTGTAACATATACTTCTATTATAAGTTAAAGTTCCCGCCGTATGCAAATTAGGCTTCGCTAGCGTAACAGCGCTCTACCTAGCGAAGTAAAACTAGCGCAACTATGCTACCATTCGCCGACCTGAGAGTAAATTCGCACTTTAGTAGATTTGCGTAGCGCTGGCAAAAATTCACCCGACGAAGTGCAGCGAGCGCTAGCGAAGCCTATGCTGGCGAATTTTCGGATCTTAGCGAATCTGCCCCACTGTGTTGTATTCCAACTCAAAGTGCTGACTCGTGATAGCGTCCCCGGATCTGGTCGAACTTCCTACTTGTACAATCCACCAATTCATGGAGCACAGGAGCTTGGGTCTTTAAAAAACTTGTTTTATTTCATACTTAGTTTAAAAGCAATAGTAACATCCGCAGTTAAAAAATGTCTATATGTACTATTGCTTTAAAATAAAACAAGTTTTTTAAGGAACCAAGCTCCTGTGCTCCGTGAATCGGTGGATTGTACAAGAAGGAAATTCGTCCAGATCCGGGGACGCTATCACAAGTCAGCACTTTGAGTTGGAATACAAAACGGTGTTGGTATGGGTGAGTGCTCCCCTTCATGACTTTGCTGCCACTTTAGTGTTTGTCACCCGGTTGGGGTTGAGCACCCCCAGCCACCGTGATACACTTTGTGATTTACTTTAACCATAGTTAAGCATTTCTAATTGTACATTTTTTAACTGCGGATGTTACTATTGCTTTTAAACATAGGTGCATGTTTACTAAGATTGGAGATAAATTTATCTTGAGAAATTTCTGGAGATGTTGGCCATAGCAACCAATCAGATCTAATTGCTGATTGGTTGCTATGGGCAACATCTCCAGAAATCTCTCCAAAAACTTCTCTCCTAACTAAATTCAGGAATCCACCAATGTCGTGCCACAGAAACTCCAGGAACAAGCTCTATTTAATCCACTGCACTATGTGAATTAGATGATGCATTGCTCTTTGGTCAGACTGGGAGTTGGTATTAGATGGTTGTATAGGAAATAGGGATTTCATCTAATTTAGTGAGCACATTTAGTTCAATGTTTTTTTTTGTCAACTGGGTAGTGTTCTGTATCACACGCCATCATTTGATATCCAGTGTATGGCCTAAGTGTCAAGGACCTATAAATGGGCCCACACTCCAAAATACTTTCCCAACCTTCTCCTCCACTCATCTTTTTTCTTAGCCTCTATGCCCATCACTACATACTCTCTTCTCCCCAGAATGGCTCTGCTTCCTGGCATTCCCACCTACTAAATGCTTCTATTGGAGAGAAAAATACATTGCCTTGGTACAGGCAGAGAAATCTAATTTATTACATTTATGGAAAGCTACCAGCCGTTTTCAGGGTACTTGATGGACCAGTCCAACCGTGAAGTGGTTACATGGATCTCTAGGGGTGGATACAGACTGTGTAAAAGATTCCATGGATATATTGGCAGCATTCTCTTTGTTGACTGTACTAAAAAAACAAGCCCCTGAAAGCATCTATATTTGCTGCTGGCAATAGGTGCTACACATGTATGTGAGTCATCAATTCACTTAATCCAAACCACCCCCATACCACCGTACATTGCCCAATTACATTTGTTTTTAGTTACAGTTGTAGCCACCAATATAACCTCTTACCGTGTGCCAGCATTTCCATGCAGATAGAGGATCACAGGGTAATTTGTAGATAAAACCTCCTCATACCACTCTAGGTCTTTTCCCTGAGCTTCTTTCCATAAAGCTGCAGGAATGGTGTACCTACAAATGATCATGTTACAGATATTTTAGACAGTTGGGACTTATTATTATTATCACATATTTCTAAAGTACCAACATATTCAGTAGCACTGGGGTGAATACACTAAACATAGGGATGACATGTAACTAACACAAGAGGTCTACCTACATATTTTATTTGCACTCATCAATCCTTCTACCCTTAGGAAAGAAATGAGCAGAAAGAGAGAGCAAATAATCTAACAATTTCAACAGAAGGGAAAGAATATCATCTTAACATGTGACAATGAAGTGAGTTGGAGAAATCTCTCGGATCAAAATCTCTCGGATCTCAATAGCAACTCATATTCTTTTACCCTATTTTGCAATCACGTTTTAACCAGCCGGGAGATATAGCGACTGACATGTTTTGAAGGTGAGATGCAACTGCCTTCATAAACTAGTTGTTAAATGAATGATAACCTGATGTGCTCACAACATGCACCTACTGTGATAACTCTGGATTCTTCTGGAGTGACACAGCAAGCTGCTATGAAGACATATAGCTGAAATCTTTAGCAAGGTTAATAGCAGCAAGGTCTCTGCACCATACAAGCAGTGCACCAGAGCCATACCTACTCTAGGGAGATGCCACAAGCTGCAATACCCAGTGCATGATATAAGACAGTGAATCTGGTTATCTTCGGTTGAAATTCAATTTGGGTTAAAGGCACTGGCAGTTCAAGCGATGTTAGGCACACTATCAAGTGCCACATAGAAAATCTTCTGCCTTGTTGGCAGCATCAAGTTATGGCCTATCTAAAAGGTGACTTAAACAGTCAAACATTCTAAGACTAGTCATTAATGATTAATGTTAACCTGGTGTCTCTTAAAACTGACAGCTTCTTGATTGGGTATAGGTCAAAAACAGTGGCCTAACTGAAAAATATTTTATTGGGATTAACTCAGATAATGATCATATGGGCACAGCGCTGGGCTGTGAATATTTTCCCCCTATGTGATCCAAGCCTTGGCTAAACAATCAAATCAGTGTGATCTGACCCATCATTGGGTCACAGAAAGTTAACAAGCAAGCAATGCCGTGTAGCATCAGCTTTATAAGCATCCACACAGCCATGAGAGAAGAAGAGAACCTGCAATATTCTTGTAGATAATACCCATTCAAGAATCAAACTCAGGACCCCAGAACTACAAGGCAGAGGTGCTACCCACTGAGCCACCATGTTTTAGTGGCTTAAGATATGATACTCCCCATTGTGGAAGGAACCATTAGGCAGAAAACTCCAGGAACCAAGCACTCCAGCTAAACAATCCCATTACAGGCTGGACTGGGATTCAAAATAGGCTCTGGCATTTCAGGTATACAGAGGGCCAAGCAGCCTCCCACATGCCCAGTAAACAGTGATAGTCTAAGACAGTGGCTCCTCTGGCAAGTCTGGGCCATCCTGTATCCATATATATATATATATATATATATATATAATAGGAGCACTGTGGAATGATGATATGGAGCATAAAGCAAATGGAACATAACTATGAAGCCTTGAATATTTTCATGAGACAACCCCACAGTGAAAATCAACAGCGCAGGTATACTTGGGGTTGTGGTATTACCAGGCACCTAACTTGTGTGCCATTGGTTTTGCACAGACTGGATCCCAAGAGTTCCCTATTCTTTTACTTAAAATTAACCTTCTACCTTCCACAGGTCAATAAAAGCATCAGCCTGAACACGACGATGGCAGAAAGGCTGAGTAACTTACCAAACACCAATGGACACATCCTCCTCTGGCTGTAAGTAAAAGTTGCAGGTGTGATTTAAGCCTTGATCCTGAGGCCTCTTCAAGTCAATAAAATATGGAAACCTTACTGAAAGACAGAAGAACATGCAACCACAGGGTTAAATTTATGCTGAATACTTCAGGAGAAAGAATTCATATTAGATCATGCACTACATACACAAGACGTCTATAGGTAAGAATAAAAACAAAAAACAAAGATCAAATGTGTATTGTAACAGCACATTTTATTTAAGCAAATGGGATTCAGTTGGTGGATCTATCGCTCATGAATTACAGCATCTGATTACAACATCTTAACTTCCATTTTGTTTTTCCATTGTTTGATTTCAACAACAATCCTCCTGAATCATATTTACTAGCCCAGTATATGCTTACTGAAAAATTAACTGACAAATTGTTCTTAGAAACAAAATTGTTTCATAGAAGCTATAATATCTGATTTAATTATTTTCAGTGCTTGTATTTAAAGTTATTAGGAGTTGGAACATTTTCAGCTCAAATTTTTGGCAACTCCTACTCCAGATACCGAAAGTTGCTATTTCCAAATCCAACTCCACTGGTCATTTAATATTTAAATTATTTTTTTTAACAGACTTAAGGTATGGAGATACACATTTTAGAAAGATCTCTTATCTGAAAAACCCCAGGGTGCCAATTATTCTGGAAAATAGAATCTATATATCTGTAGACTATTGGGCAACTAACAATATGGACACTGGCTTGAGTGACAAAAGTGGAGATAAATGGTATGCGATCTGAATAGAAATGAAAGCTACAAGAATATCAGAAATTAAAATTCATATAAAATCTAGACTTCACTGCTGGATTTAATTTATAGTTTGGGGGTAAAAAAATGTTGCCTCTGAAGCTGCTGTCCCAGTCATGTGCCCCCAGGTGCATATATAGAAAATAAAGTTATGGGTGTTTGAAGAGTGCACATATACAGAACACTATCTTGTTATCACTTTAGCTCAAATACATGAGTAAGACATTATGCTTCCAATAAATAACACTTTGATGTTGTCTTTAATTACCCATGGTGCCTTATTCATGCAAAGAGAAAGTGATACTTTCTCAGCACACAGCTTTTATAAGGGACACTGTGTGCTTATGGGACATTAATTATTTCTTAATAAGAAATTAGAAAATAAAATAGAAATAAAACACTTACCTAAATTTAAAAACACCAGTTGAGTTTGAATAGCAGGGCAGATCTTTACAAGGAATGGAATTGCTATATACAGTCCAACTAGAAAGATTAGAAACATACGGAGCCGGGACCACAAACCATAACGCCTATATAAAAAAATAAAAACAAAACATTAAGAAAATGACCTAGAATGCAGAAAAAAAATCCAGAAAATATATCACTGAGGAACCTGTGTATCTAACATTTACATTTTCTTTAACCCTTTCAGTGACAGTATATGAGCAGTTACGTAACTAGAGGGGAGCGGGCCCTGGTGCGGGACACGCAGCCAGGCCCCCCCTGCCCCCCTCCGTATGCAATCTCCTGCCTGGAATCAGTGGCGCATGATCTGCCAGGGAGCCCTGAGGGGGTGCAGGCCCTGGCCCAATTGCACCCCCCCCCTTCCTCCCCTGGTAGTTCAGCAACTTAATATGAGTAACACAGTAAGTTAGGTTGAAAAAAGACACACGTCCATCAAGTTCAACCTTTTAACTAGGGATGCACCGAATCCACTATTTTGGATATGGCCGAACCCTTCGGGCGAATACCGAACTGAATACGAACCCTAATTTGCATATGCAAATTATGGGTGGAAAAGGGAAAACATTTTTTACTTCCTTGTTTTGTGCCAAAAAAAGTCACATGATTTCCCTCCCTGGTCCTAATTTGCATATGCAAATTGGAATTCAGTTCGGCCAGACAGAAGGATTCGGTGGATCCCTATTTTTAACCTACCTAACTGCTAGCTGATCCATAGGAAGGCAAAAAACTCCATCTGAATCCTCTCCAATTTGCCTCAGAGGGGGAAAAAATTCCTTCCTGACTCCAAGATGGCAATCGGACTAGACCCTGGATCAGCTTGTACCATAACCCTGTATTCCTCACTTGCTAAAAAGCCATCCAACCCCTTCTTTAATCTAATGTATCAGCCTGTACCACTGATTCAGGGAGAGAATTCCACATCTTCACAGCTCTCACTGTAAAAAAACCCTTTGGAATATTTAGGTGGAACCTCTTTTCTTCTAATTGGAATGGGTGACCTCGTGTCAGCTGGAAAGACCTACTGGTAAATAAAGCATTAGAGAGATTATTATACAATACCCTTCTATATTTATACATAGTTATATCACTCATAGCTAAGATTTGCCATAACTTTTACCAGCTTAGTTTCCCCTTCTCTGTACCCTCTCTAATACAAAAATGTCTTGTTTGTGTGATGGGAGACCAAAACTGTACGGCATATTCTAGATGGGGCCTTACAAGTGCTCTATACAGTGGAAGAATGACCCCCTCCTCCCGTGAATCAATACAGCTCAAGACCTTATTGGCCCTTGATGCTGCTGACTGACATTGCTCGCTACAGCCAAGTTTATCATCTACAAGGACTCCCAAGGTCTACACCAAACGGCATTGCTGAAAGAAGCCTTTTTAATGTGATTTCTGAAAATTAACACTGAATCATCAACCATACAATAAAAGCAACCCATAGGATGAATAGACCTCATTCCAATAAACATCAATAATCTACATTAGATTCTACAAAAGGGATCACCATTGTTATAGAACATACAGCCTCTGTGTTTTGTGGTAATAATTAATAAAGCAACTGTCGAACACTTTGTTCAGGGTAAGACTTTAAAGTTGACGAAATCAATGGGGAGGGTTCACACAGAAGTAAAAAAACAAGGATTGGGAAACAGAACTAGAGCAAAGCTCCGGCACTTTAGCCCAGAAGGAACTCCCTTGGGCTGATCAAAATCACAATATCATAAGCAAAGGGAGGTGACCCAAAATATGCAAACTCAAATTAAAACCAAGTGAAGAAGAAAATCACTGCTCTTCTTTTATATTTCAAGTCACATGTTGCACATTTTAGGAAAGAGAAGTTTAATCTAGTTAAAGGGGTGGTTCACCTTCAAATTAACTTTTAGCATATTATAGAATGGCCATTTTTCAATTGGTCTTTATTAATTATTTTTTACAGTATAGTGTTTTAATGACGACTTTTTTCTTCCGACTCTTTCCAGCTATCAAATGGGAGTCCCCCCATCTAAAAACAAATGCTCTGTAAAGCTACACATGTATTGCTGATTTTTATTACTCATGTGTCTGCTTGTGCTCCAGCCTCTTTATATTCCACTTTCTTATTCAAATCAGTGCATGTTTGCTAGGGTAATTTGGGTCTAGCAACCAGACTGCTGAGATTGCAAACTGGAGAGCTGCTGAATAAAACACTAGTAGCTCAATAACCACAAATAAAAAAAAAATGAAAACCAATTGCAAATTCTCTCAGAATATCCCTCTCTGCATCATACTAAATGTTAATTTAAAGACACAGAGGTCAGTGTCTCATGGGGGTCAGGGCCTCCTGGAGCTGCAACATTGCATGCATCCATTCTGGGCCCCATACCCCCCCCACTTCTAGACACCAGCCCCTACAGCTAACACCAGGACAGGGCCCCCCTTCCGCAGCCTCCAACAACCCTCCTCCATTTACTTCTATACTACATTATTAGACTGAACATAATGCTTGTACAGGAAATGAACTGTGCTATTAATATACTACTAGCTTACCTTAAAAAATTGTAAGCTAAAATGTACGTTAAGGGTCAACAAAAGACTGGCTTTAGGCAAACAAATCACCCTAATCAAAACATGTTAGCCAGAGAGCACAAACTTCTTGTATTAAAACATAATTTCTGCCTTCATCAGGTGCATAAAGAAATAAAGAACAGTGACAAAAAAGCAAGCTATTTAATCCCTCTCACCCCAACGGTTGTTAACCTGCTCCCCTGCCTTCATTTTATATTGTTGGACAAACAAATCACCCTCTTGCTTCTTCAAAATGCTATAGCCCAAGCTCAGAAAATTTGCCTGTAATATACTGTAAGCTGATGTTACAGGGCTGATTATTAAATTCTGATGCTAGTTGCACTTTTTTTCTGTGCTGCCATATAGTAATTATCTGTCTTAATTACTCATCAGCAGTGATGGGCGAATCTATGCATTTTGGTGAATTTTTACTGTTTCGCAGATTTTTGGCAAAACAAAATGGTCAAAATTCGCAGAAATGCATTGATGTCTATGTGTGAAAAATTTTTCACCCATTAGAGTCTATGGGCATCGTTTTTTCTTGGAAAAATAATTCACTCATCAGTACTAACTAGCCTTATATTGTGACATTTCTATTCTTTTTTTAAATATTTTTATTTGTACATTTATTCACAATGCCATACAATGCAGTATATTTTACTTATTTAAAGAAACATACCATCATAGACTGTTTTTTTTATACGTTTGGTATATGGGACTTGGGAACTATTCCCTGTGACTATATTTCTATTCTATGTGTACTGTATATTTTGAGTCAGTCCCTAAGCTCAGTAACTGACAGCAGCACAGAGCATGTGAATCAGTGAATCAGCAGAAAAGAAGATGGGGAGCTACTGGGACATCTTTGGAGACACAGATCTTTACTGCTAAAGGGCTGTGGTTGCCTGGGGCTGGTACAGAAGCACAAAACATTGTACAACATTTCTAGCCTACCTCTTTAGTTAAAGGCGAAGAAAAGGCTTTGTGCACTTGGGGGTGCCAAAAGTTGGGCACCCCCAAGTGATTTTATCAACTTACCTGAAACCCAGTGTCGGTGCTCCTATCAGAAGAAAACTGCACCAGCCCATGGTTATACAAATGAGCACCACGGAGAGATCCTCTTTCGTCTTCGCACGGTTGCAAATGCGCAGTAGAGCGAAAAGCCAAACGTTAATTTAAAAGTCAGCTATGGATCGCTCCATGGTGCTCATTGGTATAACCCCCGGGCCAGTGCAGATAGGAGCACTGGCCCAGGGTTTCAGGTAAGTCAATACAATCACAAAGCCTTTCTTTCTCCATTAACTAAAGAAGTAGGCTAATATTTGGTACCCCCAAGGGCTGAAAGTCTTTCCTTCTCCTTTAAGCTTTAGTTCACCTTTAAGCAGATACCTTCCTTCCCACTTCTTGCATTGTACATGGACACCATATTTACTCGTGGGAAACTATCTTTTCCCACTCAGTGAGCTCTGATGCCACAATTGAGATACACTGTAATGTTCGGAAACATGATAAGGCACCGTAGCAGGGGGTGCAGGAGCCAACAGCTCTTAGGGCAGGGACACGTGAATATTCGGTGAGATTTAGTCACCCAGTGACTAATCAGCTCTTCTTTAGGCAAATAATCTCCATGAAAAGCCTTCCCGTTGGCTAGTTCGGAGAGCTTAATTTTCCGAAGACGCCTGAAGTTTCCTTGAGAGGATGTGTGAACTGCTGACACACATTATTGCTTAGAGTAAAATTATTGGGATTGCTGTGTGCATACGCAAACTTTTAGATCAGTGCTGTCTAACTTCTGTGGTACCAAGGGTCGAAATTTTTCTGGTCTACATAGTGGAGGCCCGATAGTGGAAGTCGGTGTTGACCACTCCCTGTTTTTAAACCACACCCACTTTAACCACACCCATGTTACCAGAAGACCATGTCCACATTTATTGTGGTAGCACACCAAAAAAACCAAATGGTTGGTGCTAACTGCAGGGATATCACTTATCACTCATTTGTGAAAAAAGTACATACCCTTAAATCCATATACCTCCTCTTCCCCTGTGGATAACACAGCACTCCCAGCACGTGATTGAACAGCTTAGGGGGGCCTAACAATAAGTTATTTTCAAATGCTAACAAACCCTCAGAACAAATATCAGGCTTATGTTCCACAGGCAGAGCAGGACACACAGGGAGCATAGGGAAGGCAGAACAGAGCAGGAGACAAGGAAACCTATCAGGACCACTCTGAGATGTACTACATACAGTGACACATTAGCATTTTGAATAAGGTGTGAACAGGTCAACAATGTGGGCAGTTTCAGTCTGGGTCTCAGGTGTGAACAGTATAGGGGGATCAACAGAGGTGTTACAAGTGTGAACAATACAGGGGTGGCTCACAGGCAGGACTGGACTGAGAATCAAAATAGGCCCTGGCATTTCAGGTACACAGAGGCCCAATCAACCCACATAGAGGCCCAAACAGCCCACCAGCCCACTAAATACTGACTTTCTATGGCACCTTATAGCAGCCCATCTGGCATTTGCCCTAACCCACAGATTGCCAGTCTGGGCCTGCTCACAGGTATGAACAATACAGGGGACTAGTCTGAATATGAGGTTTAAACAATACAGGGGCCAGTAAATCTAGTGATACCTTTAAAAGTTACACGTTAGCAAACACAGCAAGTAGGTGAGGGCCACACAAGGGGCTGCCAGTTGGACAGCCCTGCTCTAGATTAAAGTGCATGTTCCACAATGAAGGAAATCTTTGGATCCTGGACTGATGTCAGCTAGGTTTGCCTTTTCTTGGAAAAAATACCAGCCTTCCTATATATTTATATATTTTTTCCTATTAATAACATTGGGATCAACCAACAAAAATATCGGCCAGGCCGGTAAAATGCCAGCCAGGTGGCAACCCTAATGTCAGCCAGAAGGAAAAATATTGGTACAATTCCTGCAAATTTCTGGTAGGAATTTCAAATTAGTACATATATCTATACCATAAGGATAACATAAACAGACACATTTGAAATAGAACTCACTTAAGCAATTAGCATAGCAAGGCAGAGAGAAATCCTTTTTTTCCGGAATCAGTGCTATAAATACTGAAATGAGTTGTATTATCGTGGAACTGAATGCTTGCTATAAACAATGAGGCAGTCTGTGTACTAATAGCCCAGCAATAATAAACATGATGATACTAATGGCAATAAGTCAGAGCTCAGCCCCATCTAAAGATCAGGTACATCTTTTAAGTAACTGTCATTATTATTCCTCAGGGTGGTGCCATACGCGAAGATTAGTCACCCAGCAACAAATCACCTCTTCTTCAGGTGCATAATCTCCCCAAAATGGTTTCCAGCAGGCTAGAATTGCAGAAGCCCGAAAGTCGCCCGAAATTTCCTTATGAGCCAACTTCAGGCGACCTTGGAAAACAAAGCATTGAGGGGAGATTAGTCGCTGGCCAACTAATCTCCCTGAATCTTCGCGTGTGTCACCCCCCCGTAGGGAACAGTGTAATAAACACCTCAGCAAAAGTGATGGGCAAAACGCTCACTGCTCAGCAATTCTGAATCAGCAACCAAGAGACTATAGTACTTTTTCTTAGTATATCTAAATTGCACAATTTGCTATTTAACTATTTTTAACTTTTTTTTTAGTGTGTGCCAGCAGTATAAAACTGTTGCTCTAAAGCAGTAAAACTGTGGGACTCTAAGTTCTCACTTACACAATGCATAAAGCACAGAGAATGCAGAATACAACCTGAGTCCATTTAATATTAATATCTATAAACAGGATGGGAACAGACATTAAACTCCTTTGGGCTCTAGTTATCTACTAGAATTGAGAAATGCCCTGATGATGCTGCAGCTTTCTCTGGGTGGATAACATAAACAGCTTGGATGGCCGCCATGTTGTCCATATATTTTCCAAAAAAAAATCACTAATATACACCATCTGAAATTAAACAAAATCAGGCTTCAGGCCACAAAGATAATGAAGGAAAACTGTGATGTTTTGTGATAGCTCATGTGGCATTCGATTTTGCCAGCCGAAAGCTCATACAGCAGTGAGCTATAGGGATAGCTTTTGTCATCCCGATAGCTTCATGTGGCAGTCACTCCTATATGCAACTACTCCCCCCGCCTTAGATCAAAAGCTGACTAAAGGTGACCATAGATGTTAAGATTTTTAAAAGATCTTTTTGTTATTGTAAAACCAAGCTTTTCCTGAAATGATTGTTTAAATGTATGATTTGTCATCAACTAAAAGCAATATAGTCTCTAGTTTAAGCCAGGAAAAGAGATGGTAGCCTCCTGCTTGGCCCTGTAAAGAACTGGACAATGGATAGAATTCACTGTGACCGATAAAAATCTTCTAACATGCCTAATCGATTTTCTGATGTCAGATGACAGCAGGAGAACAAAACACTTGCTACTAAAAATCCCTACCCTACATAGACCCCCTCCCTGCTACCCCCAGCCTAGGCAGTACCTGGCTGATCTAGGTGATATCAAACTGATCTACGTGACATCTGGCCCAATGATCAGATCATAATGCAGCTGATAGGGGGCCGCATAAATGCACAGATGCGACCGCAATCTGATGGGGTATTTTAACCTGCCTGATCGAGATCTGGCTGATTTTCAGCCAGATATTGATTGGGGAAGCCCGTTGGATGGCCCCACAAACGGGCAATAAGCTGCCGAGTCTGTCTGTTGGCAGCTTTTATCAGTCCATGTATGGGGGCCTTAACTCTTTACTTACGCCTAGGTGGAAATTCAGGGCATCGGAGTTCACAGCAGCCATCTTCTTCTCTTTGGTAATCTACAGGAAGAGAGAGGTGTATTGGTGCATGCCCAGTTGGAGCAATCGTTTGCTTTGCGTTAACTGCTCATGCCCCCGAAAGTCACCGAAATTTCCAAAGTGCAGGAAGAAGATTAACAAAGATAAGAAGACGGCTGCAGTGAACTCCGATGCCTGAATCTGCACCGAGGGGTAAGTAAAGAGATAGGGGCATTTAGCAAAGGTACCACCTAAGCTGGGGAGGAGCAAATAGGGGGGTCTATGTAGGGGTTTTTTGACTTCTGAAAAGGGGCACAGATACCTGCGTTCAGTTACAAAATGCAAAACACAGCAAAGTGACAAAAAAATATTGATTTTTTTAGCACTTTGCATGCTATATTGTAAATGAGGACTATTAACTGTGATTATTTCCCCACTCCATGTTATATAATGGCTGAGCAAACGTGGTTTGGTTCTTTCTATAACCTATTCTACATGTCAAATGGCACCTGGCCTTCAGTCTCTCTGTCAGCATTCTAATTCTGAAACATTTGGGCTGGAGTGCTTAGTAAACCTTTGGATGAAATTCTCTGATTTCAACACAGGGAATGTGGTCACAAATGACTAATACGAGACATCTTATAAAATACTGGGTAAGGGGAAGTGAGGACAAGAACTGTAACTGTTATTTTGCTGTGTAGCACTATTATCATCTAGCACTGAACAGGAACAGAACAGTCTAATCGCTGAGTACTGTCCTTCTTTGAATTGTATCATCCAAATAAATTGTATTAGTTTAGTTATTGTTTGAAAACAACTTATGTGTTTTAGTCAGTGGCAGGTGTAGGAAAATATGATTTATTTGACTTTGACTGTGTCTTTGCTTTATTGACAAATTATACGCTAATAATCATAGTATATTTGACTTTCATAAAAAAAAAATTACATTAGCTTGATACTTGTACGTCAACAAGGGGGGGATCTATGAAAGCTCTGAAATACAATACTGACATTTTCGATTGCAGCAAATAATTCATAATTTTTACGGATATGCTCTACCTCTGTAATAGTAAACCAATTGCTTGTACATGATGGTAACTAAGCTGCATGAATCCATATTGGTGGCAAAACCATCCTGTCAGAGTTTTCTACACCAGCCTTTTGATATTGCCTCTGAAAATGCTACATGTGATTTTAGCCTTAAAGGGCATGTTCACCTTTTGCAAAGTCCTACCATAGGGGTAGGACATTGCAAAAAGAGAACTTTCCAAAATACTTATTTCAAAGAAATCAATTGTTTACGTTTTAATGGTAGCTAAAGACATCTCTGGGTGAAGAGCCTATTTAGAGATTGCAATGGGTATGGCTCTCCTGTTTCAACAGTGCCTGTGCTTTTTACTACTGCTGCACAAGTCTGGATGCCATTCCTTAGCTTAGCAGCATTGATCTTATTGGCTGCCAGGCCGTGTCACAGAAGGGAAGAACGCCAGTCAGACCCGGACTGGCAATCTGTAGGTTAGGGCAAATGCCAGATGGGCTGCTATAATGTACCATAGAAAGTCACTATTTAGTGGGCTGGTGGAGGCTGTTTGGGCCTCTAAGTGGGATGATTGGGCCTCTGTGTACCTGAAATGCCAGGGCCTATTTTGATTCTCAGTCCAGCACTGACGCCAGTGATGTCTTGTCTTTCCTGGACAGCATACCTCCCAACATTTTGGAAAGGAAAGAGGGACAACAAGATTTGCCGAGCTGAGCAAAGCAAACATTTTTGACCATGCGTTGCGGTTCGGGTCTTAGAAATTGGTTCTGCACAGGGCGCTACAATGAGGGCACAAGTATCTGCAGCATGTTTTGACCCTACGACTATAAAACTAGTTCATTACTGCGCTTACCATGCAGCCCCATACGCTACAAAGCAACTGTCTGTAGCACCAACAACTGTCAATTGCCTCATATCTGGGTTTTTTTTTTTTAGCATTATTCAGCTACACACAGGTATACAGGAGTTTTTTTTTACTATAAAATCTGAATTATTAGTGGAAAAAAAACCCTCAATTGTTTGAGATTTATTATACCCTTGAGAATGGAAAAAAAGTCAGAATCTAAAAATCTGGCATCTCAGAACTACCAAGGTTGTATATAAGTCAATGGGAGAAGCCCCTATCCTATTTGGAAGTTTCAGTCTTTTCATAAAAAATACGAAAAAATTCAGGCTCTTCGGGGAAGAACCCTGAAAAAAATCGTAAGATTTGGATTTTTCTGTGTTTGTCCATGTTCTGAAAAATTTGATGAATAAGGACCTTAATGTCCCTTAAATTTTTTTCCCAGTCACTGCATGTATTGCCATTACACTAATTATATTATAAGTGCAGGACACAGGTCAATAGGCCCATGCACTATACAATAAAATGGGGGGGGAGGGGATGAAACTATTACTTCCTTGGCTTTCCATAGACCATTGTGCTGACACATTACCAAATTAGTCAAACAGAGCAATTTTACTGCTGACCTAGATATCAATTGTAACAAGAGGAAGAAAATTATGTGTTTGTGTGCCTGATTTCTTAAGCACGTGATTTTTGTAAAGCTTTTATCTAATGGGTTTCGGGCAATGTTGCCATTAGTTTTCTAAAGTCAATTTGAATTAGAATCATGCTCTAAGCAGCACTGAGAAACCACTTCTACTGACTGTCAGCTGTTTAAAGGGACTCACATGACTCAAGAGATTGTTCACCTTTCATACACTTTTTTCAGTTCAGCTGTTTTGAGATTGTTCCCCAGAAACAAAGACTTTTTTCAGTTACTTTCCATTATTTATTTTTTGTTGTTTTTCCAAAATCTAAGTTTAAAGTTGAACGTTCATGTCTCTGGTGTTTGAGTCTGGCAGCTCAGTAATTCAGGTCCAGACTCTAAACTGTTACAGTTTTACAACATTTCATTGATACATTTCTCAGAAGCATCTCTGGAGTATTAGCAGCCATTGTATCAATTCTAGCAGCTGCCTGTAATTAAACCCAGAGATTATGCTCAGCAGGGACTAAGATAAGAAATGTAACAACTAAATAGAACAGTTTACAGGGTCTGCAACCCCCTTCCCAGAGAGGTGAAAAATTACACTTAAGGGTAGGGAGATTCGGGGAGATTCTGTCGCCTGGCGTTTTTAGCAGGCGACAATCTCCCCGAATTTCCTTCTCCCTGTCTGCCGCTAGTATAACTGACAAAGCGCCAGCGCCTGTGCACACGCTGCGCGGCGATTTCTGGAATCGCCCGAAGTTTCCTCACGAAGTATAAAAACGCCAGGCGACAGAATCTCCCCGAATCTCCCTGTCTGTCCCTACCCTTAGACTTCAATATTAGAAAAACAGTCACACATAGAAAATAAAAGTAAATGGAAAATGTTATTTCTGGTGAACAATCTGAAAACAACTAGTTGCTTAAGGCTAAGGCCAGACGGGGAGATTCGGGGGCATTTTGTCGCCTGGCGACTTCTCGCCGCGACTTATAGCCACCGAACCTCCCCGAATAGCCAAGTCCTGGGGCGCACCGGCGTTGCTTGAAAATGCCGGCGCCTATTCACACGGAGCGGCGCGCTTTTTGAAATTGCTCCAAATTGCCTCGCAAGTCAATTTGGAGCGATTTCAAAAAGCGCGCCGCTCCGTGTGAATAGGCGCCGGCGTTTTCAAGCAACGCCGGTGCGCCCCAAGACTTGGCTATTCGGGGAGGTTCGGGGGCTACAAGTCGCGGCGAGAAGTCGCCAGGCGACAAAATGCCCCTGAATCTCCCCGTCTGCCCTAGCCCTAAAGGTGAACAACCCCTTTAATAAGTATTGAAAGGAACAGATTATTAAGACATAATAAAGGACATTATACTGACCAGTCATAAACTTAAACAATACAGACCCTTCCCTATATAAGAGACACTTTGGTAAAAGTATATAGTTTGGTAGATCTAGGCAAGAAGAAGTATATTTTTCATGATAAGACATCTATCAGGGTCACTAGATGTTCAGAATGATAGTTACTCTCTAGAGCAATAATGGCTACTCCCAATCATAAACACAATATATATATATCCAGATACAGTAGAGCCTCCCTTTTACGTTTTTCAGGGGAGCCCAGGAAAAAATTATGTAAAATCCGGGAAAATGTAAAATCAGGGAAATGTGTTAAAGTAATTTTTTCTTCAACTACTGAAAGGATATAAGCACAGGAGTCATATACTTTGAGAAACATTACTTACTGCGTTAACAACAAAGGTCAGCATTGCAGTGTTAAGGTTACACTATGGGGGGGGTGCAAGACTATGTCAGTCACATACACAACATAAAGCAAGAAGTGATTGGTGCAGGACTGTATAAGGGGAAGAGTAATTGGAATTGACCATTTACAGGCAGAACCATGACAAAACATACATCTAGTTAGTATATTAAACCTCTTTATTTCACAAATAGCAGCATTCATAGAGGAAAAAGCAGTTGTTGGGAGCACCAGAACAACATTTTGATGTAAAATCTGGGAAAACATTACTTAAAATCAGGGTAATTCACCCATTGAAATGCATTATAAATTGGTGGGACCACAAATAAAAAATGTAAAATGCGGTAAAAGTTAAAAACCAAGGTTTCACTGTCATACTCATTGGACTATAAGCTATGTCTGCATGTTTTACTCTATTACATGCAAAGCAAGAAGCTCATTTTTGGCATGAAGCCCTATGAAATTCTTAACAAAATGGCAGCTTTTGCATTGATTTTAGTGTCAGTAACAAGCAGGTGGTAAGTGCAATGGACAACCCCTGTAGAGCGTAACCTGAGTGGAAAAGGTTCCTAATCAGGGGCTGTAATTCATCTGAATGTCTGACAAACAGAAATGTGATGCAACTGCTGTGGCTAATGGTTGTAAGAAAACTGGTACTTTTAGATTACTGCTAGAACTGCAAAATACCGACAGCTCCAAAGTTAAGTGAACATTTTTTATCCTTACAGTATATATGAAGTAGGAAATGTTCTGCCATTGAATTATGGATTCATAGATTTAGAGATCCATGGATCTTTTAGCAGATTTCAGATTATACTGGCTTGGACTGGCCATCAGCCATTTAAGCAAATGCACAGTGGGCTGTTACATTTATGGGGCCAAATCCAAATGGGAGCAGAAGCCGAGTGGAAACCAAATGGAAGCTGAAGCCACCGAAAAGAACCAAAATCAATGAGAAGGAAGAAGCTTCTGTCTCTTAAGGTGGCCATACACGGGCAGATAAAAACTGCCGACAGACTGTGTAGGCAGCTTATCGGCCCGTGTGGGGGGCCCTCCGACGGGCTTTCCCGATCGATATCTGGCCGAAAGTGAGCCAGATGTCGATCGGGCAGGATGCAGTCCCGCAATCCGACCGCCCGTACTGATCCGATCGTTGGGCCCTAGGGCCCACGATCGGATCAGCCCAATGGGCATATCGGGGGGGCATATCGGGGAGAGGTCCGCTCGTTTGGCGACATCGGAAAACGAGCAGATCTTTTCCTGATAACGCCAGAGCTATATTGGGGTAATCTTGAAATCAGCCCTAGGGCTGAACAATGGGATTACGAGGAGGAATGGGCTCCGAAAGTCGGTTGGTGAAAAATGCATACCTTCTCGATCGATATTGTGGCTAGATATCGATCGGGAAGACCCGTCGAAAGTCCACATACATGGTCTAAATTGGTCTAAAGGACTGATATCTGCAGCTTTATCTGCCTGTGTATGGCCACCTTTAGGAGGAAAAAGACCTCCTGCTAAATTTTAAAGTCCTAACCACCACTTTATTTTGTTTGGTTTTAAATATGATGGGAGACCCTGACCACCAATGTTTTTTTTGTCTGTTTTATTGGGGGACCCTGACCACCAATGATTTTATTTAACTTGTGGGGGGGGGGCTGGCCACCAATGTGGCACATTTATACTTGGGCTGTTTTTATTTTTTGCCAGGGGCTTCTTTTTACTCCTAGGTAGGGTTGCCACCTGGATGGTATTTTACCAGCCTGGCGGTAAAGATGATGATTGATAACCAAGGCCAGTATTTTTTTTCCAGAAAAGGTGGCAACCCTACTCCTAGGGGAAAATTTATCAAAGTATGAATTTAGAACTTTACCACAAAAAAACTCACTCTTCTATTCACCATTTGATAAATATGCTTTTAAAAATCACACAGGAATGAACAAAAAGTAAGTTTTATTGTGGTGACTTCTAAACTCACGCTTGCCCCCTAAAGTAGCCCTGTAGCGAAACTTTTATTGATCAGCCAAAAACATGTAAAAGCAATGCAGTTTAGATGCAGTCTGGGGGTGGGGGTTACTTAATGTAAATACAGGTATGGGATCCTATTATCCAGAAACCCATTATCCAGAAAACTCTGCAATAAGGAAAGGCATCCATATATTGGAAGAAAAAACAGACTATTGTGTTAATTTAATGTTTATATGATTTTCTAGTAGACTTAAGTTATGAAGATCCAAATTACGGAAAGATCCGTTATCCGAAAAAACCTAGGTCCAGAGCATTCTGGATAACAGGTAGGGGGTGACACCTTTTCTGGAAAAAAAAATACCTGCCTTCCTATATATTTGTCTTTTTCCCCTATTAATAACATTGAGATCAACCATAATTTTTACTGGCCAGATGGCAACCATAATAACAGGTCCCATACCTGTATGTTAATTAGGTTTTGGATTTGGTTCGGTACCTTTTTTTTCCAGACTAAGTTTCTGGATCAAATACTCTGTTTACATATTTTATAACTATCAACAATCCTCGAGCTTGAAAATGGACCTGTCTCATGATATTTAGTCAAAAAGTAATATTAATAATACATTATGGTTCAGATGTTTGTAATAGCAGTACTAATCCCCTTGCTACCTTCTCTCGCACTGTAAGCATCTAGCATCTACACAAAAAATGATCTTCCTTTCACATTGGTTCCTCATTTTGCTGCTTAAAGGGATACTGTCATGGAAAACATGTATCAGTTAATAGTGCTGATCCAGTAGACTTCTGCACTGAAATCCATTTCTCAAAAG
>CM044440.1:31064162-31076394 GCA_024363595.1 Xenopus borealis | reverse complement strand
CTTTAAATTAACATGACCTACCTTCACCTTTGGACATATGATAACAACAGCCTCATTTACCCTACAAACTATATTACGTTTTATATACTATGACAGATATCCTCGGGGTTCTGAAGTTCATGTCCTGGTTCTACATTCAGCTAGGGCAGAAACATAGAATTGAGGTATCATGTGACAGATATTGCTTTGAGGTCACTGGATGATTAGTTTTTCTAGGTTATATGTGATTTCCCCAAGGTATCTGATTTGCTTTTATTTTTAGTAACACGGTTTTAACTAATGAGAATTAGTTACATTTTATCTTCTCTCTCTACTCTGCAGCACCATATAGCAATAGATGGGAAGGTTCAAAGTCTTTATTTTATATATCTCAGTATCTTATATTTGATAACGGAGACTGGTATACACAACTTCTGCACAACTGCCAATATAAGGCAACACCCTATGTGCCATCATAGCATAACTAGCCGTTCCTTCATTGAATGGTTAATATTAATGGAAATGTGTTCAGCGGCTTTACTCAAGTCCGAAAAAAATGATATGGTTCTCGATGCTTTTTAAGTACATGTGTAGAAATAATGTTATCTTTGGTCTTTCCTATCCTTCCCTTATAGCTGTCTCCACATGATGTATCCAACATTGTAAAGCTCTAGATACTGAAGTTAAGGCTAATGCTGGTCTTGTAGTTGCGCCCAATGCCATATATGACTTCTTGAGAGATGCATCCATCTTCCTATCCATGGGATTGAGAATGGACACCACATTATCTACTGGTAGTGCTGTCTTCCTTGACAAACACACCACTGCTGCTTGTATCCAATTCACAGGAAATGTATATATTCCATGGACTCTTGCGGGTAATAGTGTATTTCCCATCTTCTCCCATTCCTTCAGAAATACATCTTTTATAAATACATTAATTGGGAATCTGACCTGAAGTGATTTGTAGAGGTTGAACAAGGAGGTTTGAGCTTCTGCTTCCGCTGGTAAATCCAGTTGTAACCTGACTGCTTTCACTATTGGCTCTACCAATGATAAGTCAAAAGAAGCGCTCCTATCTTCTTCTCTTATAGCTTTTTCATCTAGAACATCGGCCATTGCATTCCCTACATTTTGACCTCTTTACATACTAAGCACTGGTTCTGCATCCACTTCTCTTGCAAACCTCTTCGTATCTGCCCTCAATATTTCAGTCACCGCTTCCCTAATGCACCTCATGGTGTCCATAGTATCTGCAGCAGCAACACTCCTCTTCAACAGCAACATCCTCCAAATATTAACAACCACCCAGTCAGAAAAATCTACAGTGATCTGTTTATTCCAGCAGTGCAGGTTCCCAAATGCAATATAATCTAGTTGTGGTGCTGAATAGAGCATTAACATATCTACAATTGTGACAGGAATTATAGATCTAGCTGCATTCAACAGATGCAAAGTGAGTGGATCATTGGGATCAGCCTTTAAAAATAATGGCCAGGCCGGTAAAATACCGGCCAGGTGGCAACCCTATCTATATCCAATTGTGATAAAACATTTGACTCATTTTGTGCTGGGGCTATGAGCTTTAATACAGCTTCATAATATAATATATATCCTTCTATTTGGTACACACGAATGATAAAATAACTGTGGAAGCTAAAAATTACCCATTATTGTACAGTGGCCAAAAATGTACTATGTCCCTCGTGTCAACTAACCTGCATAATTAAATAATGGGAAAACATCAACTACAGAACATGATAGCGGAGAGCACAATACAAATGAAAGTGCACAAATGCCAGTGGCATAACTTCAGCAGACAACACAACTACAGGGGGGGCTGGGGGAATTATGGATTTATAATCTCCTTCCCTATTGCCTGCACTTGCACAATTGGGTCCAATTTCTTGCAGAAGCAGATTGGGGCATGCGGTAGCCTGGCAATTAAACCTGGAAGGGGACCCACAAAATTTTTTTTCTGCAGAGAGACCCATAACTGCCACCAAGGCCAGTCGTACCAAGTGCGGGGCCCAACTGTAACCATTTTGGTGGGGCCCCGTAGAAGGAACTTTGCTGTCTGTCTCAGGGTCACAGAGCTGGATGAGCAAATAGTGCCTGCTTTCCCCTCTGTCCAAGTGATGGCTGCCAGTTGGGGATGGGGGCAGGCTGGGCAACTGGGAGAAAATGTTCTCTCACTTTGTTTAATCTATAGTTACCACTATAAACTGTGTGTGTGCAGCACCATGGATTATATATACAACATGAATGTATTTCACTTGTTATTTGGGCCAATCTGGATTGGGGTAGGCTGGGCTACTGGGGGATTAAGGGAATAGGAATCAGAGCTCACACTGGAGCGGGGGCCCCCATAAGTGTGTGGCCAAATTGGTCCAATGTGCTTAAGGACCGGCACTGACTGCCACATTACACCACTTATAGGAGTTATTCCAGAAGAATGTTAAGAATGGCACATCTCAGAAGTCTAAAGTCCTACTATTGGTTTATGAGGTTTACTGTTTGGTCAGTTTGCATATCAAATTCCCTTGCCTGGAGCAGACAGTATAATAGTACATTCCTGGCAAATTTATATTTTTCATCACAAGCACAAAATTGTATAGAATATTATGTTATAATTTTGTGTTTGCTTTCCTCCCACCTTCTATGCACCTTCTATGAAGGTGTTATTAAATTGCAGCTTTAGTCTTGCCTGTTATGCTATTGTCTTTCAGGATGGCTGGCCACAGAATTTTGTATTACCTCTCATAGCCCTAGCATTGTTTTATAATCCCTAACAAGAAGTCAGAAAGAGGTGTGGTATGGCAGCCAAACGTCATAGCAAGATATAATACAAGGGTGAAGCCAGCTAAATGGAATGCTAAATGAAACTCTCTTATAGCAATATTTAGACAACATTCTCATAATCTGTACAGAAGTTTAACATAAATCTATTTTAGTATGGGTATTCCCTAGAACCAAGCAATATTCTGCAGGAATGTATGAGGGTACAATGACCTTTTAGAATATGTTTTAGTATAAAAACAGTTGCAGAGTTTAATAACAGGACAGTGCTGTGAGAATCATGCCCTTTACAATCATTGCACAATTATCGCTTGCACCAGGGAGTTGAATGAATTAAGAGGATAAATGCAGTAACTGTGTAAACTTGTCGACGGAGTCACTCATCAGCCACAAGATCAGTCATGGGAGTTTGTACGTAGTCCAAGATAAAGAAATCAACCTACTACTGATACAAACAAACTTCCATTTCAATCCACAATTTCAACCAAACCAGTGGGATTATCAGCTCCCATGCAGCTGGAGGTGCAAATATATTTCACGGACGTAAAACTAATGTCCGCCCCTAAGTCCAACTCTGTTTTGCCTTTGTTCTCCCCTAATATTTCACACTATAGAGTAAATCATACACCAGGACTATAATTTAGGCTTAAAGGGCAAGGAAAGTCTAAAATAGAATAAAGCTAGAAATGCTGTATTTTGTATACTAAACATAAACATGAATTTACTGCACCACCAGTCTAATCAAACAAATGATTTATGCTTTCAAAGTTGGCCACAGGGGGCTGTCATCTTGTAACTTTGCAAGACTAGACTACATACACATGCTCAGTTTGGTCTGCGCTTCTTAGGGATTGTCATAAATGATCAGAAAACAAAGCTGCTTGAGTTCTGCATGGCTGGTAAGTAAGGCAGGGGCTCCCCCTGTTGTTCATAAGTATGATTGTTTCCCTGCCAGAAGTTAGGGACCGTCTGACAATTCCTATCCACAGCACTAAATGAAGGGAGAATTTCACTGCATACAGTCAGGTTTCTTATAAAAATGGTACACGTTTTTTAACGTTAACGTTTTAATTAAAGTATATTGGAGATAGATTTCTTTTTCATTAAAGGCAGGTGGTGATATCACTCCAACTAGCAGTACAGCAGTAAAGAGTGATTGAAGTTTATCGGTGGACAAGTCACATGACTGGGGCAGCTGGAAAATGCCCCATGTCCGATTTCAAAACTGAATATAAAAAAATCTGTTTGCTCTTTTGAGAAATGGATTTCAGTGCAGAGGTCTACTGGAGTAGCACTATTAACTGATGTGTTTTGAAAAAAACATGTTTTCCCATGACAAAATCCCTTTAAGAAGCTACCACTATGCACCACACAAGTCCTTTGGCGCTAAACTAAGGTCTCTCCATGTCTGTGCCCATATGATGCCATTGCTCTTATTTTGGGCCACATTTTTGAACAAGCTGTCCTACTGCTTTGCAAGTCAACACTTGGGGGCAGATTTATCAAAATCACATTAACAATTTGAAATTAGATCACATTTTCAAAAAGATTCTAATTCGAATATTTTTGAAGGCCATTTCGACCATTGAATTTTGAAAATTCGATCTAATCGAATGATTCAAATAAAATTCTATTTGAATATTCGACGGTCAAATTACTTGCCCTTTAAAATTTTATTTGACTGCCTAGTTCGCCAGATTAAACCTACTGAATTGCTATTAAACCCATACAATATAGTAATTATGTTATTATTTTGTGTTTGCTTTCCTCCCACCTTCTATGCACCTTCAATGAAGGTGTTACTAAGTTGCAGCTTTAGGGCTGTGACACACTAGGGCTATGTGGGGAGATTTAGTCATCTGGCAAATAACTGACTCAACCAAACGCCTTCCCTCACTCTGCGCTGGCTAATCACACGCAGCGATTAATTTTCTAAAGTCGCCCGAAGTTTCCTGCGAGGCAGCTTCGGAAAACGAATCGCCGCGTGTGATTAGCGCTGGTCATTTTTCATTTAAGTGAGTGAGGGAAGGCGTTTGGGGGGATTGGTCACCGCAAAATCGAGGCGATTAGTTGCCAGGCGACTCAATCTCCCCAAATAGCCTAGTGTGTCACAGCCTAAAGTATGGCTTATCAGAGTCTTGCCTATTGTGATTCTGACACAATACAAACTTGTTTGCTTAGAACACTGCCAGCAATTCAGACAACATGCAGAATGTAAATACAGCAAGTGGGACTGCATACTTAACGTGGACTAATGTGTTTATTCACAGTGTAAATGCCATTGTTTTCTAGAACGACTTGATACAGGTCTACAGGTCTGGCCACACAAGCAGCTACTAAATACTGAGCACAATGTTTAGCTTCTCTAAGGGTAGGGACAGACAGGGTGATTCGGGGAGATTCTGTCGCCTGGCGTTTTTAGCAGGCGACAATCTCCCCGAATTTCCTTCTCCCTGTCTGCCGCTAGTATAAGTGATAAAGCGCCTGTACACATGCTGTGCGGTGATTTCCGGAATCGCCTGAAGTTTCCTCAGGAAGTATCTTCGGGCGATTCCGGAAATCGCCGCGCAACGTGTGCACAGGCGCTGGCGTTTTATCACTTATACTAGCGGCAGACAGGGAGAAGGAAATTCGGGGAGATTGTCGCCTGCTAAAAACGCCAGGCGACAGAATCTCCCTGTCTGTCCCTACCCTAAACAGGCAGGGGGAGTAGGAATGGAAGGCTGACAGTGAGGTCATAATACTGCATACTCAAGTTACCAGGAGTATCAAAAAGCAGTGCCCCGCAGGTTACCAGGTGCAGCACAAAGATACTCCTGGTAACTTTATTAAACCAGAAATTCAGCTCTTCCATTGCAGAAAGCACAACTGTGGTTCGAATGCCTACTTCGCCAGATTGAACCTACAAAATACCAATAGAAGCATATGGGAACCCTCGCATAGGCTTTTTAGACTAAGTCCTGCTCGAATACCATTCGTACGATCGAAGTCCTCGATCGTTCGAATCGTACGAACTATTCGAATTATCGAATGAAATAGAATATTTAATTCAAATGATTGGTATTGGATCATCATCGAGGAATCGAAGATCAAAAGGAAAATGTAGTCTAGAACTATTCTATAAGCATTCGAATGAAAATCGAAGTATTTTTGGGGAATAATAGTAAATTTGCCCCTATGTGTGCAAAAGAATTTAAAACCCGTGCGCACATAAAAAGAAAAAAAATGTGTACAGCTAAGATTTAGTTGTGTGCGCTAGTCTTAAAATTGTTGTGTGCATATTAAAAGCAATATTTACTGGGCAAGTTTGAAAATCCTACTGAGCAATGACAATTGGTTGCTACAAAATCTGATCCCCTATGCTTTTCCCCTGTTTTCACTCTGCATTAGTGATGAGTGAATCTCTCCCTCTTTGCTTTGCATATAAATTTGCAAAACTTCCATAAAATGTTGTGCTGTGTTCAGGAGTGTTTTGGGGCTTCTTGCTGCCCTGAGGTGGCCTTTCTGATGCTGCACCCCGTTGCAACTTCTGCATACAATTTCTAGCTCCTGAATTGTTATGGGGGGCTCATCGCTAGTGTGCAATGCTGAAATTCCAATTTAAAAATCTGAATTTCGGCTCCTAAAGTTACCAGGAGTGTTTTTTTTTTTCTCTCAACCCGCCTCATGGCAGCAGCGCCCCTGTCTGCATTTAAGTCAATGGGTGTTTTTTTGTAATGACTTTTTTTGAACAAAATATATTTTTGACAACTTTTTTTTCAAGGCTGGAACTAGGATTAGGCAGCTGCCTAGGCTGCAGCTTTGAGGGGGGGGGGCAAATAGGTATGTAGTCTTTCCACACCACCTTGCTCCAAGCTCCAAAATAGGTGAGCATGCACAAACCACACACAGGGGTAGCTGGTGGCAGAGAATTTACTGTTCCCATTGATGACATTTTGCTACAACAGTGGTGGATGGGGCCTGGGGTGCTAAAGGGAACCAGGATAGGAGGTATTGCCTTGGTTCAGAATTGGCACCATGCTTTTCAAAGCAAAATTTCATTGTAAATAAAATAACAAACTGATTACGAAACACAGGGTTTTGCCCCAGACCAGATTCAGCTCAAAATGTTTTTTCCAAAGTGCCTGGATTTTTATAAAAGTGACATTATTTCTAAATCTTCAACTATATCTGACTTGCAGGATGGAATATCTCCTGGAGGGAGAACATTCAACAGAATTTCCCATGTTGTTCAGCCCTAAGGCCCGAATTCTTGGGAGTGGAACCTGTAGCTCAGATTCACAGGATATATCACATTTTCCCTTGCCTAGGCCTCTAACTCTTCTTTATGGTTTTGTTTGTCCTTTACATTCTTAGTGCTTGTAGAGAGAACATTACACTTTCCAGCTCCTTTCTGGGAAAGGGCAGCAAGTGTGGTGGGTCATATACAACTCCATTGGCTGAGAATTTAGTAGCAGCTGGAGAGTGGCAGATTGGATTGTAAACCGAGGCACCCCACAGACATTACGTTGCACAATGCTGCAACTTCTATACGGTTACAATATCATGATTAGTTTTCTTACTTATTAATCTATTGAGGACCCTCTTCTGATCATATTCCAGTATCTCATTTAAACCACTGTCTGGTTGTAAGGGTAATCAGATAGAGCTACTGAACAAAAAGCTGCAAAGGATCTTAAAATATCACATCTACATCATACTTAACTCATAGTTAGTTTAAAGGTGAACTACCTTTTTAAACTCTGTCTAAGCCATTTTCTGCAGGATTAAAGGGTGTGCCCTGAATTCCTAACAGGTGTGGGCTATGTCACATCCTTTAGCAATTTGAAGAGTAAATTAAAGGTTTTGGCCATACACATTTCGCTTAACATATGAGAGTAAACAGCCATTTAGTGAACAGCAGAAAATAATGGTTAAGCCAGAAAGACCATTGTATTGTTTTTGAATTCTCTAGTTAAACCACTGTTTGGCAAGTTCATAACCATCAGAGCTAGGACCACATCATCTAATCCAATGTGGTAACGGGAAATTCAAACCTGCCTGATCAACATCAGGGCAATTTCTGGCCAGATATTTGTCAGGTTGGCACATAGCAGTTCCCCATACACTGTAAGTATGTGGTGAGACTGTAGAATGTTCTCCAGGATATTGTTCTAATGGCATAATCCCCTAGTCAGCGATAGTATTTATTCCTCTTTTATGTCAGTGATGTTGGGGGTTATTAAACTTGACGGATTTTTTTTCAACCCAGTTATCTATGTTACTATATGAAATTCCAAGCCTGAGTCTCAGAACATAAAATCTAGATTTCAAAAATCCTGGAAAAATAAAACTGATAGTTAAAATGAACTTGTGGTATGTTGTAGACATCAGAACTACCCCTAACTTTGAATTACAGAACCTAAATGTGTCCAGGCTTCTAGCCAGAAAAAAGTTCCATCATGCAGAAAATAGATACATTGTTCCAGGGATGCTTTACTATCAACAGCAAATCAGAAACATTTCTTACGTGGGGAAAGCACAATCGGATCCGTTAAGCAGTTTTTCCTGTCTGTTTGTGCAAGGGTCACACTGAAAGTGAATAGCTATTCCTTTGCATATTTTCCAGGGCTTTCAATGTCTGGAAGCTGCTCACATTTCAGACTGGGGCAGGTGAGGTGTCAGGTTAGAGAACGGTTTCTGCACCTCCCAGTGCTGCAGGCAGTTATAGGAGGAGAACAAGAGAGGCAGGAGCTAGGGAATTGGGTTTGACAACTTCCCCAAATCACACAGCAAGAAAGAGATAAGGTAACATCTGACTCAATGCTACATAACATAAGCAACAGACTTGAGCTGGCTGTACATTGGTCAATAGAAGCTGCAGAACGTTGGGCAGAATTCAAAATTCATTTGGTCAAGCATCACATCAGCACATTTATGCAGTCCTCTCCCCATGGATCTGTATTAGGGCTAATCTACATGGGAAATATTGTTCAGCCTTTACAGCTGTAATGTTAAGTCGGGTCAGATAAAGTCGAACGGTGTGTTTTGTACATGCATCTACATCCAACAGTCAACATCATTCAATGAGAAGAAAAGGTTTGTTAGACACCATCAACATTTTATTTAATCAAATAAATATGCAGCATGCCATGTCGGATGGCAAATCTTCCATGTAGTTTACACATCAGATATTTTTTAATCAATACCATTATTATTACACGCAACTCATGTGACTTGTAGCATGAGGTCTGTTGATCCTACAAAATCTCCCCTCTAATTTGGCCCTTAGGATCTGGAGTGCACCTGGGTGGCCAAATCAACAAAGATCCACCTGTTGAGTGATCACATCAAATGTACAGTATAGCCAATTTAAGTCACAAGGCAGTTTAGAGTACAGTCATGGGATCTGTTATCCGGAAACCTGTTATATCCATTCTACTCTGTTACAAATGAGTGTTAAATGAGAAGGAAAGGCAGAATTGACTTCACAGAGATCAGCGCCCGGGGGGTTGAATTACCCTTAACTAATATCAGGCCAGAATTTCAGCCACATGAAAATGATGGTTGCAAATTCTGCCACAGCAAGGACAGCATCAGCTCACTCAGTGTCCTTACCCTGGTGATCTGTATCCCCTAGAAAATTTTCATCAGTCACAGTGAAATCTATCTATTGTTCAGTTGTTTGCAGGGCCAAGCAGGCAGCTCCTCGCGGTATTCCTGGCTTCAACTAGACAATATCGCTTTAAATGTTCTTTTTAGTTGACGGATCGTACATTAAACAATCGTTTCAACATAAGCTTGGCCTTACAATAACGAACAAATCTTTTAAAAATCTATGGCCAGCTTAACTCAGTTTCACTCCAACAGCAGATGTGGTTAAAAGGGCACCCAAGTCAGATTTAGGCAACAGAACCAACAGATTAGTTGCCAAAGTATATTTCTCCTAAAGGTGGCCATACAAGGGCAGATAAAGCTGACAATCTCAGTCCTTTAGACCAATTCAGCAGCTTATCTGCCTGTGTATTGGGGCTTCCAACGGGTCTTCCAGATCAATAACTGGCCACAATATCGATCGGGAAGGTTTCGATTTTCCGGCAACTGACCCATCAGAGCCCATTGCTCCTATCTGTAACCCAACTGTTTAGCCTTAGGGCCGAATGTTCATGTGGGCATATCAGGGAAAGATCCGCTTGTTTGCCAATGTCACCAGATGTGTATGGCCCCCGTTAGATAAATTCACTAATGCTACAATTTTAATCAGTAGGTATGCTCACCAATGGATATCCCTGCACACACCAAAACTAGACATAAGACCTTAACGTCATTTGGGTTGATTATAGCTATCAATCTGTGATAAGTTTAAAGTTGCAGTCATGAAGCCAGTGTATGCTGCGCTTAAACTACAGCTCCCAGTGTACCTGGCAAGGATGCTGATTAATTTAATAGAAAGTTGATACGTAGACATGGCGGCTGCAATGTCACTGGGCAAGTCAGAGTGAAATAATTAGATCTTGACTGGGGAAAAGGCAACTGGGAGGAACTGCTATTCATTAATCAAAACATGGACTTTGCACAAGTGTAAATTATGTAACTGGTGTGTCAATAGGAATGAAAGGCATCACGGCTAATTACAAATCACCTTTTGTACAATGTAGTCTAGTGAATAAGAATCACAGGTACTAAATTAACCAATGACACGTGTTGCTGCTGGTGTATATGCTGGCATATCCGAATTCTATTCTACTTTAGTCGCTGTAGAATGAAGTGTAAATGCACCAAACAATGCAAGACAATCCACTTAAACATAAATAAATTAGATTTCAGGTGGATGGAAGGGCAGACCTCAAAGTGGCTACAGCTATATGAACAATGGTGTGTAACACAAGGTTAAAGCACAAACTATCAATTCTGATGAGTGAGTCACACCTTCAGTGAATGCCCCACAACTTGAAGCCTGCATTCAAGCCTGATGTTTTTTTTTTTCCAAAACAAACAAGGGCATTTGTGTTTATGTTCTTTTTCATTTGGGGCAACGGTACATGGATTGGTTGTTGCCTGAGATTTAATGACTGAAATGATGTGCCATTGTGGGCAAGTAAATCGCCACAGGTAAATTATTCAAATTTACACAACTTTTCTTCAATTTGTCTTTTTCACTTTAACGTGGGTGCCAAAAGGACCCATATTGATCCACAGACTGCATGGAGAGGACAGCCATTAACAACTTCTTAGTCATGTGACACAAGTAACTTTGCTCAGTACAAAATATAAAGATAGAATTTATACAGTTAAAACATGTGTTGCTTGCAAGCATGTATGTGCTTACCATTAAAGGGAAACTTTATGGAATTGCCAGTAATTCTACAATTTGTCAAACGTGTTACACCAACAATATATCAACCATATATACTTATAAAATTATAGAATAATAAATAGATAAAATCAGCAAATTAATTAATGGTATATAAAATGATATATAAAATGATGAAAAAATAATAACACAATCATGTAATAAATGTAATTTAATCAGAATTCATGTACAGATAAAATAGTCTTAGAATTAATAATTGGAAATCCCCTTTTTCATAATAATCGGCGCCCTCTTTATGTATAGCAGACATGCGCAGTCGCATTACAATGAAGAACACAACGACGCTGTCAGTGATGCCGAGAATGATGCTGCCAGTGATGCCGATAATGACACATAGTTCTCGCGAGATCCAATGACGTCAGATGCGGAAGTCCTTTAAAAGACGCTACGGAGACTAATGACCCTTGAAAAAGCATATGCGAAACGCGCGTCGGCAGGCTGGAAGTTTCGTCCGTTCTGATTTTTAATTCTCTGCAGTTATCCTAGATGCTCCTGTGGTGTTAACGATCCAGCGACAATTCATTCTTCCATCTCTTTATCTCTAAGACATTGGGGATTTGTGTGTTTTTTAGATAGCTCTTTTGTATGAAAAGTGCAGTTAATTTACCGAGACCACAGTCCCCAGTGTTCTGCCTTTCTCCCCATGTGGGGTCCTGAAAGGGGCTTCTCCACCTCTATTCTATTTTCCATTTTCCAAACTTTTAATTCATGAATTGTAAACTAAAGATATCCATCACTTTTTAATCAATTTACTACTATTTATTAAGAAAGCACAACTTAACCTTCCGGCATATATCGATTGCACAATTAATTTTAATGAATTTTAATCATAATTAATTTTCTAAATGAATTCTAATGAATTATGAGTTTAATCATGGATCATCACAATTGATATAATTATTATTGAATGAATTATAACTAAGGGATTACTTATTTAAGCACTAGCACTTTTTCACCGTGATTCATTAGCACTAGCACTTTGATTAATTAATTGTCCAGAATCTGACTATCAGGGCACAGGAATAGCAGGCCCTTTAAATGCAGTTAATAGTGCTGCTCCAATAGACTTATGCACTGAAATCCATTTCTCAAAAGAGCAAA
>CM044440.1:31012150-31029984 GCA_024363595.1 Xenopus borealis | reverse complement strand
GAGGGGTTGAACTTGATGGATTTTGTCTTTTTTCAACCCAATTAAACTATGTAACTATATATAATAGGTAAGTATATATTCAACAACTCTCTGGAGATTAGGTTCAGAACATCAACAAAAATGCCTACTGCAAACTTGCCCTGCTTGACTGTGCCCAGGGCACACATCATGGGTTTGAACACATATTTTTAATACCGGTATGGGATCTGTTATCTGGAAACTCATTATCCAGAATGCTCTGAATTATGCAATGGCTGTCTCCCAGATATTCCATTTTATCCAATTTTTTAAAAATTATTTATTTTTTTCTTTGTAATAATACAACAGTACTTGATCCAACCTAAGATATAATCAATCCAGCTTATTGGGTTTATGCAATGGTTACATGATTTTCTAGTAGACTTAAGGTATGAAGATACGAAGATACGAAAGGATCCGTTATCTTGAAAACCCCAGGTCTCAAGCATTCTAAATAACAGATCCCATACCTGTTTCTTTTTTTGTTTTGTTTTTTAGGTATTAAAGCAGAATTTTTGACTTGCATAAGGAAGGAATAAAAGAGAAACTGACTGAAAGTGTGGTTTATCCCTTGGTTAGGAAAACTATACAGCCCGAAGAATGTAGGTATCTATAAAAAGATAGTGCATAAAACAGCTCATGTGTAAAACCCTGCTTTGTGTAAATAAACCACTTTCATAATAAATTAACTTTTTTAGTAGTATGATCCATTGGGTAATCATTAATAGAAAATTGCCTTTTTAAAAAAAATAAGGGCTGCACCTGGGATCATAGGATTCACAGTGCACACAAACAAACTATAAAGTTAGGTTACATGAGCCAGTTAACAGACAGAGTTGTATCTTTTGCTTCCACACTTCGTCCTGTTAGTTAGAGTTGAAATATTTCTGGTCAGGTGATCTCTGGTGGCTCCAGGCAAGAGATGAAAAAGACCAATATTTACTTAAAGGACAAGGAAAGTGTAAAATAGAATAAGGGTAGAATGCTGTATTTTGTATACTAAATATAAACATGAACTTACTGCACCAAAAAGCCGAATCAAACAAATGATTTATGCTTTCAAAGTTGGGCACAGGGGGCTGTCATCTTGTAACTTTGTTATACATCTTTGCATGACCAAGACTGTGCACATGCTCAGTGTGATCTGGGCTAAGCTTAGGGATCATCATAAATTATCAAAACAAAAGTCAAATAATATCTGCCAGATACAGCAAGACTGATAATCTGAATATGCAGATTGCACTGTAATTGTGTTTTCATGTAATTTAATGTGGATTTTATCATTTTTGCATTGTTTAATGCAAACTTTCTCCAACTCTGCAGAACCAGTGACTGCAGCAAAATAATCCTCCAAATAGAATCCCAGTTTATGTGTTTAAATCTGGCTCCATCCCTACAGATGGAGTTGGATACATTAAAGGGGATGTAAAGGTAAAAATAAAATCCAATACAAATCTCTACACAGTTGCCAACTGCAAGCTGCTGTAGTTCTGCAGGGCTGGTAAGGAAGGCAGGGGTTCCCTGGCTGTTCATAAGTATGATTGTTTTCCTACCCAGCAGTTAGGAACTGTCTGACAATTCCTATCAACAGCAGTAAATGAAGGGAGAATTACACTATGAAAGTATATTGGAGATATAGTTCTTTCATTAAACAAAGTAAAAATTGTATTTTATTTTTTTGCCTTTCCTTGTCCTTTACATATATATTCCAGTTTGATAAGATTCTTTAATATGCCACTTAATTTGATATAAACTGTTGCTTAATTATTCATTTTGGGGTTATAGTTTCCTTTAACTCACTCAAGTTACAAATATAAGTAATTATACTTAGGACAGTCACCTATTTATAGCTCTGGGAATGTACAGATATTCATAATTACATAAAATGTAACTGGCCTATAACCTAGGTCACTCTCCCAATGTTTTTAGTACCCAATCAAAAAATTAGGCATACGATTGATTATTAAACCTAAGCCATCCCTGCTGGTGAAGCATGAAGAGACATAGCTCAGGCACACTTACCTGAAAATTATAATTGTTGTCATGATTTATTGCTCCAATATAAGCTGCAATTTGTAGTGGGTTGTCAAATGTGTCTCGTAAACATGGCTTTGGTTTCTCTGAAGTCTTCCAGTCTATTACACACAGCTTCTGCCTGCAAAAGGACACACACTTGACTAGGACTATGTTTTAGGAGCATATACTGATGCATAAAACCCCTCCATGATGGCAAAAACATTTGTTTAATACAGATAGCTTTGCTTTGACATGTTTATTTCCTATACTTGCATTCCTATCAAAAATAGCAATCCATGTATAAGTGACATGTGTGCTCTAACTCTACTAAACTATATCCTTGTCCCAAGAAAGCCATCAACTCCTCCTAAAACATTCTAAGTATTGGAATTACAGTACCTTGTAATTGATCTTAACTAAGATATAAATAACCCTTACTTGGGGACAAATAATCCTATTTGGTTTACTTAACATTTAAATGAGTTTTTAATAGACTGAAGGAATGGAGATCCAAATTACAGAAAGACCCCTTATCTGGAAAACCCCAGGTTGTGTGCATTCTGGATAAAAAGGTCCCATACCTGTATTTGTCCTACATTGGGAACAATTATAAATAAATTCTCTATGAGGTACTAACCTTAATGGTTTAGTTGCTTTTGTTAACACAGAGTTCTTTCTCTGCAATTACACATCATATCAGAATTTTTTAATTAAATTGAGGGGGTCTCTAGCAAAAGCTGTGGTCATAAAGCAAAAGCTGTGGTCACAAAACAAAAGCTGTGGTCACAAAACAAAAGCTGACAACATGCTTTTCCCATGGCATTTCAGCCTAATGGGGATACAATTTCCTCTAGTGCAGGGGTCCCCAACCACCAGGCAGTCCTGGAGTGGGCCGGAGCCGTTACAAGGTGCAAAAAAATGGACGCTGGCACCAAATTTGACGCTAACCTCCCCCCCGAAGCATAAAAAGGTTGTGGACCCCTGTTCTAGTAAATTTGGGTGATCTGTTTTCAGCCTTTGATAAACATGCTCCCAGTTCCTTAGTTCTTTTCCCCCCTAGGATGCAAGTATTTCCCCGTGTCCCTAGAAAATTGTTACACATTGAGCAAACTGAACAGATTTTAATCAATTAACTGAGCTACAAAGACCATTTTCTCACCGATATTCAGCCACACAGTCCACAAGACCCAAGTACTGCAGCTGTGAGTGGTGCACTGCACTTTCAAGTGACTTAATTCCAACAATGTCTGTCAGGACATGCTGAACGCTGGTCAAGTACCCGGTCATCCCCTCAGTCTCCTCTTTTTTACCATGGCCATCCAGAGCTAAAAGCAGATCTTCCAGCTGTGCATGGAACTGCTTTCCCTGTGAAAAGAGAGCTTGGAAAACAACAACGTGCGGTCAGCTTTACAATTGGGCAGCCACTTTCTAGTATACAGGTTTATTCTGACCTGAATATGCATCAGTGGAACTTGATGTCATTGAACAGATATAATCCCAGTTCGAAAGCTGAATTTTCACGCAGATTAAAGGGGTTCTTCACATTTAGACTTTTAGTATGATGATTGTAGAGAGTGACATTCCAAGACAAATTGCAATATGTTTATTTTTTATGTTTTTTTTTTTTATAGGGATGCACCATATCCAAGTTCAGGATTTAACCAGGATTCAGCCTTTTTCAGAAGTATGAAGTGAAGCCTTAAAACCACATGACTTTTCAGCATACAAACATAGAAGTAAATTTTTATGCTTTCCTTGACCTAATTTTGGATTTAGTTGAATCTATCATGAAGGATTCAGCCATGCCAGTAAAATGGATTTAATTATTTCCTAGTTTTTTTTTTAGTTATTTAGCTTATTATTCACTGGCTCACATTTGCAATTTCAACAGTTTGGATCCTAGGGCCCAAATTGCCCAAGCAACCATGAATTGATTGGAATAAGAGACTGGCACATGAATAGAAGAGAGCCTGAATAGAAGGAGGAGTAATAAAAAGTAGCAATCACAATAAATGTGTAACCTTACATTGCAGTTTTTTTTTCTTTTTGAAGATTTTTAAATTCAAATTACCAGTGTTCTCTTTCGAATAGTAATTACACAATAAATGTACATTCCAGGAGTGTGCAGGTCAGACTTAACCACCTGTAGACATCAGTGCACCAATGGTATCTCCATTTTAAATGGTGGGTCAACTTTAAGTTAACTTTTAGTATGTTATAACTATAGCTAATTCTAAGCAACTTTTCAACAGACCTTCATTTTGACTTCTTTTGACTCTATGCAGCTTTCGAATGGGGGGGTCACTGACCCCATCTATAAAACAAAAGCTTCATAAGGCTACAAATGTATTGTTATTGCTATTTTGAATTACTCATCTTTCTATTCAGGCCCTCTCATTCATATTCCAGTCTCTCATTCAAATCATTACATGCTAATTGCCAAGGTATTTAGGATCCTAGCAACTAGATTTCTGAAACTGCAACTGGAGAGAATCAGAAGGAATCGATTTGTATCTGTACTTTCTTTAAAAACGCTATTCTATTCTAAACACAGTTCAGCCTTATATGTTGTTTTGATTTGGAACATATAGAAACCTGCAGTATATTCAGCGAAGCCTTGTTCTCCCAATTCCATGATCATCCTCTGCTTCCACCTTTCAAGGTAAAAGGCCTGTTCCATGGGCATGGTCTGCTGTAGGATTCTGGTGACACTAGGGATTTTGCCATTTGCCATATGGTTTCTTGCTGGTAAACTAATCTTCAGGGGTAAGTCAAAATCTGTTTTCTCGAGGGAGGCACAATTTTTATCTGGGTTGGTTAGTGGGACCCAATTCTGTGGGGCCTTGGGATCAGGTGTTTGTGTTACAGTCTTTGATTTTACCACTTTGCCAAATAAAAAGCTGTCTTCTTCAAATAACCGATCAGGTGTCTGTGGGCTGATACGGGAGGCAGTGACAGTCCGCACTAAACTTTCATACTTCGTTTGGTTAACATCATCATAACCGTTGTGTTTCTTCTTCCTGCTCAAGCATTTGCAGGAGGTGGATAAAAAAGCCGGTACATTTGCCTGCAATACATCCCTTATAACCCAACTGCAGGTAACAGGAATTCGCTGGAGTGGCTTCATGGCACCAGTTTATTTTCACATCTGATGACGGCCTCCCTGTTGAAACACAAATACAACTTTAGCTCATGGTGAATCTGTTTTCCTTACTATTTTAAACAAGTTAAAATGACAATTCCAACAGGCAACATTGTTGTCTAAATCAAATCAGTGCCATACAGTTGCCAACACAGGGGTGGCAGGATTAGTATGCGAATACCAGCTGCAACTCCTACCATCCAACGCTTTTGTTTCTGGTTAAGCTGTTCCTAGCCCAACCATTCACAACACATATATGCAATTATTTCCGGTCTATTATCACCCTGCATCTAGGGTTGTCACCTTTTCTGGAAAAAAATACCAGGCTTCCTATATATATTTATCTTTTTCTCTATTAATAACATTGAGATCAACCATCATTTTTTTCCGGCCAGGCGGCAACTCTACCTGCATCCAATGCCAAAAGCATTCAATAGAAGCTGGAAGGCCAAAGCAGTGCAGAAAATCCATTGAATCCCACAACAGAAATGTACAAACTGTGGCTTTCAAGATGCAGTTTTTCTTTTAATTTTTTAAAGGTAACCTTTTATTTTTTATAACACATCAAACATACAACAATACATATGCCATAAAAGCAGTTGAGTTTGTTACAGAATTTTAATCAAAATATTTAGACATTTGTTTAGCAATTTAGTTGATACACTCATCATCTAAAGTACAGTTCAGATTTTCATACCTCTAGATGCAGCTCTTACTTCCTAAGTACTTGTCACGGACCTTGACCAGTAAAGGCATATTCTACATGAAATTAATACATTTTAGCTTTTATGTTGTAAATGTTTCTGTTCATGTTCGGGAGCCCTGACCCACCAGCCCTGCCTCCCACCATGGACTCCATGTTTTTTCAAATCAGGGAGCCTCTGGCTAATAGGTTGAGTTTGATGAGAGATAGAATCTGGTTTACCAGTGTTATCCAGCTTTGCACTGTGGGCAGTTGTGGACCCATCCATGCCATACCGATTATTTTCTTGGCATAATAGAGCAGTGTTCGGTCTCTGACTCTGGCATGGTTAGTGTGAAGGATTTCATCTCTAACTCCTTATTTGCCACTTGTGGGGTCAGCAGCTTAGGGAAATCTAATTAATCTTCTAATATAATTCATAATTTCAGTCCAAAACTTGGATATTGGGGGACAGGACCAAGCCATGTGTAAAAAGGTTGCTTCTTCTGCCCCCCACCTATGGCATCTATTACATCCTGTGGCCTTCAATCGCATATGGGCGATGTAGAATTGGTGGAGCCATTTAAATTGAATTAGTTTGTCTTGTATAGAGAACAAGCGACTATAACTTGGGACTGACAACCTCCCAAACTGTGTTATAATAGTAGCTAAAGTCCCGCAACTGCCAGGTAGACTAGCAAATCATCTGCCTATAGTGATATCTTCTCTTCCACTGGTCCCAAGTGCCACCCCTCCAATGTGGGAGCCTGTCTAATTTGGATTGCTACGGGCTCAATGGCCAGTGCAAATAGTAAGGGGGAGAGAGGGCACCCTTACCTTGTACCTCTAGCCAGTGGGAAGGGTCCGGACGTTGTTTCTTTTGCCCTGACCCTTGCTACAGGAGACAAGTATAGCATTTTGATCCAGTTAATAAAATTGGGTCCAATGCCAAATTTAGAGAGTATAGCCCATAAAGCTCCATTCCCTTAGCAGAATCCCATGACAATATTATTCTCGAGCCTGCATTGTCATGTGTAGTTTGTAAATTGAAGAATAATCTCCTTAAATTAATTTCAGTGGTTTTTCCAGTGATTAATCCAGATTGATCTGGATGAATCAGATCTGGCATTACCTGGGCTAATCTACTGGCTAGTATCTTGGCCATTATCTTAGCATCACTGTTAAGTAATGATATCAGCCTGTAGGAGCTACATGAATGTGGGTCTTTTTGGGATTTCAATATCAGGACAATGATGGCTTCTAAAAAGGAGGGTGGGGGGGATACATTTTGCATCACCATCGTAAGGGTATTTAGCAAATGCGGAGTTATCTCATCAAAGAGACATTTGTACAGATCTGCTGGAATACTGAGTGAGTAAAGTAAATTGGAGAGATTTCCTTACTGAGATCGAGACCCCCCCTAGCACGCTGAGTAAGTAGAGTGCTAAGCTTGATCTACCCATTAATGCTAGTATTTATCAGGTGAGTTTCCTGAAGTAGGAGCAGAGACAGTGGATTCCTTTTTATATAGTTAAACATTTGTGCTCTGTTGAATTTAAAATTTAATCCCTGAATGTAAAATGTAGTTTAATCTGAATTCCATGAATAACCTTGCATCAGCTGGTACAATAAAATATTTTGGTCATGTATTGGAAGACGGCAAAAAGCAAGAGAAGTATGCCCAGCCTTCAGCTTCAGTTAAACAAAAACTCCCAACATCCTGACAGATTTCCTCAGCTGCAACTCAAGCTAGCTGTTTTGTTTCTGGTTATGCTGTTTATAATCTTACCATTAACATCAGTGGCACAACTAGGTCCCACAGGAAATGTTAGGGCCCCCCTAAATATCCAGAGGTGTTCAGTTTTACACATATACATATATATTATATATATGCAGGAAAAGCGACACTCGTCTGATGCTGAAGAAATAATAAATATAATAAATAATCCAACAGAGGTATTAACTTTCATAAGGGATATAAAATCTCACATTATTGCTGGTATATATATATATATATATATATATATATATATATATATATATATATATATGTCATCACCTCACTGGCCTTCCCGCCATTTTGTGTTTAAAAACCAGTGTTCTTTGCTTGCCCAAACCACTTTGAAAAAGGCTGGTACTCCAGCCGAAACGTCAGTCCTTTGCCTGTATCAATAAATAATCTTTATTCACCGTAAGACCTGTGAGTGCGACCAGTTCTTCCATACTACTATATATATATATATC
Organism: Xenopus borealis; assembly: GCA_024363595.1. Lineage (NCBI taxonomy): Eukaryota > Metazoa > Chordata > Amphibia > Anura > Pipidae > Xenopus > Xenopus borealis. The sequence continues at coordinate 31,021,882 of CM044440.1, read as the reverse complement.
TACAGATGTTTTTCCTGCAACCAGATGGGCCATGTGAGGGCTGACTGCCCACAAAAGAGGGAACAGGACAGCCTGTTGTGATGCTTGTGTCTAGTAAGCCTGAAAATCTACATCATAATATGCAGTCTGTAATTATGGGATATATATATATATATATATATATTTATTTTTTTTTAAGAAATGGCACATTAATTATGGTCTTGTGGGGCCCCTGTACCTCCTCCAGCTGCAGGGTCTGCTTCCTCTGTAGTTACACCCCTGATTCACATCGTATACGAGTGATCATTGCTGGTCTATTGATGACACCAGCTATCACCCTGCATCTGAATGAATTCCCAGAATAACCCTGCATCAGCTGGTGAAATAAAGAAGTGTGTCCAGGTATGGAAAGACTGTAAACTACCTGTAGAAGTATGGCCACCCTTAAGCTTTAGTTAAACAACTCCCTGACAGATTTCCTCGGTCAGTGCTGTCGGCAATAGTAGTTCATGAACAGATGGGTGACCAAAGGTCATATTGTTTCAATTCCACTTCCAGACTGGCTGTGGCTAGGGTTGCCACCTAATTGGTATTTTAAAGGCCTGGCCAGTAAAAATGATGGTTGATCCCAATGTTATTAACAGGGAAAAAAGATAAATATATAGGAAGGCTGGTATTTTTTTTCCAGAAAAGATCTCTGGGCACTAACAAGCAATTTAAGCACTACTTCGAACGATAGAGAACATAATATGAAAAAACTGGTGTCAGCAGCAGGTGAACATATGGCCATGTGGTTTGCAGGCCTGCAGCACACAATACACTGAGCAATGCAGAGATTCAGCGTTGGACTGGGTGTCCTGTGGCCTCAAGGGCTTCCGTAGCAGCACCGCCAAATCGGTAGATGACGGCTCCCTCTCTTACAATTTAATGTGTGGGATCACACGTGTCCTACTGAACTTTTAGCTAAATCCCGTGAAAGTCAAGGCATACTCCATACTATAACTGTTAGAGGAGGCCTCATATTGCCCGCACTTACCTCAAATGTTGCCAACAGTCGGAAAGATCCAGGTATACTCCTTTGATGGCCTATACAATGTACTAACAACATTACAAAGACGCTACTGCAAGCTTGGATGTTTGTTCACAGTCCCCAGTCCCCTGAGTAAAAGGTTAAGCAACCCGATGTGAAGGGGAGATGGGCGGAGCATGAGCATCACTGATACGATACTTTCGTGTTTATCAAAAGTTGCGTGCGGGGCGTGGCTGAGACAAGGCCGGGGGCGTTGAGAGGGCTGGACTTGTAACACTTTGGGTCAGTCCCGTTGTAGAACGTGGGCGGAGCTTGGGACAGGGAGCCGGTGACCCATTGCGTGTCAGGAAGTGTCTTAGTTTGCAACCACTGTTCCAAGACGGCTGAGCCCTAGCAGTATGGCTGCCCCTGCGAGCGAAGAGAGCGGCAGCAGTAAGGTGAGAGCAACACTGCGGAAAGCGCGGCACTTTTTTTTTGCCTTCCGCACAGTTGGCTTGCTTCCTTGCGCACAGTCCGCTGGGACTCTCTGTTCCACTGTGCATATAGAAAACAATCTCTCAGTCACTCGGCCTCCTGCATCACGTGATGTCACGTGATATATTGACAGAGTTTGACGCTGCCTACTGAATAGTGCAAAGGACTGTAGTAGTTCCACTTGTTGGTTGTTTAACATTTAGCTCGTTGTTGTGTGTGGTAAATTAGGAACAGGAAGTTACTATTTGCAAAAGAAGTTGCTTTCAGAAGCATTACATCAGCTTTTTTTTTCAGTTGAAATTGTGCTTGTCTACCAAAACGCACTTGTCTGCAAAATATCCTATTCAAGTATTACTGGGAAATTTTAGCAATATCTTTTTTTTTTTTAGGATTTCAGTGTAGAAATGAAGGGGTATTTGGTACCATGATGGTGGGGGTATAAAAGTGTGAGTGGAGGGAGTTTATTAAAGGGAAACCACACCTAGATTAGGAGCTTCCTGATATCAAAAAGTTGCTTTCACGTGACATGGTAGAACTGAAGCCTCATTACCATAGGTTTCCCAGTTGCCGTATGGTGGAAGTCTGTGGGTTTAACTAGACAGCAAAACACGTACATTTATGGGTAGGTGACTGTATTTCACTTGTTTCCAAGTGTACGGCAGTGTGGCTAACCAGAACTTTGTTTTCTTTATGTGGTGCTTTTCAGTTTTATTCCTGGCTTGGCAATCTGTGGGCCAGAGGGCTGCTGTAAGATGCCATAGAAAGGGTTGGCACCTTTTTTGGGGAAAAATACTAGCCTTCCTATACAGGTGCTCTTCATGCTGCCCCCCCTCCCGCTCCATGCTTCTAACTTGTAGTGTCGGAGCGGGTCGAGGAGGGGCCGCATCGCTAGTGCAGTGAGCTCTATTACACTCGCTTCACTAGAGCTGAATTTTCATTAAAAAAAAAATGGAAATTCGGCTCTTAAAGTTACCAGAGGCGGCTTTTTGCCGCCCCTGGTAGCTTGCTGCTCCGTGCTGCCTGAGGCAAGATTCTCACCTTGCCTCATGGCCGGAGCTGCCCTGTTCCTATATATTTATCTTTTTTTCCCTATTAAAGGAAAACTATACCCCCCATGACAACGTAAGTCTCTATAAAAAGATATTGCATAAAACCATTTTTCATGATAATATACTTTTTTAGTAGCATGTGCCATTGGGTCATCCTAAATAGAAAATTGCCATTTTAAAAAATGACAGCCTCCTGGGATCAACGGTGCACACAAACAAGCTATAAAGTTAGGTCACACTAGCCAATTAACAGACTGAGTTCAGTCTTTTGCTTCCACACTTACAGTTAGAGTTGAAATATTTCTGGTCAGGAGATCTGAGGCAGCACACCGACCATCACAAAATGGCAGCTCAAGGCAAGAGATGTAAAAGGGCTATACTTACTTAAATATATATTCCAGTTTGGTAAGATTCTTTAATATGCCACGTAATATGATATAAACTATCTGCTCAAGTATTCATTTTGGGAGTATAATTTTCCTTTAATAACATTGGGATCAACCATAATTTTTACCGACCATGTCGGTAAAATACCAGTCAGGTGGCAACTCTAGACAGTCACCAGGTCCGGACTGGGATTCACAATAGGCCCTGGCATTCTAAGTACAAGTACAAAGAGGTCCAAGCAGAGGGCCCACTGACACCTTGGCCCACCGGGAGTTCTCCTGGTATTCTGGTGGGCCAGTCCAACACTGAATATAAATGTGAAACTGCCATTAGAGCTTTTATACTGGCACTGCATCCAATGGTGAGGGTGTTCGTGTAGTAGTATTATTGTTGAACATCTGTGCTAGTGGCTTTGTACATGCACTGTTCGGCCTCTGTACTTTGTAAGAGTTTAATTATTACCAGAGAAGAGACATCATCCAAAGTCGCCCAAAGTTTCCTCAAGGGGGAACTTCGGAAAATGAAGCGATCCGAATAATCTTGTCAGGAATTCGCATTCTTGCTCTCAGGAAGGCATTTCGGAGAGATTAGTCACCAGAAGAAGAGGAGATAAGTCACTGGGCGACTATTTTCCCCAGAATCTGCATGTGTTCCACCACCCTTAAAGTGACAACAATCATTGAATACCCCCTGGGGAGATTTATGTAGGACACACAATAAATGTCTAGGAAAGTCAAGAAAAGTTTTGGGAAAAGCAGTGTGTCCTGGTTACAATAATACATTTATGTTACAGTGTTGATCCAGGATAAAGCCTTGGCTTATCATTACACTACCTGTCATCAGCCTGTGTATTTTTTCAGGCAGAGAGAAGTAGATCTGCTCAATGCCTGCTCCATTGATTTGAATCCAATCCGCCTGTACGCAGGCTGAGGTCAGCCAAAATACCGACCTCTGATTCACACAGGCTGAATTCAAATCAATCAATCTCTCTGCCTGCAAACATACACAGGTTGACAACAGCCAGAGCCAACAACCTGTGTGCCCATAGCCTAATGGTTATCTAGGAGCCAGGAAGAGCAGCCCCCCCCCCCCCCAGTATTCAAATGTTGTTCTGAAACAAAACTAACCGCAGCAAAGTGTTTTTTTGCTTTTAAAAGGTTTTTATTTTTCATTTTCCAACATCAAACACAAGAAGAACAAAACACCACCTAATTGTTGCAATTCGTGCAGGCTGTAAAATACAATATATTGCCTATCACAAGATTGTGCATATACATTTCCAGAACCAGTGCATATAGTTTATTAAAGATACATTCCTACTATCCGAGTGTGGATACCACATTTATTATTGAGTGAGTTCTGCTGTGTGTATATATTTTGCTTTGCCTCTGGGCAGGCTTCCAGCCATGCACCCCACACCTCATCAAATGTTTGTGGACATTGCCTGGCCATATACGTCCATTTTATAGGAAGTTTACTATTAATCATACTTATCCATGACTTCAATTAGAGAGGGGCCGTGCTCATCCAACCAAGTGCTATTCGTTTTTTTCCCATAGAAAAACAAGGTTCTCAGTAATGATCTGGTTTTGATTCTAGGAGCTAGGTCATCTACTTTGCCAAAGAGACAGATTTCGGGAGTTAAAGCTCCAGGTAGCAGTACCTGGGTTGTTATATATTCAACCAGGTTGGTTCAGTATTTATGGATTGCCGGACATTGGGGTGATGTATGTTCTGTAAATAATTTTGAATTGTACCATTTTATCTCTGGTAGAGATGATAGAATCATATAGGTTTCCCTGAATTAATGCCCACCGCCAATTTAGACCTAGCTTTTTTAAGCGGGTTCCCCGACCTAACCACCAAAGTTTTATATAGCTCAGAAATAAGTTTTTTAGGGTTAGGGTCCCAAAGTCTAGTCTCATAGGGAGCCATTTTTGTTTGGATCCTCCCATGACCAAATTGAGCTACAAATGCATGAAGTAGTTGAAAATATCGGTATAATACAATGTTAGCCTGGTTTAGAGTTGTTCTAATTTGAGCCATTTTAGGTAAGTCTCCCTCTATTATTAAATTAGCTAGGCGTCTGAGTCTCATGTTTGGCCAATATTGGAAGTCTTGTAGGGAACTTAGATGAGGGTAGTGGGAGTTCCTCCATAAAGGTGAGTGGGGTGACAATTCTGGGTAAGAAACAGTAAATAACCTGGCGGTCATTGCTCACCGCATCAGTGTTTTAGTAGTTTCGCTTAAATGTTATGGTGTTGTCACAAACTGGTATCTTCCAACCCACTGCACAGTTCTTCGTTCAACCCTCAGGTATGAGGACCCGTAAGTGACTACACTCAAGGTACTTCTTGAAGAGGTCTGTGGCCAGTTTAGTAGAAGTGATAAAGATATTGGTAACATAACTTTCCCATTAAAATATATGAAATCCTTAAAAAAATGAAACGGTAACATCAAAAAGTGGTTTAAAGTAATAAAAATATAATGCAGTGTTGCCCTCACTGGTACAACTGGTGTGATTTTTCCGAAACTCTACTATAGTTTTTGCCATGGGGGCAGCCAGTCAAAGCTGAAAAAGGAGAAAATGCACAGGTTAAATAGCAGATAACTGATAAGCTCAGTAGTATACAATGGAATTCAACAGAGCTTATCTGTTGTCTACTGTATATCCTGTGCTTGAATGGCTGCCCCCATGGCTACACAGCAGCTTGTTTATACAAACTATTGTTGTCTTTATGTAGCAAACACACCAGTGCATTACAAAGTACATTATATTGTCATTACTTTAAACCACTCTTTTTTTTATGTTCCTCTTATTGTAGACACAGGGCCAGTGCTTTTCTCTTCTGAAAAATACAGCAGCCCGGCGTATATACCTATCAGCACTTTCATCTTTAACCATTTTCCAGTTTCCTTTCAGCTGCCCGGAAATGCATGCATTTCTAAGTATAGTGAAAATCAGAGAAAAAAAAATGTTTATGTTTTCAGCACATCATTGTAGCATTTTGTGTTATCCACATTGCTGCTTACACACCGTTCCATACTCTCGCTATGCAAGCCCATAGGCTCAAGACTTTCTGACAAACAGCCATCTGCTATAATGTGGCTTGAAATGTTTGCAGTGGCGCTTCTGGGGTGCGTCGACCTGGGCACACAGTGCTGTCATTTTTGGCTGAGACATAATACATTTTGCTGTTGAATTCTTATAACTGCAGTGTATTTTTCTTCTCTGGTCTCTAAAGTCAATATATAAAAAACATCTCTTTGGCAAGATCAGTTACAAGACAATCTACGAGACAAGTACAATGAAAGACACGTCATCTGAACTGAATAAAATCTGTTTCCTATTTTCTGCAAGTTAGATAGATGAGCATTTAGCTGCTTGATATTTTTTCTGTCTTATTTTTATTTGCAACAGAAAACTTAAATACAGTGTAAAGCTGGCCATACACAGGCCGATAAAAGCTTACAGACGGCAGCTTATTGGTCCATTTGTGGATCCTCCAACAGGCTTCACCGATTGATATCTGGGTGTCGATCGGGCAGGGGAAAAAATCCTGTCGGATTGCAGACCGCATCTGTTCATTGACGTGGTCCCGTGATCCGACTGCCCTTATGATCTGATTGTTGGGCCCCAGGGCCTGTGATTGGATCAGCCCAATATCGCCCACCTCTAGGTGGGCATATCGGGGGGAGATTGCCAAACAAGCAGGAAAAAAAGGTCGTAAATTGGTGCTCTCTAAAGATGGCTAATTTAAGTCTTTTAGATTGAGTTGGCAGCTTATCTGCCTATGTATGGGACCCTCTGATGGGTCCATCCAGCTGATATCTGGCAACAAATCAGCAAGATGGTGATTGGGCAGGTTTGATTTTTCATGTTGAATCAAGGACCACAATGGTTAGTTGATCTGACCCTTGCTCCCAGGTGCCCTATTCTGGCCTCTTGGTCTGTTGTTGCCTTTCTCAACCCAAAGCCCCTATTTGGATTAGCCCTATATCGATCACCTTTGTTGTACATATCAGGGGAGAGATCTGTTTGTTTGGTGACCTTGCCAAATAATTGGTTAAGTGGTACAGGATGCAAAATGAAAAGTTAATGTAAAGGCACCAAACCAGTTATACAACAGGGAAGCAGCTCACAGTTCACCCCAGTCAAACCTTCAGTTAAAACATTTATAGTGTGAGATTCCTAAAAATCAAAACAATAGTAGTTAAAAGTACAAACACATTTATTAGGAAATGAAGGACCTACTAGGACTTACTCATCTAGGCTAATGGGCACACTACTGTTCATATCTTTTATAGAGTCTGTGTCCAGAGAGACTGCTGTGCGGTGCCATGGAAGGTTACTCTGTAGTGGGGGGAGGGGGGCTTGTGTACTTGAAATTCCAAGGCCTGTTTAGACCTGCTGGTATAGTTGCCACCTTTTAGTTCTGGTCCTACCAGCTGGTGACATAGAGGGTGGGGTTGTGATGTTTTGGGGGCAGGTTTGTAACTTTTCAAGGCGGAGTCAAGACGATTTGAGGCCGGTTTGGCCAGGAAGAGACTGCAGTGCTTTGATTTGGTTAGATGGGGAGCTGAGACTTGTGGATCTGAGGCAGACCAGCAGCATATCTGAGGTGGGCCGGGGAGGTACAAAAGGGATTACAAATTTACCTGCAAATATATATGTAATACCAGAATGGCCTTGGCTTACATTTTACCAGTTAAGCCGGTGAATCTAGTACTTAGCATTAGGCAGATTGTGTGACAAGAAGATCTTAAACTTCACTTCACGCACTTTGCCCCATGGCCTTGGCTCTATATAATGTTAACTTTTAACAGCCCCATTTCTTTTTGCCCTATGTGTTTTACTTGTCTATTTGCCTCTTTTCCTCTTAAGTTTCGCTTGCCCTCTTTCCAAACCTTTGCCCTCTTTTCTTCTAATAACAAGTCTAGACTGCGTATAGCTTATATGCTACCCAGTGTTGCCTGTTTGCTCTCTAGTAGTCCGTGTTGGTCAGTACAATAGGGCATTTCAAATAGGTACATTTTATGGTGGTAAGTTCCAGATTTGGGTTTCATTACATTGATTGTGTTCGATTAGTTAAATAAACTAGTTAAATTGCCCGCTGAAAGGGGTTACAAATAATGAAAAACTACACAGATGTAAAGGTGGCCAGACACGGTGAGATCCACTTGTTTGGCGATGTGGCTAAACAAGCGGATCTCTCCCCGATATGCCCACGTAGGGCCCAACCATCGGATAACAACGGAGGAGGTACAGGCGGTTGGATCGCAGGACCACATAAACGAACAGATGTGGCTGCGATCCGACCAGATTTTCATATCAATTGGGTATGCCCATTGGAGGGCCCCACGCACGGCTCGGCAGATTTTATCGTCCCGTGTATGGCCACCTTAAGGCTTGGCTCTGGTTGTGGGAAGAAGAAGTGTGAGGGCAGAACATACAAATAAAGCTCACCAAAATGTCATCTTAAGAATGAGAGCAATATGACAGTTTGGTAAAGAAATTAGAAGAGAGTAGAGGTGGGGGTGAGTGAACACCCGAGCTGCTAAAAAAGGGAAGAGCGTCAACACAAGGTGTGAAGTTGATAGCTGCAGTTACTACACTGACAAATCTATAAGAATGTAGAGTGAAGAGGACTTAATGGTCTCTGGAAACCACTTGACAGAGGTATGAGTGTACACAGAGGCTTTCAGTTCATGAGAACTCGTGTCAAAAGCCGAGTGCTTCCCATTGACCACAAAGAGAGACTATCAGCAGCCTTTTCAATTGGATTGGTAGACTTTTTTTTCTAATAACAATTGCATTGATCCTTCAGTCCCATGTACCATTAGCTTTGGGTATCGTTTCCATGGTTTAAATAATTATAATAAGAATTCAAGCTCTATGCACAAATCCCTGCCTGTATAAATAGTGACCATGCCCTGATCTCTGGTGTGAGCCTGTGTACACATATTTGCCAAGTACCCAAGGTGCCTTTGTTCCTTTGGAATGATCAAATGTTGTGCTTAGCTTGATCAGTTTCACAACATGCAGATGCAGTAAACATATAGTTTATCAGATAAATGCTGAATAACACCACAACAGAAAATCCAGTTACAGAAATTATTCATTTTTTATTTAAAAGTAGCTTTTCCTGCTTGGGATGTTTTTAGACCCAGGTTGTGAATATGTAGGCCTTGATTAGGCAACGCAAAAAGTATGCATGCAGATATCCAATGTCCTAGATCTAAGGCAAAGTCAAATATTATACAGGTATGTGACCTGTTATCTAGAATGCTCACAGATATTTCCGTAATATGGATCTTCATACCTTAACTTTACTAGAAAATCATGTAAGCATTAAATAATCCCAATAGGCTGGTTCTACTTCCAGTATGGATTCATTATATCTTAGTTTGGATCAAGTACGATGAACTGTGTTGTTATTTTTGAATATTTGGATAAATGGAGTCTAGATAGGCTGTGCAAAATAAAAAAATGTTTCTAATATAGTTAGTCAAAAATGCAATGAATAAAGTTTAGAGTGAGTGGATGTCTACACATAATAGCCAGAACACTTCTTCCTGATTTGCAGCTCTCTTGGGGGGCAAATTCACTAAAGTGCGAAAATGTGCCCGCGTTGGATTCGCCAACGTTCGCTGCAATTCGCCAGGCGAATTTTCGCCAGCCCGCCGAGAATTCACTAAATTGCAAAGTTGAACTCAGGGAGGGGAATTGTAGCAAAGTTGCGTTACCGTTACTTCGTCAGGCAAAGCGCATTTACGCTAGCGATGCCTAATTTGCATAGGGCGCGAAGTTAA
>CM044440.1:30985328-31003207 GCA_024363595.1 Xenopus borealis | reverse complement strand
GTGAGCTTCTGATTCACATGCAGGAGCTTAATTTTTTAATTCCAGGAGAAATGTGTTCTGTTAAATGGATAGTTCACCTTAAATTAACTTTTAGTGTGGGGTAAAGTATGATATTCTGAAAAAGTTTACATTTGTGCCCATCATTTTTGGCTCCAAGTATCACTCCGATATGAAAGCTGCTGAAGAAGGCAAAAACTATAAAAAATAGGACATTTTGCTTTAGTTTTTTTAACATCTAAAACATGCAGCATATTTAGGCCTTTAGCAAATATGGCGTTTTGACTGATTCATTTCCCTGAGGGAGAGCGGTGGCAGAAAAAATGCACAAATGAAGAATTTTTTGTATGTTTAGGCTCTTCCTGGGCATACATCAGAGTCAAAATACTGTGTGCATAGCTCATACACTAGATCTCTAGTTTGGCCAACGCTATAGCAAAGAGAGCAGCTGACTGCAGAATGTCATATTGATAAAAAGAGATATTTCTCAGGCTAGCACTGCAGCATACTGCATTGATGTTCAAGCTGTGATTTCAATAAGGATAGGAACATCCCAATGCAATGCATTGTGGGTTATGTAGTGCCTGCATGCTGTCTGTAAGCTGTGGAGAAGTTGTTAGAGTTTGTAACATCAGATTCAGTCCCTTCTTCTCTGCCAGGATTTCAAATGATGCAGAAAGAGAAGAACTGTTAAACAGCCGGGTTTCAGCATAGTAGGGATGCACGGAATCCACTATTTTGGATTCAACCAAATCCTTCATGAACGATTCAGCCGAATACCGAACCAAATCCTAATTTGCATATGCAAATTAGGGGCAAGAGGGAGAAAAACATTTTTAATTCCTTGTTTTGTGACAAAAAGTTATGTGTTTTCCATTGCCGCATATGTAAATTAGGATTTGGATTTGGTTCGGCCAGGAATAAGGATTCAGCGAATCCTGTTGGAAAAGGCCAAATACCCAACCAAATCCTGCATTTATTCATACTTTTAGAAGAAACCAGTAACTGTGATGGATAGATTAGGGGGTTTCTGTGTTATGTGGGCCTCTTTATCAAATGTTGGTTTGGAAGCTGGAGTTCCCTGAACATATTTTTTTCCTGGTCCCTTGAAAAACTTTAAATGGGGGTTATACTTTTTGCCATAAATGTATAGCAGAGACTGTAGACTCTCATATCTTAACCTTGCTCTGAAATCTTTCATTGGAGCCCCCCATCCACTGCATTGAGCCACACTTGGGCGGCGGCTCTACAGTTTGGAAACCTCTACTTTAGGGTGCGGGAACAATTTTCATATATCTCTGTGACTTAGTGATATGCGTGTCAGGATTTCCCTGAAACACAGCCACCCGCCTTCCCACCACCAGCGCCCACCCGAACCCGACGTCTGGGTTCCTTTTATAGACCCGCCCCGCTGATGATATCACAAAAGGTTCGGGGCGAGCAGGCGCCCGTCTATAAAAAGTCAGTCAGAAGTCAGAAACTGCTCTCCCCGACCTTAAAACTGGCAGTCAGAAGAGCTCAACCTGCACCCACTCCCAACCCGGAAGAGGGGTGCGAGGTCAGTGGGATGCGAACCCACTCAACCCTCAGGTATCAGGCCCACACATCAATACTGTGAATCATATTTTTGAGTGGGGAGGGGTGCATCTGTGTACTACCGAGAACTAAAACTGCACGTCGATTGGCTTATTTGGCAGACACAGTGTAGCAGATGTCATTATTGGCACAAAGCAGAGTTACATTTTTGTCAGCTTGTCTTTAGTTACCAGTTTCTTTTCTCTATATTGTGCATGGAGCTGTGTCCTGCTGGGAATGAGGATGCCTGCACGTGCTGTTCTGGAATATGTGCTTCTGCCAGGTGTTTACATCCGGGCAATACTGGACTGCCAAGCTGTGTTCTACTATAGCTACACAAATCAACACTTCTTTTTCCCTGTAATTTGAACTGGCATTTCACAACCAAACAAGGCAGATCTTGGTTAGGACATGCAGTTAGCATCTTTGTAGTGGAAACATTTATAAATTTATTAGCTTAGTTTTACAGCTGGGACTTCCAAAGTGATGTCTGCCAGCTGTTATTGGAGTACAGCGTCCATTTCCCTTAGCCAGTCTGCAGCAGGATTTGCTTTCAGCAACTAGCTAGTGAGTCTTTAGGGTGCTCCTTCCTCCCATGGATCCCTGTAGGTTTAGCTGCTTCTAAATATTGGCAAAATATTGCATTCCAATTGTTCTAGTCATGAGGTTTTCCTGTCATGAAATGTAAAAATATTTTAATTGTTTCCATAACTGGCACCTCCCGTGCATATGAATACATGCAACTTAAAGGAGAAGGAAAGACTTGGTGCATTTGGGGGCGCCAGATGTTAGGCATCCCCAAGTGATTGTAATGACTTACCTGAAACCCTGTGCCAGTGCTCTTATCAGCAGAAATCTGCACTGGCCACCACGGAGCGATCCTCTTCCATTTTCCTCTTTCTTCGTGCAGTTGTGCATTCGCAGTAGAATGAAAAAAACTTTTAAAAATTGGCTATTTTGTTCAAGTGTGCATGAGTTTGCCCCGGGAAATTTGAAGAAAGAAGAAGATTGCTCCGTGGTGCTCACTGGTATAACCCCGGGCAGTTTTCTGCTGATAGGAACACAAGCCCAGGGTTTCAGGTAAGTCAATACAATCACTTGCCTAACATTTGACACCCCCCAAGTGCACAAAGCCTTTCCTTCTCCTTTAATACCAATATATGCAGCAGGCGTCTCTACTCTCATTCTAAACTATTTAAGGTAAAATACAGGTATGGAATCCGTTATCCAGAATGCTGGTCAGATCTTTCCCTAATTCCATACCTTAAAGGGATACTGTCATAGGAAAATGTTTTTTTTTTTCAAAACACATCAGTTCATAGTGCTGCTCCAGCAGAATTCTGCACTGAAATACATTTCTCAAAAAAGGAAGTATATATATTTTTTATATTTAATTTTGAAATCTGATCTGGAGCTAGACCTATTGTTAGTTTGCCAACTGTCCCCTGGTCGTATGACTTGTGCTCTGATAAACTCCAGTCACTGCTGTTCTGCAAGGTGGAATGATATCACCCCTCCCTCTCCTCCTCCGCAACAGAACAATGGGAAGGTAACCAGATAGCAGCTGCCTGGTAGATCTAAGAACAGCACTCAATAGTAAACTCCAGGTCCCACTGTGACTCCTTCAGTTACATTGAGTAGGAGAAACAACAGCCTGCCAGAAAGCAGTTCCATCCTAAAGTGCTGGCTCTTTCTGAAAGCACATAACCAGGCAAAATTACCTGAGATGGCTGCCTACACACCAAATACTTGCTGATTCAGGAATTAAATTTTATATTGTAGAATGAATTATTTGCAATGTAAACTGTCATTTAGAAATAAAAATGACGTCATAAAAATCATAACAGAATCCCTTTGTCTACTAGAAAATCATTCCAATAAGGTTTAAACTATAGCTTAGGTTGGATTGTTTACATACAAGATACTTTCTTTAGCTTTCTGGATAACAGGTTTCCGGATAACGGATTCCATACCTATGCAAGGTTATCCATAACTCTAAATGACACTGTGGGGCTTAGGAGATCCCCAGAATGGTGTTTCTTTCTCTACAGAAAATACATTTTTCATCCCAGGATCTTTTTTTTGTTGCCTTTGCAGTGATTATTTGGCTGTGTTTAAGAAGACTGTGGCAGTGCATGAAGTTTTCCTGCAGAGGATAGCATCGCAGCCTATTTTATGTAAAGACACCAACTTCCACATATTCCTAGAATATGACCAAGATGTAAGTGCTTTTTCATTGTGTGTGGATGGGAGCATTTTGCTCTGCTTTACTACGTTACTATTGGTGCTACTATTCAGTATTTATATTGAACGATACATTAGGTTTTTTCTACATGGTACGTTCTACCATCTGGTACTAAAACATTTGAACTACTGAAGTGCCAGAATTGCCTTCTCCTGCATTTACCACACTTATCATTCAAGTGTTTTACCACCAGCTATTTAAAGGACATGCAAAGTCAAAATTATAAAATCCCATTTTACTTTCTTTAATGAAAAAGAAATCTATCTCCAATATACTTTAATTAAAAAATGTGTACCGTTTTATAATAAACCTGACTGTATGCAGTGAAATTCTCCCTTCATTTACTGCTGTGGTTGGGAATGGAGTGCAGGGAAACATCATGAACAGCAGGGGAGCCCCCTCCTTACTTCCCAGTCATGCAGAACTCCAGCAGCTTTGTTTCCCTTTAGAGCAGTCAGCAACTGTGTAGAGATTTGTTTGGGATTTTATTTTTGTCATTAAATCCCCTTTAACCAACTCCAGCTGCAGCGACAAAGATGAAGGAGCCAGATTTAAACAGCTAAACTGGGATTCTATTTGGAGGATTATTTTGCTGCATCCACTGCTTCTGGAGAGTTAGAGTTTGTATTAAACAATATAATACTATAAAATCCACATTAGATTACATGACAACACAGGACCCAGTGCAGTCTGTATATTCTGATTATTAATCAGTCTTGCTGTATCGGCTTCTTGCAGATATTATTTAACTTTTAAGCAGCCCAGATCACACTGAGCATGTGCACAGTCTTGGTCTTGCAAAGTTACAAGAGGACAGCCTCCTGTGGCCAACTATCAAAGCATAAGTCATTTGTTTGATTAGGCTTGTGGTGCAGTAAGTTCATGTTTATGTTTAGTGTACAAAATACAGCATTTCCAGCCTTATTCTATTTTACACTTTCCTTGTCACTGACACCAATGCATGTCAGATCACCTCCAGTTTGGAAGCCTAAATCTAGTGTTTGTAATTTCCCTAACGTGTGAAACACATTGCTCTTGCATATTCACAGCAGGGCAGTTATATAGACTATAACAAGCCTAAACCTGTACATTTCGAAGGGAACTATATATATATGGAACATTTCACTAAATATGAACAGAACTTTAATGGGGTTCCAATATCTGTTTCTTCATAATTTTTTCTTGTTCTCTGTTCTCATAGTTAAGTGTAAGGAGGAAGAATACAAAAGAGATGTTTGGAATCTTCTTTAAGAGCATGGTAAAAAGTGCTGATGAGGTTTTTTTCTCTGGAGTAAAGGTGAGTGCTGTCCTTGTGTTCTCATCCTAATGATACACATCTTATTCTGGAGAGATTAAATGTCTTGTATGACTTTAAATTTAGGGGCAGCAAAGTCAGTGGGGATTAAGCATTGTTGGCTATAAGAGTCTCTACTACTCATCATTATGTGCTTTTTACATTGTACCCAAGATGCTCACATGCCCTCATTGGGTTCATCTTACAGCACCAGGTATAGCAAGACAGTAGACAGTACTTATTGTGCCTTATACTGGCTGATTGTGGGTATGCAGCCTTATCTAGCATCTGGCATATATTTTATAATAAGGATCTTCTAAGTAATTCATGGGGCCTCTTTCACAGCAGAAAGAGCTTGGTTATTTCACACAAATTACTGGTATTATGCAGTGGCTTTCCTAAATGACACTGACCCATTGTGTCAAATCTGAGCTTTGGTCCCATCCTTGGCACCACCAAACTGCATAATTTCACCTGTCAACAGCATCTTAATCATATGCCCCCTTATTTCTCTACCCCTGCAGGTGGGTGGCTCATTTATATATATTTTTTAATAAATATTTCTGATAGAAAATTCTGAATTCTTTGTGCTCCTCAGGCCACCAACATTCCCTGAGACCCAGCCTGTTCATAACCATTGTACAGATACACCGCTGCTTGTTTCACATAGAACCTATTATTCTAAGCCTCAAATGCAACACTTTTTATTTTTAAAGTTCAGAATTAAAGGGATCCTGTCATGGGAATTTTCTTTTTCAAAATGCATAAGTTAATAGTGCTATTTCTCAAAAAAGCAAACAGATTTTTTTATATTTCATTTTGAAATCTGACATGGGGCTAGACATTTTGTCAGTTTCCCAACTGCCCCAAGTCATGTGACTTGTGCTCTGATAAACTTCAATCACTCTTTACTGCTGTACTGCAAGTCGGGAGTGCTTTCACCCCATCCCTTTCCCCCACCCAGCAGCCTAACAAAAGAACAATGGGAAGGTAACCAGATAACCACTCCCTAACACAAGATAACAGCTGCCTGGCACACAGCACTCAATAGTACATTGAGAAGGAAAAACAGCCTGCCAGAAAGCAGTTTCCTCCTAAAGTGCTGGCACAAGTCACATGACTGGGAAGAGCTGGGAAATTGACAAAATATCTAGCCCCATGTCAGATTTCAAAACTGAATATAAAAAAATCTGTTTGCTCTTTTGAGAAATGGATTTGAGTGTGAAAGTCTACCGGAGCAGCACTATTAACTGATGCGTTTTTTAAAAAAAATGTTTTCCCATGACAGTTTCCCTTTAAGGTTGTTTACTTGTGTTAGTATCTCTATCATCTCCTGTAGGAAATCGATGAGTTCTTTGAGCAAGAAAAAACCTTCCTGGTAAACTACTACAACAGGATCAAGGACTCCTGTGCAAAGGCTGACAGAATGACGAGAACTCACAAAAGTATGTTCACATGGAACACAATTATACTTTTAGCCATTTTTGTTTGCATTACATTATGGAGCTAATTCTGGATCTAGCTTAATCATGTGGGTGAAGTATAGTATGACTATTTGCTGCTTATAAACTAGGGATGCACCGAATCCAGGATTCGGTTTGGGAATCTGCCTTTTTCAGCAGGATACAGAATCCTTCTGCCCAGCTGAACCAAATCCTAATTTGCATATGCAAATTAGGGGCGAGGAGGGAAATCGCATGACTTTGTCCGTAAATCAAGGAAGTAAAAAATGCTCTCCCCTTCCCACCCCTAATTTGCATATGCAGATAAGGATTCCGTTCGGTTTTCGGCCAAATCTTTCAGAAGGATTTGGGGGTTCGACCAAATTCAAAATAGTGTATTTGGTGCATCCCTATTGTAAACTCAGTTATTTTTCTTAAAGCAATGTAGCACTGCTTAGGTCTTTAGAACAGAATATCAAGTATGATCTGTACATGCAAAACCTGTTATTATGCTTGCATTGAGCGGACCTGAAATCTTTCTCTTTTATGTGCAGCTGTTGCAGATGATTATATTCATATTTCGGCTGCACTGACGTGTGTAGCTGAGGAGGAGACCACTCCAGTTAGAAAGTAAGCCATTTTTATACAGCATTAAGGAAAGGAATGTTTGAGTAGGAAGTTATTTGGAAATTTCCTGTTTGTTATGTAGAAATGATCTGTGTTGCTAATGCTGCAAATTCTTGTACAGGACACCAGACCCAAATGGTATAGAAAAGTTGAATTACAGCTGTAGCAGGCCGTTTGAATATTCAGCGTTAAATATAGATAAAAATGATAAAGTAACATGATAAAATATGTAGAACCCTAGAAAGATCCACTAGAGGTCAGCACTGGCTTTACATTTGTATGCATGAACCAAATTGAATAGCTGGAACTCTGAAAAACATTTGGGGTTTTTTTTTTTTTTTTGCTTCTTCTGGCTTGGAGTGATTCCAAACACTGTACAGACAGTCTGAATTTCCAAATATCAAATAAAACTTCAGAATTCTGTGGGATTAGTTAATGTATTGCTGCCCAGTGTTTTCAGTGCAGTCGGCTAATTATCCAATGTACACACATATATATATATATAACAATTTTGCAGGCCAGATATTGAAATGATCACAAAGTCTGGAGTCCTAGGGAAGGCTGGGGGGCAGTCAGAAATTCTACATCAAGCTCCTCTGGTAACCAATTGAAGAGCATTGAGGAAAAGGCTAGGCAATACTACACACAATGTATTACAGTCTAGTATTTGCTTATAAGTCTTTTGCTGTATAGTCAGGATTGTAGCCCGTAACATTTAAATATTCAACATCTTCTGCAGCTCATTACACAGATTAAAGGAACAGTAACACCAAAACATGAAAGTGATGAAAATATAATGTACTATTGTCCTGCACTGGTAAAAAAACTGTAATATTTGCTTCAGAAACACTACTACAGTTTTTATAAACAAGCTGCTATGTAGCCATGGCGGCGGCCAGTCCAAGCCGAAAAGGCTTGTTAGTTAGATAGCACATAATAGGCTCTGTAGTATACAATGGGATTCTTCAGAACTTATCTGTTATCTACTTTGTATCCTGTGCTTGAATGGCTGTCCATATGGCCATACAGCAGCTTGTTTTATATAAGCTATAGTAGTGTTTCTCAAGGAAACACACCATTTATTCCAGTGCAGGGCAACACTACATGCTATTGTCATTGCTTATTGTTCTTTTAAATATCATTCTCCATCTTAGTGGATCTTTCAGTCTGAGGTCCCTATCACATTCACATATACTTTGTTACCCTGATCTACTCTCGACACCTCGCCCTCAACGAGATTTACCTTGATGGGGGGGGGGATCTGCAGAGTAGCCTTCTGTGCTCAGCCCAACAGTCCTGCTCTCCCTCCCTTCATGCTGCTCTTCTCTCACTCCCTTTGTGCTTCTCATTTCCTCTCCCTCAGTTTGTTCTGCTCTTCTACTCTCCCTGCCCCCTCCCTCACTGCTCCTCTCTTTTCCCTTCCTACCTGCTGCTTGTCTCTTCTCCAACCGTCCTGCTTGTTTCTTTTCCCTCCCTCCCTGCTACTTATGTCTTCTCTCTCCCTGCTGCCCATGTCTTCTCCCTCCCGCCTGCTTGTCTCTTTTCCCTCTATCCGTCCATGCTGTTTGTCTCCTCCCCGCCACCCTCTCTCTGTTTAGGCTGCTTGTCTCCTCTCCCGTCCCTCTCCCTCCGTGCTGCTCTTCTCCTTCCCCCATTCATGCTGCTTGTCTCCTTGCCCCAGATCCCTTTGTGCTGCTCTCCTCCCTGCCCTCCCTTCTCTTCAGGTCAGCCTGCACACCGTGCCTCACTCATGCCTGCTCTGGTCCCAGATTGTGGTCTACCAGGAACATCTGGTAGACCACGAGTGACGATGGGCACCCCTGCCGTAGGCAATGAGCCAAAGGAGCTTCAATGTGGGTCCTGCGATGCAATTGTCGCAGGATCAGCCACTGATGCAGGATCCAACTTCTAGCCCGTCCGCTCACTTCCTACTAGGTAAACTCTGTGATCCTGGGACCCTCCAACGCTGCCAACAGAAGCCATAAGTGGCATATCTTTACACATTTACACAACCATACATACATTTACACAAACACTACACATTTACTAAAGTTTAGTTAGCTTTTTTTTTTGCATACAAATATTCACACTTTTTAGAGCTGTACACATGCTTACACAAGCACACACTTTTTTTTTAGTTAATTATTTTATCATTCTTTATACTGTTAGGGGACTTATGGCACATAATAGTCGGGGCTTTAGTCATAGAAGGCTAGTTGGTAGCCGAGAAAAATTCCTATGCACTATTTTCATTTGGGGTACATATATGCCACCTTCTTTGTTATATCTATTCATATTGGCCAGCAAACTGTTCAGTAGGCCTGTGGTGCCACATTTAGGGTGTTTTACCTTTTTTGGTGAGATAAATGCGTCAAATTGCAATATTTTTAGCCGATTTCCAGAAATGCCATAAAAACCGCTGCTTTTAGAGGAGTTTGGAGTACAAAGACATAGCTACCCATTTTAGATTTGACAGAATGTGGACTTTCCAAAAATATATGGTTTTTGGGGGGTCATTGTACTGTTAGGGGGGTCTTGCAGCACATAATATGCAGTCAGGGGGCACTGTTTGTAGATGCTGTGTTGGTGGGAGAGAAAATTCCTATGCACTGTTTTTAATTTGGGTATGTACATGCCACTTGCTTTGGTATATCTGCATATTGGGCATCAAACTGTTCAGTGGACCTGCAGCATTCATATTTACCATTGTTTGTGTTTTACCATTGTATGTAAGACTTATGTGAGATAAATGCTACAAATTGCAAGATTTTAGGTGGTTTCAGAAATGTCATAAAAACTACTGCTTTTTGTTTGGAGTAGAAAGACATGATTATACATTTTGGATTCGTCATAATGTGCACTTTCCAAAAAAAATTTTCTTTGTACTTTTAGGGGGTCTTGTAGCACAAAATATGCAATCAGGGGGTTTTGTTCAGGGGTCACCATAATTTTTGGTGCTTTTACCCCACATAAAACTGGCAGTGTTTATAAATTAGTGTAAATGTAAGCCATCAGGTAAGTATGATTTTGGGGTCTTTACTATACTATGTACATTGAATATCACACTCTTCAGTGGCGCCTGGGCATTCTTTTAAGGGTATTTTATCTTGGTACCTATTGATATGTGGGAAATTAGAAGGTACAAGGTGGAAGCTTTGAGGGTTTTTTTTTAAATGTCACCAAAACTGCCAAATTTAGGAAATTTTTGCAAGGTGCTTTGGAGTATAAAGACTTGCATACTCAATTTGGTCTTGGGGTAATTTTTACTTTCTGAAAATATATGGTTTTCTGGGGTGCACATACATTTTTCAACTTTTGCCCCTCAAAAATGCTGTAAATGTGTTCATTTTGCAGTACCTGAAATGACATCATATGAGGGTGTTTTCATCTTTGGGCCCCTATATGGCACATACTTGTATAATCAGAGCTTCAATGATATATGCGGTTTTTTAGTTTAGTTTTGGTTTGAAAAATGTCTAAAATCACATAAATAAGCCCCCCACAAATACCATCTTCAGCCCCCCAACTTGCAATAAGGAAAGTGGAAGCTAAAATTGTTTGCCAAATGGAAACTCGCTAATCTCTTTGCCCATCCAGATTTGTGGCCTGGGCTGTATATCATAAAACTGGTTTACTACAGCACCGGGTTTTTATCTGGCACATATGACACACCATTAATTTCAATAAAAGAAGAGGAGCGGTCAACTAAATAGTCCAGCTGTTTGGTGAATAAAGTCTAGGTGTATTTAAGAGAATTTTTTTTTAAATCCTAACAATAAAAATGTAAATGAAAGATGAAAAACTCAAGACAAATCATCTGGTCAGATTATGTAAATATTTCATGTTCATAGTCTGGAACTCTGTATGCGCTGTGGTTTAATCAGAATACATTAAGTATCTGTGGAGACTTCATGTTGAAATCAATGTGTGTGTATAGTTTGGCACTCACACAAATATATGTTATATGAACATTAAACTTTCTCCGTTTTTGAGACACTTGTGAAACAATCGTGTTTATTGCCAAGGCCTCATTTTATTAGCAGTCCTAGTGAACTTTCCCTTTGCTCAGAACTGGGTTTTGGGTGGACAGTTTTTTGCTCAGCAACCAAAGGCCCTGCCCTTCCGTTCTTGTTGAATATTAGCAGACAATTTGCAGAATCAGCAGAATGATTTGCGCAACCGATCAAGACCTTAAGAGCAGCTAGTCTCAATACCATTACTACTGTTGTTCATTTTTTGTCACATACTGTATATAACCCTGACTCCAGGTTACACTTTTGGGGGGTGGGGGTAATTTTTAAGATGCATGAAAAAAATATAGTAATGGTACATACACAGAAGAGCTTCATAGCTTTCAAAACTGAGCACATCCTGAAGGAAGTGCTCAGGGCAAAGTTGCTCCTCCTCCTTGTCCAACATTGCGGATGACAAAAGTGGCAAATTCTTGGTTCGCTAAACAAATATTCAGTGAAACTCTACCCATCTTAGATGCAATTGTTACTCCCAAATGAAATCTTATTGCTGTAAAGTGAATTCAGAACAGATGCAAAATGGAGTTCAAGGCCTGTTATCATCTCCAAATCATCAGGAAAAATCCTTCAACTTCAACAATTTTTTAAAATATAATGTGTTTGTGCCCTCCTCCCACGTAAATTTTTTTTTTCCAGTGTAGTATGTAAAATCGTGGATGGATCCTATAGATGCAGCCACTTGGATATGTGTGTTAGATGCGTCGTGACTCAGGATTAATTGAAGAAACTGTGTTATCTAAAGTCATCTTAACTCATTTAGTGCATTTAACCATTTCATTAGCATACCAAAGCACCATTGTTTTCAATGGTGAACTCTTTAATTGGATGGGATGCTGTGACACAATATTCTGTGTTAAGTGGGATAAATTGGATATCTGAGTTAAGTTATTCTGTGTCAAACACACAAGCCAAAGTGGCTTCATCAGTATTTTTTTATTCTTGCATCAGAAATTTCAGAAGTTCAGAAATTAGCTAGAGGTTAAGGTCTTTGGTATCTATTCCTCCACACAATTTAGCATAGCTGTTCTGAATTATGATGATATAGAAAACGGCAAATCCTGTTAGTGCTCCTATTATATCTTATTAGAATGCAATGTTCAAACTAAAAATATTATATAAGTTCTCAGATAATAGGTGATGAGTAGACACACAAGTGAGCAGGGCCACAAAGCTTGAATCCATTCATTCAGGCGAATGCAAATTTATTGACTTTTAAAATCATTAACTTTTCATTTCTGGCACACATTTGGGCGTTGAGGGGTTAGTGTATCACTTGGATGAACCCTGTGAAACAGAACAAATTGTCATTGACTAGAGATTAATTGGAATGTTACTTGCTGGTGGTGTTGAGGATCTAGAATTGCATTCATTAATTCAGTGTCTCAGTTCATGCATTCATATCTGTATGAAAAACTTTCTCAGTAATACTGTCTTGTTTTGACTTTATTTTCCAGATACTTACTGAAATTGGCTGAGTTGTTTGAAAAGCTTCGGGTGAGCTCCATTTTTCCAACAAGTTTACACATTATCTTGAATCCTAAACTCCTCTCTCTTCAAGAGAGAGAGAAACAGAGTGGATACTCCACTTTATAAGTAACATTCAGTCCACTCAACCTGTAAACTGGGACTCGCACTCCTGTACATTTTTTTAAAGAGTTCTTAATGCAAAATCGGCGAATCACATAACAATGTAGCATAATGTAATACTGGAGAAAATTTGTGAAACCTTTAAAATTTTCTATTTATTTATGTGAGTGTGACCTAAAACATCATCTGATTTTCAAACAAGTGCTAAAAGCAGATGAAGAAACCCTAGTTAAACAAATGAGACAAAAATTATATTTGGTCCTGTATTTATTGGAAACAAGAGCCAATAACATATTTAGGTGTGGCAAAAGTCAATCCTTAGGATTATCATATAATGTGATGGTGAAATCAGAGTCTGGTGATTTCAGTCAATGGGATGACAATCAGATGTGAGTGAGAGAACCTGTTTTATTTGGGGATCCAGCAAAGGTTGATCACACATACAACAAACACATTTGCAGCTGTGTATCATGGTTCAAAAAAAAAAAGGAGTCTGAGGACTTTAGAAAAAGAGTTGTTGATATCCATAAGGCTGGGGACAGACAGGGAGATTCGGGGAGATTCTGTCGCCTGGAGTTTTTTAGCAGGCGACAATCTCCCGAATTACCTTCTCCCTGTCTGCCGCTAGTATACTGACATAGCGCCTGTGCAGACGCGGCGCAGCAATTTCCGGAATCGCCCGAAGTTTCCTCACGAAGTATCTTCGGGCGATTCCGGAAATCACCACGTCTGCACAGGCGCTGGCGCTTTGTCAGTATACTAGCGGCAGACAGGGAGAAGGAAATTCGGGGAGATTGTCGCCTGCTAAAAACGCCAGGCGACAAAATCTCCCCGAATCTCCCTGTCTGTCCCTACCCTTAAGCTGGAAAAGGTTTCTAGACTATCTCTAAAGAGTATGGACTCCACCAATCAACAATCAACCAGTCCGACAGATTGTGTTCAAATGGAGGAAACACAAGACTGTTGTTACCCTACCCAGAAGTGGTTGACCATCAAACATAACTGCAAGGCATCTAATAATCCATGAGGTTACAAAGGAACCCAGGGTAACTTCTAAGAAACTGAAAAATATAACTTTTTGGCTTAAATGAGGAGCGTTACATTTGGAGAAAGAAAAACACTGCATTCCAGCCTAAGAATCTTATCCCATCTGTGAAACTTGGTGGAGGAAATGTTCTTGTTTGGTCCTGTTTTGCTGCATCTGGGCCGAGAACATTAACGATCATTCATGGAACAATGAACTCTGAACTATACCAGAGAATTCTAAATGAAAATCTCAAGACATCTGTCCATGAATTTGGATCTCAAGTAACAGTGGGTCTTACAGCACGACAATGCTATAAGACACAAGTTGTTCTACCAAAGAATAATTAAAGAAGAATAAAGTGAATGTTCTGGAATGGCCAAGTCAAAGTACTGACCTTAATCCAATTGAAAGACCTAATCGAGTGGTTCATGTGAGGAAACTCTCCAACATCCAAGAATTGAAGCTGTTCTATATGGAAATATAGGCTAAAAATACTGATTCACTTTCTTTTGCCACGTGCAGATTTTTTTTCAATAAATAAACAACCAAATGTCATTTGTGTTTCAATCTACTTTTAGGACTTGTTTAAAAATCAGATGATCCTTTAGGTCACATTCATATAAAAATACAGATTTTAAAGGGTTCACAAACTTTCAAGCACCACTATAAATTCTGTAATCCTCATTGTTTTTCAGAAAGTGGAAGCCAGAGTTGCCTCAGATCAAGATCTGAAACTTTCAGAGCTTTTAAGATACTACATGCTTAACATTGAAGCAGCAAAGGTAAATTACTCTGCTTCTTCTTAAATGCACAACAATCACTGTCATTTTATTGTTTTGTGAAAACATTGCATTGACATATGGGTATGCAGAAATCATTTTGTAAAAATACTCCGATTTGCAAGGGAGAAGGTTATTGTTCCGTAGCAACCATAAAATGTTTCCTTCCTTCATGTAGTAAAAAAAGAATTGGTTGTTGGTCTTTTCTGTTTGCTTGCGTTTTTTTTTTAAAGCCTTTATTCCTTTTCTGCTTCCCTTCAGCCAAGAATGTAAGTTGTGTTGTTGATTTGGCTAGTAACTTTGCAACTAGTATACAGATCATGCAGTCAGGTTTTATTTTGCTTTCTGTTTTTGTATATTGTATCCTTTTCTTGCAGAGTTTGGTTCAGACAGTTTTGTGTTGTGTGGCATCTGATAGCGGCCAAACCGGGGAGCTGCACTACATAAAAGTGTAAATAATTTAAAAATAATCAAATAAAAATCAAGAAAGTGTCTTAGAGTTGCTCTGGCCATACATGTTAATTTTTATTTTGAAAGGTTTTTAATAAATCTGTAATCATTTGTTTCTGCCATCTTTAATGTTATTTCCTTTTTTCAGGACCTCTTACACAGGCGGACAAAAAGCCTGGCTGATTATGAGAATTCCAAAAAAGCCCTTGACAAAGCAATACTGAAAAGCAAAGATGTGAAACAAGCTGAACAGCATCAGCAGGAGTGCTGCCAGAAGTTTGAAAAGCTCTCGGAGTCTGCAAAACAAGGTATTTCTTTGGATATTCTGCAGAATAAAGATAATCACACCTTTACATCTAGATATTCTTCTTCTATTATGATGTTTGCATTTTTCATGTCTTTTTTACACTCCTCATTTAGAAAGATAGGTACTTAGGCCTTTCTTATCAGAAGAGTACACTCCATGCCCCAGCTTCGTTGATTTGCACCAAAAAGTCCAATCTCCACTTGCATGCAGGCATATGCAGCGGAGCAGAGGTTGGCCTGAAAATGCCTGCTTTTGCATTTTCAACCCGACCTCCATTTCGCTCTGCTTTGTGTGCCTGCATGCAAATGGAAGCTGTGCAGATTAATTGAGCCAAGGCAGGGAGCGGATCTGCTTCTCTCTACAGAGCCAAAACTCCATGTACCCTCATCCTAAGAAGTCAATGTCCATTACTCTTTGTTGTTGTCCACCAAATCAAATGACAGCCTGCAAAAAACTTGAAGGATATAGTGTGAGAACCTGTTGCTTAGGGTGATGTCACACAGATGACATAGTAATGCTCTGAGGACATAACTTATCTATATACTTGTATCTTGGGGTGCAAAAAGCAACATTAACTGCTACTAAAATATATTACTCTTGGTGATTCAGCTTAATCGTGGGAATTTGAGAAAGAAGGGAACTTTCTGTGAATAAGCCAGGTCCCAACCATATTCTGAAGACCTGTCACCTAAGGAAGTGCCAGTTTGTCATGGGTGACGCATCTCCTTGTCTTCCAATAACTTCAAACAGCACTTTGCCTCAATACAGCGACAGGTGGACCACAAATTCTTTCTTGCAACTGAATTGAATATGAATTTTTATAGGGATCTTTTATTCAGTTCAAACTAATGCAGAAATCCAAGAAATAGTAAAGCATTCACAAACTTTCCCTATTACGAGGTATTATGAACTGTTTCCAGATAAGGAATCTTTACAAAAATTGGATCTCCATACTTTGTATTTAAATATTAAATAAACCCGATAGGATTGGTTTGCCTTCAATAAATATTAATTATATCTTAGGATCAAGTACAAGGTTCTGTTTTATTGTTACAGAGAAAAAGGAAATCATTTTTACAAATTATAATTATTTACTTAAAATTGAGTTTATGGGAGACAGGCTTCCCGTAATTTGGTACTTTCTGGAAAGCGGGTTTTTCAGAAAATGGATCCCAAACCTGTAGAAGGTTCCTCACACAGAAGCTCATCTGTCTGTCTTTGTTTGCAGAGTTGGTTGGCTTCAAAAGAAGGAGAGTAGATGCTTTTCGCAAAAATCTAGTTGAAATGACAGAACTAGAAATTAAACATGCAAAGGTCAGTAAAAACAGTAAGAGTGCAGAGTTATTTTGATTTCCACATTATTCTCCGTTTGTTGTTCATTTCAAATGTATGCAAGAACTGTTCCATACTGGGCCTTCAAGGTAAGGACGGACAGCGTAATAAATATATGTCTTTATACAGACGCAAATAATACTTACATGTGTCTAGTATTTGTAAATAAAAGTCATCATGCATCTTCTCGGGGGAGAAAGAGAGACTTTGGGGTTTAGCTACCAGTACATGGCAGGGTTTGTGTCTATGTCCATGAAATCAACTAGTTGTGACGGCCACCAAAATTGATGGTTTGTATGATTCCATAGTGAGCATTGCAGAAAACAGAGGGACGGAAAATTCCAGCAACCATCATCAAGGTGATAGATTGGGGGATGGGGTGGCAGAAATGGACCCTATGAGTCAAAGGCAGACCATTTTTCTATAAATCTAGTATGGCTATGGGAAAACCCCCATAAATATTTGTTTTTGCCGTTTTGATATATACACTTTTTTTATATAAGCCAAACTGAATGACTTTCCTTATAAAGAGTACAAAGAGTAGTGTTTTTCAAATCTCCCCCAATTTCTATTAGAAGAATATGCATCTTCTGGAATATAATATACCGTTAATTTGTTATGTAGTTATATACACTCCTGTCTTCTTGTGACGATATTCAAGGTACAATCCTCCAAAGAGGTAAACTAAAATTATATTTCAGCAAGTATAAATAAGATCGATCCTTGATGCAAAGCATCATACGTTCAGATTTAGCTCTAGTGAGGGCCAGGCTTTGGCCAGTGTCTGTGCTCTAGCTCTGGTGTTGTGCGGGTCAAGAAAACACCTGCCCGCCCACTAGTGAAGTGCGAGTCAGGTAAAATTCAGCCTGCACCAGACTTCCTGGTCCCTTTTATAGACCCATGCCAACCCGCCGATGATGTCACAAAAGGGGAGAGCAGGTGTGAGTCTATAAGAAAGGAAGCCGGAAGTGCAAGGTGGCAGATGGAGAGAGCACGAAGAAGAGCTCAACCCACACCCTCCCGCCACCTGCAAATGGGGTGCATGGTTGGCCCAAACCAACCCACACATCACTAACACCCGCAACTGGCTTTCCTCCTGTATTTATAAAACTGGAAACTGGCAGCAGGTGCTTCGAGGTTTGCACGAACTGGGTAAATCCGCACATATCAGGCCAGCCCGCACATC
>CM044440.1:30933422-30963310 GCA_024363595.1 Xenopus borealis | reverse complement strand
TTCAGTTTGGCACTATAAATTGCTATATAAACTTTCAATGTGGGTTCCTACATGACAAGTATATACACAAGTATATACAGAACAGCAGGTTCCCAGATGTCTTCCTGTCACATCTGGCCAACTGTCCCACCCTCTGAAACAGGCAGTTGTCCTGAGATTAATCACATGGTTTCGCCAAAGCTCTTTCCTGGCTTATATACGCCCTAGCAGCATATTCATATGTTTTACAGTATTAACAGTAATGTGTTACTGTTAATGTGTTTTGTTTGATCCTTTAAAGACATATGGGGGAAATGTAATAAAATTCGCAAAGAGAACACATTTGCGAATTAAGATTTGCATGTCTGTTAAATATTAACATTTACATTAACCTGGAATAAGTGTGAAGACTAGAGATGCACTGAATCCAGGATTTGGTTCATGATTCGGCCTTTTTCAGCAGGATTCAGATTCAGCTGAATCCTTCAGTCCAGCGGAACCGGATTAGAACCCTAATTTGCATATGCAAATTAGGAGCGGGGAGGGAAATTGCATGACTTTTTGTCACAAAACAAGGAAGTAAAAAATGTTTTCCACTTCCCACCCCTAATTTGCATATGCAAATGAGGCTTGGATTCGGTTCAGTATTCAGCTAATCTTTCTCGAAGGATTCAGTGGTTCGGCTGAATTCAAAATATTGGATTCAGTGCATCCCTAGTAAAGACTGAGTTCACACTTCTTGCTTTCTACAGCCACTACTTTATTCAATAAGACATAATACACAACATCAACAAATACAATACTGGATAACACATCTGACACAATTTATTAAAATAGTCTTAAAGGAATTGTTCAGTATAAAAATAAAAACTTGGTAAATAGATAGGAAGTGTAAAATAAAAAAAATTTCTAATATAGTTAGTTAGCCAAAAATGTAATGTATAAAGGCTGAAGTGAGTGGATGTCTAACATAATAGCCAGAATCCAACTTCCTGCTTTTAAGCTCTCTTGTTTTCCACTGACTGGTTACCCTGGTGACCAGGCAGTAACCAATCAGTGACTTGAGGGAGGGTGACACGGGCCATAACTGTTGCTTTTGAATCTGAGCTGAATGCGGAGGATCAATTGCAAACTCACTGAACAGTTATGTCCCATGTGGCCCCCCTTCAAGTCGTTGACTAACTCAAAGTTACAGAGCTGAAAAGCAGGAATTTGTATTCTAGCTATTATATTAGACATCCACTCACTCCAGCCTTTATAATTTGCATTTTTCCCTGACTAACTATATTGGAAACATTTTTTATTTTACACAGCCTATTTATCCAGTTTTTATTTTTACACTGAACTATTCCTTTAAGGCCTTACCTGCATGGTTACCATGTTGCAGTGTCCTGTGTTGTAGGAGGCCAGGATCCAAAGAGAAAGATGTTCCCAATTCCCTTGCACTCTATAGTTCTTTCCTCCTCCCCATTCACTTTACGTCCGTTTTCTTGTCCAGGGACTAAAGACCTTCTTCAGCCTCATGGAAGACATTTGTGCTAATGAAGTTGGTCTCATATTGCAGCTTGTGAGAGGGTTTATACCTACCTCCCAACATTTTGGAAAATAAAAAGAGGGACAAAAATTTTGCTGAGCTTAGCACGGTGATGATTTTTTGACCACGCCCATTTTGTGCTCACACCCACTAATTACCAGTTTCATTTTACAAAATTTGTCAGGTTATGAAAGTTTGAACATATTTCTGTAATTTTTTTTCAGCTATTACAGTTAATGAAGGTGAATTGCCCTTTAAGCTGTGAGTCTAACTTTTGCCAAGGGACTTGTTGTCTGATATTGTTACAATTACTTATTTGCTTATCTAGAAATTGTTACAAAAGTATTTTATCTTCTGTTGTGGTTGTTCTGAGCTCTCTGCCAAAAGCCAATTAAGTTAGACACTTGGTTACTTATCTGGCTGTTCAGTTCAGAGAAAAACATGACTTTCCAGTACAAATGAGGGACTGCAGGTTGAGCTGTCAAAAGAGGGACAGTCTCTCTAAAAACGGGACAGTTTGGAGATATGGTTTATACATTCCTTTGTCTCGATTTCTAGAGAACATCCCCCATCTCATGTGGTCACTCTGCTGCTGACCAGACCTTATTAACCAATTCTATACCAACCAGAATCCATTCTATCACTTCTGCGGTAGTAGTACAACTGGTCTGTCTCAAAGTAGCACTATTAACAATGTAGCAATGTTGTATTCTTCGTTAGGTTTTTATTGCACTGAGAATCTTAATTGCGCATTGCAAACCTTTAACACCTGCTTGAAGGTAGCGTAACATTTTAGATCAAAAGTAACTTTTTCATTAAGAAGTTTTATTACACTGTGCACAATCTCAAACTATAAATTTCCCAATTACTGTCCTACTGTCATGTGAGGGGCAAACTAACTGTGGTAAATTTTTTGCTTTAGCAACCATTATATATACATATATATATAGCCACATGGAAAGACCGCACTCTCAGGTCTTACGAAAATCTTAAAATTTATTCATAGCATAAGCTGACGTTTCGGCTGATGCAACAGCCTTTTTCAAAGTGATATATATATATATATATATATATATATATATATACATACACATGTATGGGACCCATAATTCAGAAACCCAGTTATCCAGAAAGCGCTGAAAGACTCCATTTTATTCAAATAATCCAAATTTAAAAAATGATTCCTCATTTTTCTCTGTAATAATAAACCATTACCTTGTATGTAATCCAAACTAAGATATAATTCATCCTTATTAGAAACAAAACCAACCTATTGGGTTTATTTAATGTTTACATAATATTCTAGTGGACTTAAGGTATGAAGTTCCAAATTACAGAAAGATGCGTCATCTGGAAAACCCCAGGTCCTGAGCATCCTGCATAACAGGTCCCATATCTGTATATATATATATATATATATATATATATATATATATATATATATATATATATATATATATATATATATATACAGATATGGGACCTGTTATGCAGGATGCTCGGGATCTGCATTCCTGATTATACATACACACAATGTTCTGGAGCTGTTATCCACAATGCTCTGGACCTGGGGCTGACCAGATAATGGATCTTTCCTTTATTTGGATCTTCATACTGTATCTTAACTCTTCTAGAAAATCATGTAAACATTAAATAAACCCAATATGCAGGTTTTGCTTCCATTAAGGATCAATTATATCTTAGTTTGGATACAAGCTACTGTTTTATTATTACAGAGAAAAATGAAAAAATGGATAAAATGAAATCTATGGGAGATGGCATTTCCATAATGCAGAGCTTTCTGTAGTGCGTGTTTCCAGAAATCAGATCCCATACCTGTATATATACACAGGGTTGTTATACTCACACTTGAGGTAGCACAGTACATCTCCAAGTACATTCATAGGTGTAGCAGACACAGCATAAACAGACACCCCACTAGTCATAGCCCAAAGGAGTTGAGAGATGACCTTCCAGGATTTCAGTACCTCATGTACTGACCCCCACAGCAGACTTGGAACAGGGTTACACCATAGCTTAATTCCCACTACTGTGGTCCCTTCACTACAGGCAAAGCCTGGGGGAGAGCTATTCCCTTCTATCCTTCTAGTTGGAGCTTGAGCTGCTCTTTCTCACTAGCATCACTCTCTCTATAGAGTGTTATAACAGGAGCTACACTACACACTAGCTCACCTCGTTCATGGGGTCACTGTACCGTGACACTTCTGGGGCCTTGTTGACTCCAGGCTCAGTGGAACAACTACCCAGATTGACTGCTGCTGGACAAAGAGGAAGTGCCCCTTCCTGCACAGTACTTTGTTACAGCACTGCAGGAAGTGGTCACAGCTTGGAACCAATGAAACAGGTACGCAAATGAGGTATAACAGGTTACATGGGATTTAACCCAGCAACAGTGAAAAGGAGGCACTGGCATGGAATGAAGCTATAAGGGACATTACACTTATGGGTCCCTACAGATATACAAACTACAGATAAAGGTTCAGTTGTATGAGACATTAACATCTTATTGGCTATAGTCTAACTCAAGCGAAAGTGTTCTTATCTGTTTACTTACAAGTATTTCTTTTGGCTCTCCTCTTATTATGACACATGAGATAGTGTGAGCCACATTATACTGATAGTGAGGCAATCAAAAAGAATTCCAGTGTCGCTGCTGGTAGTATAATAAACTCCCTTTCTTAGAAGTAATCATAAAGCAAAACTATATGAAATAATCTTATATGCTAAGCATATCTTTATTGTGCATGTTATAAAGTCCATGTTATGCTAATGGGAATGGAACACAATGGTGCATTGAGAATGGTTAGAATGCAGCACAGCTTGTTCATACTGATTGATGACCTTCACTCAGCCACTAGCAATGACAGAATAGCTAATAGGCCAGAGGAAATTACAGCTGTTGACTGATCTGTGCTGTGTGTAAGTACAGGAATCTATTCCACTGATAGCCAGACTGATGTTATAGGAAAGAGAACCCTGCAATTACCTGGACCTGCAACTTCATTATTGTTAGTTAATGTTAAAGGTTTGGTGAGATTTTCTGATTTAGGATTCATCCTGTATTTCGTAAACCAATCACTGCTCATTATTTCCTGATACGCAGGAGATCAGTTGCTTTCAAATACCCTCACACTAAAAGCATTCAGCTTTCATTCACAGTTGCCATTTTCAGAGAGAAAACACAAAAATGCAGTATTAGTTGCATAATAATGTGTGACTAGCTCATTGCACAGACAGCAGGAGACTCAGAAGAGGTTAAAGTAATAAGTGACAAGGGTTATGGTGACCACACATAAGTATTTATTACCCACAATGAATGTGTTTAACAGAAAATGTTAAGATAGGGAGGTATAATTACAGTGCACAGAACTGTAATGACTGAATGACACTGTGATATAATAAACACAATATTTTGCTTCGTTATTCCAAGGTTTAAAGAAGGGTTATCCCTGTGGGTTCAGGCTGTCGTCACACATGCACTTTCTCTGTCGTTTTAAAAAGGAGGACATCTGCGTAAATACTCACAACCCAACGACCCATTCTCTATAATGTGAAACACATGCTGCCAATCCCACAAGGCGTAAATGAGCAACCATCCGCAAGGGAACGTAAGCCTATGCATTTCTTGGGCTGAAATACCAAGACACGATAACTATAGTTAGGCACAGAACTATATTGGATCCATTAGTTGGCTACATTGGCTGATATTTCCGATATGTTTTCTATTGTATTCCAGCAAAACGATCGCAAAATGCTCTGCGGTTCGTGCCTCCAGCAATATGCCTGGCTAAAAACCGTGTCATCATCACTGTGGGGTTTCTCTTACATATTTATGCAGCTTTCTGCCTTTTTTAAAAAAATGTGCCATAAAAATAATGCAAAAAAAGCATGTGTGACCACAGCCTTAAAGAGATACTGACACCTGAAATTAAACTCTTTTTTACATCTGTTATAATATTGGCTTTGAAAGCTACATCTAACTTTGCTATAAAGTATTTGCACAATGATTTTACAATACCTGTCTGACCCCCCCCAGGTTCCTGTATGAAGGGGCTGCCATATTTGTGCAGCAGGAGTCCGTTAGCATTAGAAACTGTAACTAATAGGCTGAGATGGGACAGTCAGAGTGTCAGAGAGTCAGGCTTGTATTATATACAAAAAACAAACCTCTCAGCAAAAAATTATCAACATGACCTATAGGTAATATTTAATATACATTCATATGTTAAAATAATTTTTTTAGTGTCAGTATCACTTTAAGCTGGCCATACAAGGGGCCAATAAAAACTGCCGACTGTTGGGATGGGGCCCTTCAGTCCTGCCTGATGTCGGTCTACTTGTCTCCCACCACACACACAACGATTATCATACACGGCCAATAAAAACTGCCAACAGGCCGAGTCGAGTGTGGGGCCCTCTGACGGGCTTACCCGATCGATATCTGGCCAAAAGTCGGCCCGATGACGATTTGGCAGGGTTAAAAATCCTGTTGGATCATGTCCACATCCGTTCTTTAATGCGGTCCTATGATCTGACTGCCCATATTGGCTGCATTATAATCTAATCCTTGGGCCTTAGGGCC
Organism: Xenopus borealis; assembly: GCA_024363595.1. NCBI lineage: Eukaryota > Metazoa > Chordata > Amphibia > Anura > Pipidae > Xenopus > Xenopus borealis. Next base: position 30,957,194 of record CM044440.1, on the reverse strand, counting down.
CACAATCAGATCAGCCCTATATCGCCCACCTCAATGTGTATGGCCACCTTTAGCCTTGTGGTTTTTCAGACAGACTTGTGCCAGTGATGGTGTTTCTGGCAACAATGGGAAAGAAAAAGGGTGGTTTTGGAAGTGTTGATTTGGAATGTTTTTGGGCAAGAAAAGGCTGCATGTGCCATAGGCTTACATTGACTTTTGGAGAATTGTGGCCTCCTGCTTCCACCTTCAACAAGAGAGAATGATGTATGTTATGTCTCATATTGGAGATATATTATATAATTGCAGAACTGCGATGCTTAATGATTTTTTAGCATGATGTTAAATGAATTTAAAGGGGAAATATCAATAAATAACCAATTTTATCTTCACTATCCCTCTCTCAGCACATGTTTATCTTCATTATGTCTTCATGCAGCAGTTGGGTGTCATTGTCAGTTAGATCCAATATATCTTATAGGGGTGGGCTTCCTTTCCTAGCAGATGTATTAGAGCTCACGGATTCCAGTTCAAACAAAATCTAACAAAATAACTGAATTTTTAACAAATCCTGCATGTAGAGAGACATGATGTCTGGTGATTTTAATACAGTGAGCTCTAATACATATTCTAGGCAAAAGGAGCCCCCTTATAAGATATATTAGATCTAACTGTCAATGAATATCTGACACCTGCAAGAGGACAGAATGAAAAAAAAAACAGATTCTGAGAGAGGAATAGTGAAGATTAACTTGATTATTTCAGAAAGGGTACAGAATTTTTAATTGATTGTATTTAGAAAGTTTCTTAATGCAGTATGATGAAGTTTACATTACATATTCATTTTTGCGTTAGTTTCCCTTTAACTGTTAAATTAGTTTTTAGCATGTAGACATTACATTTCTGAGACACTTTGCAACAGGTCTTCATTATTTAATTCTTCTAAAAAGCTAATTATTTAGCTTTTTATTAAGAAGATCTCCAGCTTGGAATTTCAGCATCTTTCTGTTTTCTAGTGTCAAATTTACTGTAGCAACCAGGAAGTGGTGTGAATGAGAAGATAAGTAATAAAAAGTAACACAGCCTCACAGACTTACTTTTAACTTATTTTTGCTACAGGGGTCACTGACCCCCATTTGAAAGCTTAAAAGAAACAGAAGAAATCATTAACAAAAACTATAAGAAATAAAAAAGAAGTCCAGCTTAGTGATGGGCTAATCTACCCAGTTTCACTTCGCCGGAAAATTCGCGAATTTCCAGCAAAATTCGTGAATTGGCGAAAAAATTTGTGAAACGAGTCGCGGCACGTTTTTGACGTCAAAAACGATGTGCGACTCGTTTTTTCCAGCGAAGTTTCATCAGGCGAAATTTCACTGGCGTTTCGCAAATTTATTTGCCAGTGGCAAATCGCGGGAATTCACAGCGAATTCGCCCATCACTAGTCCAGCTGAAATGCTGCTCAGAATAGGGCCTGCTATAATATTCTAAAAATTAACTGCAAGGTGAACCAACCCCTTTAACTCCTTTTCTGTCAAACTGTATAACATAATACCTGGTGAGGTTCTTTGATTTATGATTAATCCTGTCTTTCGTGAAACAATTGCTGCTCGTTATAACAACTGTACCCAGAAGATCAACTGTCTCAAATACCTGAATAGTTCATTTTTTTTACTACAATAGATAGAATGTTGAAAAGATGTAATAACGAAAATGATGCCATAGGTTATCATAGTTTATGCCACTCAGAGCAGGTTTAAAAAATCAAGAAACAATTATGTAACAGACTCTTAGCCAACCCACGTGGTGCCAAAGTTGTAACATCTTACCAAGTCGGTCCTGAGTCCCCTTTGCAAGGTGAAAGGATTCTGGGAAATTCTTCTCTGGCTGTTCCTCAACCTAATGCAGGAGTGCCCATACTTTACTAATGAGGGGTCTACTTCTAAAAGTATCCCTAAGGATGTTGTCCCATTATGATCTACATCCATAAAAACATTGTTAACATAACTGAAATATTGTATTGATTTTTGAGCAAATGTATATCGCTAGGTTTAAGTAACTATTTATTATGTAACTTTAATAATAAACTGTAATAAATATCTTAATGAAAATAATTAAACAGGATAGTAATGCTGTTTCTTGACAGTGTCTTGAGATCTACTCATCGCCAGCTAAAGGTATACTGGTAGACCCTAATCTACCTTTTAGGCATCCCTGACCAAATGGGATCAGGGAATACACCTGCCGGTGGCCCCATTAGGAAAAAAAACATTCAAACACACACTTTGCTTTATAACTTAATAATAAAGTGCAATTTAAAGGGTAAGTAAATATTCACAGTACAATGCATTTAATGGCATGACCCACTACCCAGGGGAAGCTGTGACAGTCCTATCCTGGTAATTCCCCACCAGGCAAAGTACCATACTACTCCTTTAGCGGACAAAGAGTTTTCATCCCTTTTCCCCAAAAGAGCACACTTGTTCCTAGGTAGCGCTTTTTCTCAAATACCTTTCCCAATGGAAAAGGTACTTGCTCCCATGTGGCAGGCACACAAAAAGCCTGCCACATGGGAGGAAGTACCTTTTCCATTGGCATCCTTCAAAGGCTCCAGTCTCTCCAAGCCCAGCACACATTTGCTTGATCCGCAGCTGAACTATAGCTCCCAGCACTGTCCATAGCGCAATCACACAAAGTCCAGTTTTTGCATCCATCGCCATGAATATCAGGGTCTAGTTAAACCTGAGCCCATACAGGGCAAAGCAGTCATGTGGTGTGTCTCCATAGCCTGAGGTCTGCCCCTGCAGCACCCCAAAAATCACTCCATCCTACATCCAAAGTGAAATTGGGACAGTGGCAGCAAAAAAAAACAATGGCTGTGAGCACATGGCATCTCCTATTTATAGAAAAGTGATGCAGCAATGACACCTGGTGACCCCTTCCGGTATCTGCAATGATGCAATGGGACAAGGGTTCCTGCCCCTGTCAAGACTCTAAGAGACCCTGTGGCTCGCATTAGGGGATTTCCACACCATGTGGTTTAGACCGTAGGGAAATTAACCCTATGGGTCCCTACAATTATATAATATAAAAAAATTAAAAATAATTGAAATTTTTGAGAAAAAAACAAATATTTGGAGCTTGGGCCCAACTTATGTGGGTATTGCAAGAGTATTCTGATACTATAATTGTCCATGAATACGCATAGTGGTATATAACATGCAATACAATTCCCATACACTGTAATGAGAAGCAGCTGCCATTATAGGGGTTAGATCCTGGCAATATTCCTTGTGAAAATAAGAGACATTTTAAAGAACACATCCCGTAAACTATCAAATGTAAGAAATAAATGATTTTATATTGATCTGCATGTTCCATTTAATGTATATATATGATAGTCTTCCAAACATCTTGAATCCTTTAACATTTTTATATTGTAAGTAAATGAAGGATTGGGTTGACACCCCATATTCCCTCTGTGATAGAAAGCGTTACTAATACAAATATTTATTCTGAAATAAGCTGCACATAAGCATACTTGGGCGTTCCTTTTTTCTTTAAAGCAGCTTTATCAAGGATCTCTTTCTTATTTCAGGTTGCAGTCAGTAAAGTATTTGTTCAAGCCGTACTTGAAGGACCAACCTCAGCCGGGGCACTCTTCGAGGTCCAAACATTAGATAAATATAGGAAAATATTGCTTTATCAGTCATTTTTTTCATAGTTTCAAGAGCATCTGAGACAGAAAATGCATATTTGGTGTTTTCACACGCACAGTAACTTCTGATTTTGGTTAGTAGGGTCAGGTAAGATAGCAGGTTATTAGGGCAATATCCATCACTGAAAACCATTTTATTCATTTTGGCTTTCCAATGCCCCAGTAAGAATTTCTTCATAGTATTAAAGGATAAGGAAAGTCTAAAATAGAAGAAGGCTGGAAATGCTGTATTTTGTATACTAAACACAAACATGAACTTACTGCACCACAAACCTAATCAATCAAATAATTTATACATTCAAAGTTGGCCACAGGGGGCTTGTAACTTTGTTAAACATATTTGCAAGACCAAGACTGTGCACATTCTCAGTGTGGTCTGGGCTGCATAGGGATTGTCATAAATTATCAAAAAAGCACAAGTCAAATAACATGTGCCAGAAGTCAATATTATTATTATTAACATGTATTTCTATAGCGCCAACACTTATTTCATAGCGCTGTGCAAGACTGATTGATAATCAGAATATACAGATTGCACTGTGCCCTGTGTTGTCATGTAATGTGGATTTTATAGTTTTTGTATTGTTTAATACAAACTTTCTCCAGCTCTTCGGAACCAGTGGCTGCAGCAAAATAATCCTTCAAATAGAATCCCCGTTTATCAGTTTAAATCTGGCTCTATGATCTTTGTCCCTGCAGCTGGAGTTGGAAACAGTATGGAAAGGCAAAAATAAAATCAAATACAAATCTCTACATAGTCAGCGGCTGCTCTACAGGGAAACAAAGCTGCTGAAGTTCGGAAAGACTGGGAAGTCAGGGGATCCCCCTGCTGTTCATGATATATGATTGTTTCACTGCCCAGCAGTTAGGGGCCGTCTGACAATTCCTATCCATAGCAGTAAATGAAGGAAGCATTTGCTGCATACAGTAAGGTTTATTAATTAAAACGGTACACATTTTTTAATTAATGTATATTGGAGTTAGATTTCTTTTTCATTAAAAAAAAGTAAAAATTTGATTTTTTTTTTTCCCTTTAATCTTACAAAGTTAGGGAACCTTCAAAGGTATCCAATTAAAATTTCCAATCCTGCCTTATAGATGAGACGACCAATATAGGTTGACCTGTCTCCCACCACATACACGGGCCGATAAAAGCTGCCGACAGGCCAAGGCAGCAGCTGTGTAATGCAGGTTTTTGCCCCCATTTGTGGGACCCTGCAACAGGCTTTCCCGATCGATATCTGGCCAAAAGTTGGCTACATGTCAATCTGGCAGGGTTAAAAATCCTGTTGGATCATGGCCGTGCCTGTTTGTTGATGCAGTCCGACCACCCCTATTGCCTCCATTCTGATTCGATCGTGGGCCCTAGGAATCAGTCAGATATTGCCCACTTCAATGTGGGCATATCGGGGAGGGATACGCATGTTTGGCAACATTGCCACCTTTATGGCCACCTTTAACGTTAGTAGAGTAGATGAAAGATCTTTCATGCAGCCAATGTTCGTGGGAAAGATCAAAATTGTAGCATGAATGGGCAACTTTTGTGTGCATGCAAAGTGTTGAATGGGAAAGACAAATAGGGAGAAGAGGATTCAGCTAGCAGTCGGGGGTCGATTTCAGCTGGCTGACTTCGGAGCCTTCTGTCCCTAGCCTTAGAGGGTACATTGGAATAGAAATGAATGCCACCTCTCACTTGACAGACTGTATATTCTGTAATCATAATCCTGTTGCTCGTTAAATAGAAATAATATAATAGAGATAATGCGCTAGAGGCAAAATTACTCCTCAGCCCCTGACAGCTACCTTCACTGGACCTTATTTATGGCTGGCTCTCCAGCAGGAGCTGAAAGGCACATATGATGTATAACGAAAGGGTGCTCAGAGTCAGATAGAAATGTCTGCATGTAAGTTGGAATTTCCAGAACAAACTCGCCAGATAGCTGCAGTATGGAAAACAAAGCAAAGCAAACACAGTGACCTGAAGCCTGAATGTAGAATAGTCACCCTTGAGTGCTCAGTAGGAAGACTTCTCTGGTTCATCTGTGCAACTGTAATAGTTCTGCTGCTGAATGATTATACTATTAATTATACTAACAGGCAATGGTTAAACACAGTTGCAATACAGGAACCAAAAGTGTTATCAGCTGCTGTGTTATGGTGCATAATGATAATACAATTTGCCAGCTAAACAGACACAGGAGGAACATCTTGCACTCATGGTCAGACTGGAATCCAGTGATGTATCTCAGTGCAAGGCAACAGTGCTAAGTTCCAAGCCACCATACTGTGCACTGTGCTGAGGTTCTTCTATGAAAAGTGATACTGGCTCAACTTGTAATAGGCATTATCTCTCACTCAGTTTGACCAGAATCTTACTTAATACCTCTCAGTGGCCTCCAATTTTTATTTCAAGAAGGCAAATGGAAGTCCGGCATGAAATGACAGGGTCATTTAATGAAACTTGAAAGCAGAGTGGGCCGGAAAAGCAGAGTGAGCACAACGGAGCACACAGCTGCTATCTTCATAATTTTCTCAGTCTTTGTGAATGGACTCTGCATTTTGGCGCATGTGCAGTTGTCAAAATCCAGAACTTTGCTACAACTGTGCATGCACCAAAACGCAGAGTCCATTCGCGAAGATTGTGAAGATACCGAAGATGGCGGTCGTGTGCTCAACTGCGCTCACTCTGCTTTTCCAGTTTCTAGGGGAGAAGGATTCAGGGGTAAGACTTTGCAGGGGGAGGAAGGAATGGGGATGAACAGAGGGGGGCAGATGAGCACTTAACTTCAAGGGGGGGTTGCATTCTCCTTTAAATATGGAGCATGTATGGGTATCTTACAGCTGGCTTAATACAGACCTGGGGTAAGAATATGCAATGCCCCTGGGTGATGTTACCTTACCTGGCAAATATTGTTCTGACATGACAAATTAAAGAGGTAGTTTAATTTACTTTAAGTTACTTTTATGTTATAGAATGGCCAATTCTAACCAACGTTTTAGTTGGTTCTTCATTATTTATTTTTTTAAATTTTTTGTCTTTTTCTAGCTTCCAAGTAGGGGTAACTGACTATTTTTTAAAAAATGCCAAAATGCTGGTGATGGAAGTGTGGGTGACAAGAGGTTTCATAATATGCTGTTTTCCCCCTAAACAAAATAAAACGTCTGCTCTCAACAGAGAAAAAAAAAGGTGGAAAAATGCGTGCCTTTTACTGAAATCCCTTTGAAGCCGTTACTCTTCCAGGTAACAGGAGTAATATTCGACTCCCATGCTTCACTGCATCAGAAGTGGATTTCTAACTGACCTTCTTTTTCTGTGTTCCGAGAATTCTCCAATTGTGCAATGGCCTTCCCTGAACTGGGTTATTTACTCTTGTTGAATTAAAAATTAAACTTGGATTTCAAAACAGTTCAGTGTCATTATAACTATGAACATTACTGCTATTCTGTGGATCACCTTCTCTGGCCAAAAAACACACCTACAAAGAAAGCCATAAATCATTTCAACTGAAACAGCAAGCATGCAGTACAAGTATGGGATCCGTTATCCGGAAACCCCATATCCAGAAAGTTCCAAATTACGGAAAGGCTGTCTTCCATAGACTCAATCATAATCAATGAATCCAAATTTTTTTAAATGATTTCCTTTTTCTCTGTAATAATAAAACAGTACCTTGAACTTCATCCAAACTAATATAATTAATCCTTATTGGAAGCAAACCCCACTTATTGGGTTTATTTATTTATTATTTATATATATGTTTACATGATTTTCTAGTAGCCCAAAGGTATAAAGATCCAAATTATATTAGCCAGAAAACTCTAGGTCTCCAGCATTCTGGATAATAGGTCCCATTCCTGTATAAGCACTAAAGGGGATGCGGGGAGTTTTGGGCCAAGGGGGTTGCATTTTCCTTTAATGGCAGTGCATTTGTGATTAGCTCTGGGGTCTGCACATCTTATACATGTTGCTTATACAAAATTCCATTCCTTCAGTGCACTTTGGACAAGGGCAAACATTGCTTTGCCCTTAGGCTAAAGATCTGCAGATTACATGAAAAAAAAAATTCATTCATTAATATATGAACTGAGAAAATCCAGTGCTGGTTCTGCTCCCTGCTGAAAAAAATATATAATCTTCTACTTCTAAACTGGCAGCAGTTTCATAAATTGGGAGAATGCACAATGCAGCCCAGCTGCACTGTAACTGTATAAAAAAACAGAGGATTAATATGTCCCCATCAGAATTAAAAACAAATAGGAAGGGCTAACAATATATGCATCTGGGTCTGTTTTGGATCAGCAGATATAACCATTTTGTTTCACTTAAAGGGAAACTAACCCCTTCTCCTGCATCCCTTAAGAATAGAGACACAAGATGAGTGATCATGTTAAATTATGTAATGGCCCCTTGGCTACCCCCCTGGTGCCAAGGTTGTAACTGCTTACCATCTTTCAAATGCAAATCCTGAGTCCCCATTGCAAGGTGAAATGGAATTTGGAATTTCTTCTCCTGGCAGTGCCTCCACCTAATGGGATCCGGGAATTCATCTGCGGGTGGCCCCATTAGGAAAAACAGTGAACAAATGTAACTTTATGTAAATGTAAGGCAAATTAAAGGCATAATAAAACATGCATTTACATCTACATAAATGACCCACTACCCTGTGAATAGCTGCAGTTCCTTCCTGGCACCTCCTTGCCAGCTAAAGTCGCCATTCCTGGTGGACAAAAGAGTCTTAGTCCCTTTTTCCCCCCCAAGAGCTCCATTGTTCCCAGGTGGCTCTACCTGTCCAAATTTCCCTTTTCACAAGGTATTTGCTCCTATGTGGCAGTCACACAACAGCCTGCATCACAAACAGGAGACTTTCTGGATCCTTTTCTTTTTTCCCTCAGGCATAACCCACCCTTGGGATTAACTCAGACGGATAGGCTCCTCCAGAGCTGGAACAGGCATCCACAGTGATGAGGTCCTCAGAAGTTCCAGGCTCTCCTAGCCGAGCACACAACTTACTTTATCTTCAGGGTATTGCTCCCAGTGCTGTCTATAGTGCAAGCACTCTGATATCCTCTTTCAAACTCCTTTTTAGCCCCTTAAATTTTTGCATGAGCTCTGTCCACTTTCTCTCCATGAAAGTAAAAGTAGGAAACCCCTGTGAGCATGTGGCATCTCCTATATACAAAAAAGTGACACCCTCCGGCTCCAGTCCCTGCCAAGCTCTAGGTAGACCTTGTTGCTCACATTTTCAGGAACACAGGGGAATTAACCCTCTGCTTGTATCCCTACAATTATATAAAAAAATATGAGGCATCATTAATTGGCTTAAAACTTCTTGTTTCAGGGGTCCCTTCTGTTTCATCTTTATTACTTACTATCAGCAAATGTAGTTAATAGATGTTCATTTGTCAGTGTACAGTACTATCACACCAACAGGGATGATTGAAGCAGATGCAAATTCCAAATACATTATCTGTAGTGTAAGGGCCACATGTGCAGTACAGCATTTTTTTTTAAATTTCTCAAGAGTCCCAATGTCTGTGTCAATTTTAGCTTTGCCAGTGAGTCCCCTGGGGGGGGGGGGGTTGATCATGTCCAATTTCATTGGGCAACTGAAAACACAGATTACACTAATTATTTAATTAGCCAAATTCGTCAATGTCGTTTGGTGGCCTGCAAATGCATCAGTTACACAGTGCAGCTTCCACTAAATGATCCATTCATCCATTAATCTACATACCATTTGGTCTTATCCAGGGCCACCTTCGGGGGGGGGCACAACTGGCACAGCTGTACCAGGCCCATCGGTTTTGGAAGCATGAAGGGGGCATGAGGCTAGCCATTTTGTCAATTTCCCAGCTGCCCCGGTCATGTGACTTGTGTCAGCACTTTAGGAGGGAACAGCTTTCTGGAAGGCTGTTGTTTTTCCTTCTCAATGTAACTGAATAGTACGCAGTGGGACATGGGTTTTTACTATTGAGTGTTGTTGTTAGATCTACCATGCAGCTGTTATCTTGTGTTAGGGAGCTGTTATCTGGTTACCTTCTCATTGTTCTTTTGTTAGGCTACTCTGTGGGGGAAAGGGAGGGGTGATATCACTCCAACTTGCAGTACAGCAGTAAAGAGTGATTGAAGTTTATCAGAGCACGACTTGGGGCACCTGGGAAATTGACAAAATGTCTAGTACCATGTCAGATTTCAAAATGAAATATAAAAAAATCTGTTTGCTCTTTTGAGAAATGGAGTTCAGTGCATAATTATTCTGGAGCAGCACTAGTAACTGATGCATTTTGGAAAAAAAAATTTTTTCCCATGACAGGATTCCTTTAAAGGTAAGTTCCACTGAACAACAATGTTTTTTTTTTAACCCCTAACCACCATTGTTTTTTATGTTACTTATATGGGGGACCCTGGACACCATTGTTATTTTTTTAACTTATGAGGGGCCCTGGTCACCAACTTTTTTTTTTTACTTATGGGGGGTCCTGGTCACCATTGTTTTTTATTAAACTTATGGGGGGCCCTGTCCACCAATGTTTTTTTTAATCTTATGGGGGGCCTTGGCCACCAATGACTTATTTTAAGTAGTGGGGGGGTCAAGGCCACCAATGTTTTTTATAACATGTGGAAGGGACACTGGCCACCAATTAATTTTATTAAATGTAGGGACACCCTGACCACAAATGGCTTTTTATAACTTGTTGGGGTGTAGCTTGGATGACTGTGTGGCTTTTTTACTGTGGGGTGGGCGGGATCTAGGGTGGGGCTTTGGTTCATGCTGGGGTGGGGACCATTGGGCCCAAAAAAATGTTGTTGTACTGCACCCTGTGATTTCTGATGGTGGCCCTGCTCAAATCAGTCCAATAGGAATATTGAGGTATGTGGCCACATTGAAAAGATATCTGATCGATTGTGCTCCTCCTGGATATCAAGAAACAGCATTAGAGTTTGACAGAATGCAATAAAAAGTTTATGCAAGTCTTTGGTATGGCAGTGATATCTGCTAGTATCATTCTCTACCCAGATATGCAGAACATATGTACAGTCTGATACTATCATACTGTACATATGCAGAACAGTATAGTACGACTGTATCTCTTGGCTCCACATAGGGTCAGGATGTGTGCAAAGCACAACAGGCAGCTTAATATCAATATCCAGATGTGACAGCTGTTAAGGATTAAAATAAGGTCACAGAGGAACATTATGTTCTTGTGTCAGTCAGCAAGGCGCTCAAGCTTTCACTGCAAGCTGGTTAAAGGCCATATAAATCCTTTTATTTCAGATGCTTTTAAATACACTTTTCAAATGACAGCTCCTGAAACTACTGCATCAAGCTTCATTGAAGGGCCAGAAGCACACAGGTCTGGGACAGTTCCAATTCAAACACCCAGGTCTGGACTGAGAATCAAAATAGGCCCTGGCGTTTCAAATACACAGAGGCCCAAATAGCCCCAAGCAGCCCAGTAAATAATGAATGCCTATGGCAACTTATAGCTGTCCCTAGGGCCGGTCATACCAAGTGCGGGGACCAATTGGAACTTGTTGTGTTTTGTAGCCGAGGATAAGGAGAGTATAACAGTGCTTTATTAGCAGGTCATGCAGCCCTTACATAACAGCATTAAGACTTACTTTCACTTTCAAGTTGTACAGAAAGTCCTATGTATGCACAGTGCCACCTGCAGGCCATTTGTATAAATACCACATATTCCCCCTATAGTAGGAAAGCATTTGGACAAATATATAAACAGTAACAATTAAACCGTATGTATCTTAAAGTAATATATACATTCTTTACATGACATAGTCCTTGGTCCATGCAGGTAGTTTCCTGATTCTCTCAGTATGCCTTATAGGTTCACTTTCCTCTGCCCTTTTGCAGTTGCCATCAGGAGTAGGAAATGTCCTTCATCAAATGGAACATCTCCAAAGTCATATCTAGCAGGAGCAAGACGACTTGCATTCCATATGCGTCCATCAGACAGTTCATATGTGTATGGTCCTCGCTGGTGTCTCACTTCAAGTGGTGTAGTAAATTTAGATTGTCCTTGTTTCAGTATTCCTGGTTTCTTAATTCTGACTAAAGATCCAGGCTGAAAGTGCACTTCTCTTGCACCACGTTTTCTGTCAGTATAAGCCTTGCATTTGGCTTGGTGATGTTTCACAATGTCAGTAGTAGATGATTTTGTAGGAATAGTCTTTGGTGGAAGTTTGATGTCTGCAACATGTAACTTAGTGCGCATCTGTCTGCCATGTAATAATTCAGCTGGAGATGATTGGGTTGTTGCATGGCATGTTGCTCTGTAGTTATGCAGGAACTCTGTTGTAAATACTTTCCAAGATTTCCCAGTAAGATTTGCTGTCTGTAGTGCTTCTTTCAGACTTCTGTTGAATCGCTCGATTTCTCCATTTACTTGTGGGTAATACACTGAAGATTTCCTATGCATAATATTCCTCTCTCTCAGAAAGGATTCAAACTCATATGAGACAAACTGTGGTCCGTTGTCTGATATTAACTCTTTTGGATTTCCTTCTCTGCTGAAGACTGTAGACAGAAATGTTATTACTGTAGCTGATGTTACATGAGAAACAAATGCAATTTCTGGCCATTTACTGTAATAGTTTATCAGAGTTATAGCAAATCTGCAGTCTATAGGAGCTTCTGCAAAAGGACCCACAATATCAATAGCAAGTTTTTCCCATGCTGTATCAGGAAATGGTACTGGCTGAAGTGGTGGTATATGTGTGGCAAGGGAAAAACTTGCTATTGATATTGTGGGTCCTTTTGCAGAAGCTCCTATAGACTGCAGAACTATTTTGGCGGGGCCACCTAGAAGAAACTTTGCTGTCTGTTGCAGGGTCACAGAGCTGGATGGGCAAATAGTGGCTGCTTTCCCCTCTGTCCAAGTGACGGCTGCCAGTTGGGGATGGGGGCAGGCTGGGCAACTGGGAGAAAATGTTCCCTCACTTTTTTCATTTATGTGTGCTAAAAAAAGTGCAAATTTTGGTTACCACTGTAAACTGTGTTTGTGCAGCACCATGGATTATATAAACAACATTAATGCATTTTATTTGTTATTTGGCGGGCTGGTTATATTGGGTTTGGTGGTGGGCTGGGCCAATCAGGTTCGGCTGTGGCCTGGGCCAATAAAGTCTGAGCGGGTTGGGCCAATCTGAATTAGGGGTAGTCTGGGCTACTGGGGGATTAAGCAAATAGGAATCCAAGCTTGTACTGGAGCGGGGCCCCCATAAGAGCGGGTCCCAATTGGGCCAAATTGGTCCAATGTGCTTAAGACCGGCACTGGCTGCCCCTCTGGCACTTGCTAGAACCCACAGGTTGCCATTTTGGGCCAGTATAGACCCCAAAAAGCATGCCAAAAGCTGACGGTGTCTAGAAAAGCATTAGAGCCTGGTTAGGTATACAGTAACTGGGCATAGCCAGGTTTGATGGGAGTATAGATATTAGAAAAAAAGTTAGGTAGAAGGAGCACATTTATACCTTAACTGTGTAAAAAAAAACATATTAAACATTTAACATCAATACAATAACATAATCTACATTCACCTCTGGGATTGGCTGTTGGTGGCATTTTTGTATGTAATCTGTATGTTCAATATATACACCAATATTGTGTAACGTTGGAAAAAATATATTAATATATGAATGGATTTTAAATCCAAGATGAGAACAATGATGATAATACATTCAGAAAGATTCCTTTTCTGTCCTCCAATCATGATCCAGCAACAGTTTTTTTTGTCATCCTACTTTGAACTAGCCAAAATGTATTTTTTTCTACTGAAATCTTATCATGCATGACAATTTTGAGATTTGTTAAAACCTGGATTTATTTGCTTTCAGAGTGGTTAGTAAATGTTGGCTATTAACTATTTTTTTTATTTCGCAATGGATCAGGTCAGATTGACCCAGCTAAATTCAGGTTAGGAAAATGATGCAGCCTGTTGCAGTGTTAGCTAAATACGGTATGCCAGGATATATATTTATAGGGTTTTTGCACTGGTCCTGTAACCTAGAGCAAAACATCAATACTATCTATAAGGTTGCTGCCTTTTTAAAGCAAACTTAAAGGAAAACTATACCTCTCAAACAATGAGAGGTATATTGCATAAAACAGCTCATTTGTAAAACTCTGCTTAATGTAAATAAATCATTTTTATAATAATAATAATGTACTACTACTACTACTGTATTACTCAACTAATGAATTAAGTTCAATTCATGCTCCTTAATTTTGATTTAGGGGTAGATTAACTATTGGTCGAATTTTGAATGAAAAAAAAATTCGACATTCGACCAGGGATTAGTGGGGGGAATAGTGGGGAAGTAAAAAAAATTTGAATTCGAATAGAATTTTCGAACGATTTTTAAACGATCAAACAAATTTTTCTTTTTTTAAACGATCGAACATTCTTAGTGAATGTTCCCCATTTCGGTAGGTTTAATCTGGCGAAGTAGGTGATCGAATTTAAATTTAAAGGGGAAGTATTCAACTATAGAATTTTCGAATATTCAAATAAAATTAAATTCGAATATTCGAATCATTCGAATTCAAATATTCGATGGTCGAATTTGCCTAAATTGCATATTCAAAATTCGATCGAATATTCAAATTCTTCATGTGAATACATGTGAATTTAGTAAATATGCCCCTTAATGTATATGTATCAATTGATAATTAGAAACCAGTAAGTTAACTCTGCATTGTGTTTATGTTATGTAGGAGCGGCTATAAATTACCCTTAAACTAATATTTATATCAGAAATGCCTCCATAGACCTATGTGATATGGTTACTATGTTACGAAGACGCTGTTTCTAGAATGCGTCTATACACGCTTGCCTTCCAGCACAATAGTGTGAGTCGCATCACCTAGACAGACTGGAAGTCGGCTCCTGTGACATAGGCGGAAGTGACATCACTTATTAGGGAGCACTGAACCGCCAATGCGGCGTTACCGAACAGGATATTTATGGCGCTTTACTTAAAAACAGAAATTAGAATTCCCCTTGAGAAAGGCGTTCAGCTGAAACATCGGGGTAATTCTCACTTTTTTGGGCAAGGGTATCCGCATTCCCATCCTTGATAGGTATTGTGACAGTACTGGTATGTATATTTGGCTTAGGCCTTGTTCTGCCTAAATTTCTATATATGTGATTAAAATGTATCTGTATGTAATTTATTTGACTCATTTGTACTAGGGATGCACCGAATCCACTATTTTGGATTCGGCCGAACCCCCGAATCCTTCCAGAAAGATTTGGCTGAATACCGAACCGAATCTGAACCCTAATTTGCATATGCAAATTATGGGTGGGAAGGGGAAAACATTTTTTACTTCCTTGTTTTGTGCCGAAAAGTCACGTGATTTAACTCCCTGGCCCTAATTTGCATATGCAAATTAGGATTCGGATTCGGTTCGGCCAGGCAGAAGGATTCGGCCGAATCCGAATCCTGCTGATAAAGGACGAATCCTGGCCGAATCCCGAACCGAATCCTGGATTTGGTGCATCCCTAATTTGTACTATTGGTGTGCAGGCCCTGTATTTTGTTGTTTAGTGCAGAATCTAGGATAACCCCAAGGCACCAGTCCTGGGGAGATGGGTTGATAGTGGAATTGTAAGCCACCAGCCAACTAAAAACCGACTTTCTATGGGACCTTATAGCAGTCCCTCTGGCATTTGCCAGAACCCACAGATTGCCAGTCCGGGCACTTTTCTGTCACACCGATCCACATGACCCTCTGGTCCACACACACACACACCAGTGTAGGGATAGTCACTGCGGCCAGTACTTGACTACATCAGGCAGAGAAACCATAATTGGACATTCACTGCTGTTGTTATTGTAACTGACCCCAAGAGACTTGTAACAAAGATTATATTACTCACCAATAATAAACGATGCATACATATTTAAAATTAATCTTGAACATTACAAATGTATTTTTAACATGCTCCTTACCCACAGCAGGGAAAGAGGGAGATATGGTAGTAATGACTTAGTAATGACTGTGCACATGTCACTAAATGATTAAATACTATAACGGCTTCTTAATCAGAATTGTGTTGGATCAATGCTGTTCTGATGATCGCAGCTCACTTCTAGGAATTAATTGTATGCCAGTGCTATATATCTGGCATTTCTAGCCAGCAGACCTGTATATAATTATATTTTTAGGCCAGAGGGTTTTCATGGGAAAGTGTTATAACAGTGATACTGTGAGGGCTGTGTGATGCATGCTGGAGCAAATACCTAGCAGTTGCCTACAAAAGAAAGCCAGAATGGAAACTTGCCTCTATAGAGTATGGAAAGTAATCTATGGCAGAAAACATAAATGCCAGGGTTCTTCCATGGTTCTCTCAGCGAGTTGGGTTTATGGACACAGCCTATTAGAATAGTGGGCTGGGGCATTATTGTCGCCGTGCAGCCATGCTATAATTGCTCTCCCAAACAGTCGCCATAGTTTACCATCAGATTGTCAACACAAATGTGAAATTCAGTAAATTTTAATGAACTGAGTTGAAGTAGCAGTATCCATATGTGAGGTTTGTGTTTAGGCAGAAAACATGTCATCTTGTGTGCTGTGCTATCTTGCACTACGATTAATGATCCATAGAATCATACTATAAGTGAGCCGGTGGTGTATTTAGGTCTGTTGACACCCTCAGGCCCGGATTTGTGGAAAGGCCACATAGGCCCGGGCCTAGGGTGACAGGATTTTAGGGGGCGGCATGCTGCCCAGCCACACCTACATTGGTTCAGAAACACTGGGGATATGCTGGAGATATGATAGTCTTTTAAATTTACCATACATCAATCCCCATTGCTCCGGTCCTGAAAATTTGCAAATAAAGGACAGAGTATGGGGGCGACGAACGGCAGTGGGCCTAGGGGCAACCACCATGTAAATCCGGCCCTGGACACCCTAGGCACCAAATAGGGTTGCCACCTTTCCAGATTTGACCCAGATTTCAGGAGGGCTGTACGGGTCAAAGCTGCCTGCCCAGTTTTCCTAATCTGAAAAACCAGGCAGGATTCCCTAAGATTGATGCGGCGATTGGCCAACTGCCACTTCATAGCTCTGCCCATTGACCAGCCCATGCAAATACACTGTCCTGCCCACATGCCATTGTCCAGCCCATGATTTCATTGCACCCCCACCCGGAGCTCCCAGCGAGGAAATGTAGCAACCCTAGTATTGAACCTAGTTGAGTCCCCCTCAGTTTGCAACTGTGTGTGCACGGATGACGTGTGACATCATGTCCTGTTGCACATGATGTAATTTCCACAGTAATACGCTATGAGGCACATGTACCCCCTCACCCCCCAGCTGATGGATTTTGACAGGTCGCTTAAAGCTGCCGCCCTAGGCACAGAAAGATATAGGACATATTGACACCTGCTAATGTCTCAGTCAATATTTGAGATCTCACGTCCTTGTGTAAAGGGTGTCGGGGCTTTGTCTACTGTATGTTAGGATTGTGACAGGAAGAATTTTCTGCTTTGTTTAAATAGCTATTTTAAATGTCTGTCAGCCTGACACATGTAAGTCTAACCTGTTTCTTGGCTACCTGGGGAGCACTGGGAAATAATAGCTTCAGATAAATGTGTGAATACATGGCACTTACTTCAGGTACTCCCTGTAGTACCCTGTATAAAGATATTACACATTATTATTGATATTGCAAGTGGCACATTGGCATATGTCAAACTTGAATAAGGAAGCATGGTATGTATACACATGGATCAGACAATGTCCTTAGAGCAAGGCTAAAGAGCAGTGTCTCCCAAGGCATACCTCCCAACATTTTGTAAGTAAAAAGAGGGACAAAAAAATTTGGCGTGCATAGCACAACCATTTTTGTGACCTAATTACCATGTTCATTTTACAAAATTTGGCATTTTATGAAAGTTTGAAAATATTTCTCCTTATCCAAACTTTTACAATTACTTATTTTATTATCTCAAAATTGTTACAAAGTATCTTATTTGCACCTGTTAGCTGTTCTGGGCCAATTAAGTTAGAAACATTGTTTCTTTTTCTGGCTGCTCAGTGCAGAGAAAATAGGGACTTTCCAGTACAAAAGAGGGAGTGCAGGTTGAGCTGTCAAAAGAGGGATAGTTGAGAGGTATGCCTAAGGCAAGGGTGGCAGTTTGTATGCCCATCCTCCCTATGTACACCCATACCATTGCATGTATTTGACAAAGTAAGTGGCAAACTTAGACAGCTTACCACAGGAAACACATGGAGCCGCAATAAAGATTTTCTGTAATCGACACCCCCCCAGTGCAGTGCCGGGTCGAGTCGGCTGGGTACCCTAGGCAACCCAGCCGACTATGTTGCCCCCCTCTAAAAGTGCGCATGCACTGACCAGTGCACATGCTGGAGAAGCGTACGTGATGGCGGAGCGTGAGCAGCTGGAATTGCTGCCGCTGGTGGGGGCACACGGGTCTGAACTAGGGGGAATCCGGCAGAAGAGGTACTGTGCCTGGTGCCCTCCAACTTTGTGCCCTAGGCACATGCCTACCCCTAGACGAGTTGAAAAACTCCTCTCAAGTGGTAGCACCCGACAAGTTTCCAGGGGCAGCAAAATGCCTCTCCTGTAACTTTAAGAGACAAATTTCCAGAAATCCAGCTCTTCCAGCGCACAGATTTTCACTCTCTGTGCTAACCCGCACTGTTTTCTCCCCTTATTTATCAATGCATTTTCCTGTGCCAGAAAAAACTGAAAAAATATGGTGAAAAAAAACTAATCGTACTAATTT
This sequence comes from Xenopus borealis, assembly GCA_024363595.1. Taxonomy (NCBI): domain Eukaryota; kingdom Metazoa; phylum Chordata; class Amphibia; order Anura; family Pipidae; genus Xenopus; species Xenopus borealis. The sequence continues at coordinate 30,938,720 of CM044440.1, read as the reverse complement.
TTTTTGATTTTCCACCTGAAAAATCTTTTTAAGTTTTTGGTCTGAAAACCACGGAAACTTTGGATTATTGCACAAAATTGAGATGCCGGATTTTCGATTTCTTACTTTTTCCATCCTTGGGGTATAATAAATTCTAAAAAATTGATTTTTTTTTTTCCACTAACAATTCAGATTTCATTGAAAAAAACACACATTTTTGGGTTTTATTGGACGGTAATAAATAATCCCCATAATGTAGGGTGGAAACACCAATTAGCTGGAAAACCCCAGGTCTTGAGCATTCTGGATAACAGGTCCCATACCTGTACATGCAAAAAAACACAAATAGGGTCATTAATTTAGAGCTATTCATTATCTATTTAAAAGGCAACTAAATCCTTTAATTAGCTTATTAGAGGATTTTGATTACTCTTCATGACATCCTTTCCACAGTCTGAAATCATGCTTTCAGATTTGCTCTGGCATAGTTCTCCTCCTTCAGGTCCAGGATTGAGTAGTAAATGCACCATCACCATGTATATGCCATGCCCAGGAAGAAAAGGACATGGAAGCAAATGCCAGTGGAACCCAGAAGTAATTTAAGGCTAATGGCACTTGGTCATTTTGACCACCACTGTGCTTAGGTGTAAAACTGATCAAAACTTGTAGTATATCGAAATCATTCTAAGTAGTGCCGGGCTGAGTTGGCCGGGTGCCTTAGGCAACCTGGCTGACTACTTTGGACCGCCTCACGTGTGCACTTGTACAAGCTCGCAAGTGCACATGCGCGGAAGATTGTATGCACCGAATATGTGCTGCATCCACAGGAAGGGGGCAGAAGAAGGAAGTAGGGGAAGGCTGCAGATGCATGCATGTGCCTCTTCTGCCTACCCCTAGTTCTGGCCCTGATTCTAAATGACTGGTGGTCCACTGCTCAGAAATGCCAAAATAATTTCAAGCAATTGTCAACCACAGTGGCTTAACTATAGAGGAAGCAGACCCTGCAGTCGTGCGGGGGGTTGTCTGGGGGGAAAAGGGGAAGAAGGACTGCGGGGTCTGCTTTCTCTATAGCTAACGAACCCCCCGTTCCACAGCCGCTCTCTTACCTGCGGCGGGGAAGCAGAGTGCAAGTCAGTAGTTGGTGGAGTTGGGTGGGGAGCGGGTGGAGCCAGGGTGGGAAGTGGGAGTGAGGATGGGAATCAGAGTGCACTGGTCCCTCTGAAGACTTTTTTGCAGGGGAGTTAGGCGCACTCTAGTTACACCACTGGTCAACCTAAAGCCATTATGTTGGCAAAATGCTTTAAAACAAATGGCAAAGCTAAAATCTCTTGGCCCCTGTGCAAATTGTGCACTGGGGTCAGTAGGATTTATAAGAAAAGGTGGTTTCTGGCCGCTGACTTGGAGGGATTGTCAGAGTCAATCCTCAGATCTTTATCGTACTAATGCATGTCTTATGTGGTATAGGACGCTGCCCATGAAAGGACATAAACAGCCCTAGGCTAAATTTAATTAGAGACTTTACCTACCCTTTAACTAATGATACATTATTAGTAAAATGTATTCTGAGCTGAAAAGAAGAATTTTACCATAACAGAGACAAGATATTTAAAATATGTAAAATTAAAATGTGAATAGCAAACTATTAAAGGTACTTTATACAAATGCACATGCCTTTTACAGAGACTAAAGAGCACGTTTACTTAAATGTAAAAGCTCAAATCTGATAAACTCATAAATGCAAATTTTGGTGTATTAACATCACATTGACAAAAATATATGTATTTTTTAGGTCCCCCCCTACTTTTAGATCGAACAGAATACTGAATCCTGCACAAAAGATTTGGCTCAACTCTGAACAGAATGTGAACCCTAATTTGCATATTAAAATTGAGCGAAAACAAGTGATCATCCCTTTCAAGCCACATGATGATAAGTCCAATGCATACAAACTTTCACCACTTGTATATTTCAATTGGACTGCTCTCCATGCTGCATGATATTCACATAAATAAAAATCACCTTTCATTGCTTGTCATACTGAGAAATACCCCTTGTTATAAAATATAAGTATATTATGAGTCACCAAGGACTTTTTGATCATATCAAGGAAGTGTTTCTCCTGTCATAACTAGGGTTGCCACCTTTATGGGAAAAAATACCTCACTTCCTATTTTTTTTAATTCTTCTCTATCATTAACATTGGCCCCAAGCATCTTTATTCTGTCCAGGTTGGTAAAATAGTGGTCAGGTGGTAGCACTAGCCGTGACTCAAGGTGAAAAACTTTGCCTCCGTTGGCAGTTTGTAGCATGTTACCAGGGTTGGCAAAAAGCAGCTCCTAGTAACGTTAGCTGAAACTCCTTTTTATAACAGAAATTAGTTTCTTCTGGAGCAGCTCAACTAGACATTTGATCCCCCAAGACTCACTCTATTGCTAAAGATGGTAAATGCGGAGAGGTTAAATGATGCAGCATCGCAATGGCTGTCTCAGGGCAGACAGAGGCACAGAATTGCCCCTGTAAAAGGCAGTGCTGTATTTTGGTCTGGTGCTATCCTAGGCACTGGACCTAAGGATGCCCTTCATCAGTCAGTCAACTGTGCATGCACATGCGATGTGAGGTCTTTATGTGTGACATCACCTCCAAGCATGTGATGTAACTCCCTCACCGATGCCCCAGGTAACCCTCATACATACCCTCAGCTCTGCCACCAGATTCAGACAACAGGGTCTGGTGGTGGCTGTTGAAATCATTTATTTTTTCTAGGGATGTACCAAATTCAGTATTCGGTTTTGGGATTCAGGCAGGTTTCTGCAATTTTCAGCAGGATTCATGTAAGGCAGAATCCTTGTGCCTAGCCGAGTCCTAATTTGCATATGTTAATTAGGGTTGGGAAAGGGAAATCAACAGACTTTTAATCACAAAACAAGGAAATAAGTAAAGATGTTTCCCACTTATTCCTTTCCTGGCGTAATTTGCATATGCAAATTAGGATCCAGATTAGGTTCAGTATTTGGACGAATCTTTCAAAAAGGATTTGGGGATTCGGACGAATCCCAAATAGCAGCACTAACCAAACAAAAACACAGCATGTCTGGGTGCAGCCAAAAAAATTGCAAAAAAAAAATACAGCACTCAACAGGCTCAGTTAGAATAATTGATTTTAATAGACAAGCAAAAGAAATTCCAACGTTTTGATCACATCGCTCAGGAAGATCACTATGATGTAGGGATGCACCAAATTCAGGATTCCGTTGGGGATTCGGCCAAGATTCTGACTTTTTCATCAGGATTCAGATTCGGCCGAATGCTTCTGCCTTGCCGAACCAAATCTTAATTTGCATATGCAAATTATGGGCTGGAGGGAAATCGTGTGACTTTCTGTCACAAAACAAGGTAATAAAAAATGCTTTCCCCTTTGCATATGCACATTAAAATTTGGTTCAGTATTCGCCCAAATCTTTCATGAAGGATTCAGGGGGTTCAGACAAATCCAAAATAGTGGATTCAGTGTTCGTCTATTAAAATCATTTATTCTGAGCCTGTTAAGTGTGGTATTTTGATACATACATATATATATGTGTGTGTGTGTTTGTGTGGCCCTGTATAAAATTCAAAAGGTTGAAGGTCAGGTGCTTTAATAGATATCATACGCTTCCAAAGTGACTTCTAATATTTTACATCAGGGAACCCCCTTGACCAGCTCTGAACTAAAAAGGTAAGGGCAGAGGCAGGGGCAAGGGGAAGAAGACCCATCATAAAAGCTGCCTTGGGGGCCGGAGGCACAGAATAGCCCTGGAAGAAAAAGCACAAGGCCAGAGGCACTTTCCTTTTATACAAGTCGTGAGGTGACATAATATCCCAATATAAAACAACAGGAGTAGGGTTGCCACCTGGCCATTTTTTTACCGGCCTGCCCGGTATTTTTGATGGCTGGTCCCAATGTTATTAATAGGGAAAAAAGCTGAATATATAGGAAGGCCGGTATTTTTTTAAAGAAAAGGTGGCAACCCTAAACAGGAGGTACACTACTTATTTATAATACACAAGTTTCAGTGAGTCCAAAACACAAATGACATCCCTGAGCACTGATTATACCTGCTGACATCACTATAAGTGACCATGACCACTCGGCCGACTGCTTTCATGTCACAGAACTCCGAGGTGACGTCTAATATCCTCATATTTTCCAACACAAGAGGTCATTTATTTATCATACATACAAGTTTTAGTCAGTCATGTGACAAATGATATCACTGCTCAGCGTTTATAAGGATATAATTCCCAGGATAATTCATGGATTTTGTGTATTATAAAAATAAAGCAATAAAGAATGTGCAGTAAGTGTGTAATTACTTCACCAGGCAACCTGGGTGGCTGGTGCTACAAACAAAACATCAGTGTTGAATCACGAAAGTGACCCGCACTGCTTGTTTGTTCGCCGGCAGAGCAATAAAGTTGCATTGAAAAAAAAAATCTGAGTGAAAAGAAAAGTGCCACGACTCCAGAGAGTTACAGCACAAGCCAGTGCCGGCTCAGAGAGGAGACACAAGTGAAGCACTGCTCCCACTGGGTGACATTGTTCAGCCGCATCCCCTGCAAGCCAGTCCTTCCCCTCAGTGTATAGGTAAGTGCTCTGTACCGCTGTGGCACCGCCAGGCTCCAGCCCAATGTTTCCCTGACACCACGGAGCACAGCTGGGCGTTCTGTCCGTCACGCTATTCCAGCTGTGGCAATTCCGTGCGCTGTATATTGTATATGTTTACTGTTTGTACTGTATGCATGGCTTCAGTCTGATGATCCTATATATATATATATATATATGTGTGTTTGCGTCAGTTTTGCTGATGTTTATAATGTAATGGTGTCTGTTTACAGAATAAGAATAAGTAACAATAAATTGTGTCTTTGCTCCGGGGTTGCAGAAACTACAACTCCCAGCAACTCATGTATAGTTATGTGAATGCCTGGAGTTATTGTGCATGTTTGTTTTTTTAGGCTTCTCCCTTTAACCTTTGTTACCTGCATGGACTTTGCATAAGGAACCGGGATGGGGGGCGTCTGTTGATTGTACGTGTCAGTGTGGGGGTCGGGCAGATGATGAGTGCATATCGGATCATTGAGAGCTGCTGCGCGCTCGCTGAATTCGCTGCATTCTAGGAACGGGGCTAGCGTTAGTTGGACGTTATTAATGTAATGTAGAGTGTCCCCCCTGTAAGAGAAAATACCCAGCATCCTCAGCGAGACGATGCAGTGGACTGTGGAACTCCCCTGTCTGCTCTGCTCATGGAAAGTTTCAGAAAGCGCTGGAGATTAATCCCC
>CM044440.1:30792705-30835094 GCA_024363595.1 Xenopus borealis | reverse complement strand
AAATAGTTTGTTTCTGTGAGAGAGGCTGTGCTGAAGCGTGAACGATTCGTCAGACAAAATGGCCGCTGGAACGCATGCGTCACGAAGTGACTTAGGGCTACATGCTCCTAAATGCCCAAGGTAAGAATAGTGACCCAGGGGGGACCCCTCACCTGAAGTCACTTACCTTAAGTTACACACACCGGCCAGACCTTCTGCTCAAGTTCCCAAGGGCAGGAATCTGGGAACCCCAGCGGTAATCACCTCGTCGGGGACTAACCATTTTAAAAACAGGGAACCCTGCTTTAGGTATCATCCCAGCTGTCAGTCTCAGACTGACCGAAGAAAATTCGTCCATGAGACAACGGTCCATCCTCCCAGAAGCAGGACACTTAAAAAACTGAATAGGATTGTACTGTAGGTGGGGTTAAGCCGGACCCAACACGCCCACTCAATTCTTTCAGGTGTCCTGCCTCCTGGAGCATGGAGCTTAACCCCATCAGTCCCTGTGTCCCCCTAAGACGACAGAAAAATATCGATTTATAAGAAAATGTATATTGTTATATTTAAACATCTATTTCTTATGTGACCTTAACATAATTAATATCTGAATGAAAAGCATTAAAGAGGAAGGTGAGTTAGACAAGTTATTTGCTGACAGTGTCTTGAGATCTACTGATCACCAGCTAAGGGTAAAGCCAGACGGGAAGATTTGGGGGGTTTGTTGCCTGGCGACTAATCGCCTCTTCTTTGGGGCGACTAATCGCCTCTTCTTTGGGGCGACTAATCTCCCCAAACCGCTTCCCCCTGCCTTCCAGTTGATTAATGAAATCACCTGCACCTATTCACACGGGTCACTGCGTTTTCTAGTGTCGCTCGAATTGTCTCCTTAGGCAATTTCAAACGATTTCGGGAAAGTGCAGCGCAGCGTGCGAATAGGCACAGGCGATTATTCATTAAGCAGCTGGAAGGCAGGGGGAAGCGGTTCGGGAAGATTAGTCGCCAGGCGACGAATCTCCCCAAATCTTCCTGTCTGGCCTTCCCCTAAAGGTCTACTGGTAGATACAGATCTAGCTTTTGGGCACCCCTGCTCTAGGGTTAGGAAGGTGGAGGACTGAGAGATAGCGGATGGAGCATTGATAAAGTATGCAGAGAGCAGATAAATGTTGATGATTACAGGGAGAGAGCAGAGACAAAAAGAATAAAAAAACACTTACTTGAGATGTTCAGTTCCTTTGCGCAAATCAATGACGATTTCCCAGTATCGTGGTCCTTTAACTTTAATCTGTTTAGATAAAAAAATAGCAACATCATGTTTACCCTTACTGGAGAGATCTAGATGTAGGAGCGATAACAACAAAAGCATATTCTTACACTCCTAGGCGCTTATTGCAGAAGTATAGGTTGTACAGCAGAGTACAATGGGGCTCATTTAGTAACACTGGGCGAATTTGCACCTTGCCAGTAACCCATGGCAACAATATTGCTCTCATTATTATGGCATTAGCCCCCTAAAAAGAAAATCACTGATTGGTGGATATGAGCAAATTAGTGCTTGGTTCAACAGTTCCTATGGCTAATAATGTGGTAGCACAGGGTGTCACCTTTATAACAAGCGAGTATCATTTCTACGCTGGTAGATGTGTCACTTTAGTCATATATGTGGTTGATTAGAGAAACAAGTGACAGAAAGGGGTCACCAAGTGTGGCGATGTCGACAAATAAGCGGATCTCTCTCCGATATGCCCACCTTGAGGTGGGCGATATTGCGCTGATCCAATCGTGGGCCCTAGGGCAGAAATATGGATTGCATTGTTGAGGTTCTCTTTCAATAAAGCAACTTCATTACCTGTTTGAGAAGATGGAGCTCTGGGAGCAAAGTAGGTGCCATAAGGTCTTCAGTTGTTTCTTCATACCACTGGGTGCCCTAACAAATAAATAAAAAGCTTAGTGTGACTAAACCAGAAAATGAAAAGAAAAGTATACACTGAATAAATGATACATACAGAGCAGCAGAACAATGACATTTTCAGCCAAGTGGAGCCAAGATGCACAGAAGCTGGAAGATATATTAGCACTACAGCCTAATCAGTTGTTTAGCCACTGAAAAGCTGGGCTCCAATTTACCAAAAGTCATAAAAACTTCAATCTGGCTGGAAAGATTTGGATGACATTTTCTGTTCTTTTGCCCCTCAATGCATTAAGGACCAAGGATTTATATGGGTATAAGAACAAAGTGCTGATGTATCTTTATACTTGGTATACCCCGATGCATAGCTCAATGAAGGGAGTAAGGACATGAATAAAGGTGGCCATACACCAAATGAGCAGATCTCTCCCTGACATTCCCACTTTCAGGTGGGCGATATCGGACTGATCCGTACGTGGGGCGTAGGGCCCAACAATCGGATCCCAATGGAGGAGATACAGGCAGTTGGATCTTGGGACTGACAACAGACGCAGCTGCGATCCAAGAGGATTTTTAGTCCTGTCCGATCAACACTTGGCCGACTTTTGTCCAGATATTGATCGGGGAAACCCGTCGGAGGGCCCCATACAAGGGCCAATAAGCTGCCAACTCGGTCTGTCAGCAGCTTTTTTCATCCCATGTATGACCACCTTAATTCAATACAAAAAGATCAGAAATGTTTTTTGAACTTTGAAAACCTGGACCCCTATTTCTCCCCTCTGTCTTCCCTGAAGACATATTGTAGAGGAGATAGAGAGCCACATTGATGGGTAGTACCTCATCTATTACGCCTAGCAAGCAGACTGGGGAGCGTAATGGAGGTTTTGGAGGAATTTATATTATATGATCCTTTGCTGAGCCTGTGTTTGTCAACAGCTGCTTTGGCTTCTGTTCTGACCTAAACTACTGAAGCTGTTAAGGAGCACCGGGCAGCCGCCTTGAGGCATCCCATACCATTCCCTGCAGGGACGACCCTGAGTTAATTTACCAGTACTCTTATCAGGGTGCTTAAAGGAGAAATAATCCCCCCCATAAGAAAAGCCCCATTTACTACACTAGATAGTCCCTGCCGCAGGAAGGACAGGTCTATCTTGATCCCTTCCAGTTGCAAGTTAGTGGCTGCCCTGCTTTCTTTAATGACCTCTAGGAAGACTGTGGCTCACAAGGCTCCAGATCGGGTGAAAGTGTGTGGAGCCAGGAGAGAAGCCAAGAGATTTGTTCAGTTCACAAAACGGTCACTTCATGCGCCGGACACAATCTGTGGCACTTACAAGTGTTCACAACATTTCTATACATTACAATTAGTAGTTTATACACGTCAGCGTGATGCGGCAAGTCCAGCTGTCTCCCAGGTGCCCCCATCCACACACCAATATATCCTTGTAGAAATTCAAATTGGGGGACAAACGGACAGTATGCAGAATAACTGCTAATGTGCAATTTATTGCTATCCACACAACATGTTTCGGGCGTCACAGGCCCCTTTTCACTTGAAAAAGGGCCTGTGACGCCCGAAACATGTCCGTTTGTACCCCAATTTGAATTTCTACAATTCAACTGCGGGTTTTAGCAATAACCATGTGAACCCACTCAGGCACAGGAGAGATATGTATCGGGAATAGGGATGCCACCTTTTCTGGGAAAAAATACCAGCATTCCTATATATTTAGTTTGTTTCCCTATTAATAACATTGGGGTTAACCCTCATTTTTACCGGCCTGGCCAGTAAAATACCGGCTAGGCGTCAACCCTAATCGAGAAGCAGGTCTAAAAATCCACCTTCTCTGTGTGCTATGCAAAGCCATCCAGAAAATTAGCTGTTTTTCTTTTTAGTTCTGGGGCTGTTTCGCAGCCTTATGGGGGTCTTTATGCAGCATAGACCCCCAGGGTCTAACAGTCACTCATGCCCTTTTTTGCCTCCCAGGTGGGCCACTTGCCACTTGTGTTGGCCCACTTTGGTTGGGATTGTAGCTCTAGTTGGGTAGGTCTGTACTCGAGTCAGTGGCTTCAGTCACACCGCTAGGCCTTTTTTTTAACGATTAGGATGGGCTGATTTTGGGCCCAATTGACAGCGGATGGTTGCCTAAAGTGGGATGAAGAATGTTTGGCTCCCCTGCCTAATGTTTTTTAAAAATTAGTGGTGAGCACAACTTCTCCTTATTTGTTGTAGTTATACTGGAGCAGTGACCAGCTCCTTGTTGTAGCCCCCATCCTTTTCCAGTCAGGTGATCCCACTAGTGTCTAATAAAAGGGCATCCATGATTGGGAGTTTTACTTTGAAAGCAGCGAGTAAGTTGCAGGTAAAACTTAGTCCCTTTGTAAAATGCTTAAAGCAATAGAATTCTTAATGAATCAGATGAAATTGAGCATAGGACTGGCCAGATATGGGATGACTTTGACGTGTTGGCCAGCTTAAATATATTGCAATATATGGACAAACAATCCCTGTTGTTTAAAGGGTAAGGCATTTTTTAGTAGCTGTATGCACAGAATGTCTCAATGTCTTAAATATATTGATAATGGGTTGAGTGCAGAGGACCTCTTGTATTTGTCTATGAAGAATGTTTGGCCCATTGTACAAGGATGGCATTGTATGTGATTGTATGTAGGACCCTAGGAAAGCCTGGAAAATGTGTCCTCACTGGTGCTTGGCTGCACCCCCCTGTACATGTCTTTACTGCCTTTCTTGATATGATATTAACCTTAAAGGGTTTGTTCACCTTCAAACAACTAGTGGTTTTCAAATAGATCACCATAAATAACGACTTTTTCCAATCACAGTCTATTTTCTAATTGTAACTGTTTTTCTAATATTGAAGTGTCATTTTTCACCTACTAAAGCAGCTCTGGGTGGGGGGGTTCTAAACCGATACATTTAATAGATACATTTCTTATCTTTGTCCCTGCTGAGCAGAATCTCTGGGTTTCATTACAGGCAGCTGTTAGAATTGATACAATAGTTGTTAATACTCCAGAGATGTTGCTGTGAAATGTGTCAATTAAATGTTGCAAAATTGTATCAGTTTAGAGTGTGAACCTGAATTACTGAGCTGCCAGACTCAAAACACCCGAGACACCAACATTCAACTTTACACTTAGATTTTGATAAAACAGTAAAAGATAAATAATGGAAAGTAATTGAAAAGTCTTTATTTCTGGGGAACAGTTTGAAAACAACTGAACAGAAAAAAAGTGTTTGGAAGGTGAACAACCCCTTTAAGTTCACAAGTTTATCTATACATAATGTTTAAGGTCAGTTGTACGCTAAATAAAAGTCTATATCAATACATTTATAACTTTTAAGTAGTCCATTTACAGAGATGACTGTAACAAATGAGAATGAAAGTCTCCTATAAATGGTAGTATTACTAAAAAGCCCTACCCTCCTCCCACCAGAAATTGTTATAAATGCGAACCCCACCATGGAAACGTAAACCCCACTACTGGAAATGTCTGACAGCATGTGAGCAAGAAAATATGAAACGATGCAGTTCTCCCTATGACTAACACAGCAGTGAAGTATTTTGTTGTGCAGAAGTCAGTAACAGTATGACAATAATGTATCCTTTCTACACAGTGAAAACTCACAAGTGGGCAGTCAATAAGCCATGTATGTGTGATTGACTGCACCGTCCTTACCTTGTATGTAACCTCCAGCAGCACATAACACGGCAAGTTTGTATCTACGTCAACGGACACAAGGAGCCTGGGTTCTGATGCGAGCACATATAGATGGCGTAGAGCTTGCAGGTGATATCTGGTTAAACAAAATGCATAAATATGAAGAGGACATTTTAAATCTTGGCTCAAACAAACAAAGTGTGGGGTCTTGATGGCTTTTCAAAAAATTAGTAAAAAAAAAAAATTAACCAGTCTGGGGAAGTTGCTATCACTTTCAGGGCCTCAATTAGAAGCAGGCTTGCAAATGCATAATAGCATTAAATTTAGGGGGGGAAATACAATTTACGTTCCGGTGTTATTGGATTTTGTTGCTCTCAACATGTAGCGTTCAGTTTGGCTGTTAAAGCTGATGACAGGAGTCATATTATATGCTGCTAATGCCCCTTCACCTAAAAAATGCTCATGAGTACCTTTAAGGCTAGAAAATGCCAGTATTAGAACTGCTTAGGCTATAAGGTTAAAGGAAATGGATGCTTCTTTGGTCTACTAAACTGTATATTTATTTTGTTTAAAGGACAAGGAAAGTCTAAAATAGAATAAGGCTAGAAATGCTGTATTTTGTATACTAAACATAAACATGAACTTACTGCACCACAAGCCTAATCAAACAAATGATTTATGCTTTAAAAGTTGGCCACAGGGGTCTGTCATCTTGTAACTTTTTAAACATCTTTGCAAGACCAAGACATGCTCAGTGTGATCTGGGCTAAGCTTAGGGATCAACATAAATTATCAAAACAGCACAAGTTAAATAATATCAGCCGATACAGCAAGACTGATTAATAATCAGAATATACCGACTGCACTGCTGTTGGGGACAGTCTGACAATTCCTATCCACAGCAGTAAATGAAGGGTGAATTTCACTGCATACAGTTCTTATAAAAACTGTACACTTTTTTAATTAAAGTATATGGCAGATGGTATAGACAGATTCAGAAGTTTTTACACTTAGAAAACACTATGAAAGTCATAATAGTCAGTAGTGAGTAAAGGTTATCGAAAGTGTACAACTATAAAACCACATATACTGAAATTTACCTGTTATCTGTGCTGTGAACTGGAAAGTGAGGGTAAAGGGCACAAAGAAGGGCTGCAATTGATGAATTGGATGTACTCAGAGAATACCTGGAAAATGAAAGTAAAATTTCACAGTATACTGAAAAAAAAAACAGGAACCAAATTAACACTGTGGTAAGAAATAAGAAAGCCTAGAACTCTTGTGTGAAAAAAAGTATTGCTGTGTAGTGACTGCTGCTGTTTGCACGACTGCCTATAAAGTTGCAATCTTTTAAGCTTCCCATAAAAGCTGCTTACTGGCCTGTGCGTGGGGCCCTCCGGCTGGCTTCCCCGATCAATATCTGGACAAAAGTTGGCCAGATGTCAATCAGGCAGGGTTAAAAATCTGAAGTCTGAACACGGCCACATGCGTTTGTAGATGCGGTCCGCAATCCAACTGTCCATATTGGCAGCATTATGATTGAATTTTTGGGCCCTAGTGCCCACAATCGGATCAGCCCAATATCGGCCACCTCAACGTGGGCATATCAGGGAGAGATCCGTATGTTTGGCAACATCACCAAACAAGCAGATCTCTCCATGTTTGGTCAGCTTAAGAGTTACACTATAATCCCATGTTGATTTGTTGGGAGTACACAGCATAGCTGAATTGTGAGATTCTTCAAAAAGGAATTATATCTAAGGGCCTAACGCATTTCGTGCCTGCTGGAGCACTTACTTATGGGCCTATGAGTAAATGCCCCAGTAAGCACGAAACGGGTTAGGCCCTTTGTCTCTCATAGGCCATGTGGTTCCGTGTTGAGCATCATATGTGCGAAAATCACCAATTCTGTTGTGTTTTTGCTGCCAGTTTGTCTAGCATTCTGAGTAAAGCTGTGTGGCAAGGCATAGGATAGGTTAACAAAAATTTAAAAAAAAAACCACAAAGATAAAAAAAAGTGTGTTTTTGCAGTAGATACAAAAACAGAACATGTTTTGGATACTTGCCTCCCCCCACCCAGGAACAGAAGTCCCAAGGCCATGTGATGAGCCAAATGGAAGCCATAATTCATTTCACCTCCAGTTTTCTTATGCATGAAGCGACACAGCTGAAGTACTTTTAGATTCCCAGAGCCAGCCATAACCATGGACAGGGACAGCAGCACAACACTAAGGCAAGTCTCCAGGTTATAGTGACCTGTCTAAGAGAAACAGGAAATCCATTATTAATGCAACTCATTCACAGATGCTACTATAGTAACTCTGTGTGTCTTCACCATTAGGTATAAAACAAATTCTTGTATTCCTCTCTAGAGCCTGCTTTCCAGAAGAATGAATGATTAAAGGAAACAAAGAATCAGTTAATCTATGGCCATGTATATAAACCCTGGTTAGGGTAGGGGCAGACAAGCATATTCGGGGAGATTTAGTCACCAGGCGACTAAGCGACTCTTCCGCCCAGCGACAATCTCCCCAAACAAACTTCCGTGTGCTTCAATGAAGAATCACCTGCGCTAATGCACTCGCGGCACTTCGATTTCCGAAGTTGTCTCAAGAGTAAACTTCGGGCGACTCTGGAAACTGAAGTGCTGCGAGTGCATTAGCACGGGCAATTCTTCATTGAAACACACGGAAGGAAGTTCGGGGACATGTTCGCCGGGCAGAAGAGGTGATTAGACACCTGGCAACTAAATCTCCCCAAATCTGCTCGTCTGCCCCTACCCTTAAAGGACAAGGAAAGTGTAAAATAGAATAAGGCTAGAAATGTATTTTGTATACTAAACATAAACTTACTGCACCACAAGACTAATCAAACAAATGATTTATTTAAGTTGCCCACAGGGGGCTGCCATCTTGTAACTTTGTTAAACATCTTTGATCAAGACCAAGACTGCACACATGCTCAGTGTGTTCTGGGCTAAGCTTAGGGCTCATCATAAATGATCAAAACAGGGAAACAAACAATGCATCTGGAGTTCTGCAGGGCTGGGAAGTAAGGTGGGGGCTCCCCCTGCTGTTCATAAGTATGATTGTTTCCCTGAGGGACCGTCTGACAATTCCTATCCACAGAAGTAAATGAAGGGAGAATTTCACTGCATACAGTCAGGTTTATTATAAAAAAGTTACACATTTTTAAATTAAAGTATATTGGAGATGGGTTTCTTTTTCATTAAAGAAAGTAAAAATGGGATTTTATTTTTTTGCCTTTACTTCTCCTTTCAGTGGGCAACTATGTAAACTTTAGAGCAGAATATACTTTCACAGTTCATTTAATCAGTATTAATATACTGAATTTTGGATCTACAACTCCAGTGAGTACTCTCTTATAATTAGGGATTTGTGTAGATTGCCACAAGGCACATGGAACCCATTTAGGGATTTCCTTGGGCCTTGACAGACCACATATTCCTAAACTGTGCTTGAAGCAGAACAAGCTGGCAAGATTATATAGTAAAAGCTAGGGAAAGGAAGGTCATAGCAAAGCCTCAAGATGCTGAATCTCAGGCAAACAAGGAATCTGATGTTTTCTTAGTCTACAACATGGACACTGATCTTCAGGTAGTTGCTGGTTTATGCACAGGACTGATTTAGTGGCTTACTGCTTTCTGTTAACAGTCCCAGCAGGAAAGCTCTATAACAGTCTCAAAAACAAAGATATGTCCTAATCAAAAACTTACTATTCCAGCAGCTTGAGCAGATAAACACTCAAAGTCTTTTGCAAATTTGCACTGAAAAAAAAAACAGCAAATAATTAATAAAACCCAAATGAGTGTAAGGCAAACCAGTATATTTTATAGTTTGGTAAATTGCAGTTTTCTTACCAAGCAGTTAAATGCAGCAAAGTTTGCAGATCCTGCAAATCGGAAACCTAAAGCCAAACAAGCCCCAGCAATTATGTAAACATGAGCTTGCCTGAAAAAAAAAAAAAAAAAAAAAGATTTATAAGCAAAGGTTATTTCTGATCGCAAAGAACTAAAAACACCCTGCACTTTTCTGTTCATAAAATGGCATTGTGTACAAAAGGCCTACAAAAAGCTTGATTTAGAAATGCTGAAGGATCTCCACATAGACTACATTTTTGTCAAATAACTCATTTTAGAACAATTTTCTTTCTCAGTAATAATAACAACATAGTACATTGTAACTGAACCGAACTAAACTATAACAATCCTTATAGGAGGCAAATCGATCCTATTGGGCTTTTTTAATGTTTAAGTGATTTTTACTAGACTAGAGGTATAAAAATTACAGAAAGATCCCTTATCCATAAACCCCCAGGTCCCAAAAATAACATAGAAGGGGAATCGATATGGAAACCTTAGATTTAGAGAATGCCTATGACAACATAATGCTCAAGTTTGAAAATCTCACCAAATTATTACACAAGGGCAAGTTATTTTATTGGTTATCAAAACAATATTCTGTATGTAAATTCCAGTGATATGTTCGGTAGATAATAAAATAAATATAAAAAACAAATGCACGCATGCTAAGGCTGTCACACACAACAGTTTTTAGTATATTTCAGTTGTCTGAAAACCTCACGTGACCCCCACTGACTTGAATACTCGCCAGAGCATTTGCAGAAAGACAAGCTCTCATGTCTGCACTTAAGCATATTTTCCATTTGAGTCCAGGGGAAGCAATAGAAGGATGTCAGGAGTTTCTTTTTAGTCGACTGAAAAGTGCTGCATGTGACCCTAGTATTAAACTGCATCTATGCTGGCAGCAGATTTTCTGAATTTCTGTCTATTCTGTTACCCAGTTGTGATCTTGCCATTTTAAACCAAGTGCCAATACTAGTAGCACCCTGTCTGTAAGCAGTGACATCAATAACATTGTTCACTATGCATGTGGGACAATATTATTAGTCATATGCTCTTAACTCCTAGACAACAAAGTGGACGTTTATTTGATATGAATTAATTTTACTCACGCTAGTGTCTCCAAATTTAAGTCCTCTGACGAAGGTTGTTCCGTAGCATTCAGTGATATGCTATTGTCTGTAATTATCTGGAAAAAAAGGAAGTCAACAAAATCTGAAACTGGAGCTGCTCAACTTAAATGAACTTCTACGCAAAAGAAATGAGTTGTGTGTAAAAAAAAAACATTTTATGAACAGGGATGGGCAATCTTTAGAAATTAGAATGACTTTTTCAGCTCAAAAGAAGTAGTGATACTAGTAGAAGTGTTTTCCAGCACCATATCCCTGAATTCAGATGATTGATTATTCACCTAACTGAACACTCACCTGGGGCACGTTACTGTTTACCCACTGGGAATTTGGAAGAATGTCATCCCATAATATTAGACATCTTGCAAGTGTCTGAAATGAAGCGACACAAAATGTTATACTATTTATTTGTAGATGTAACTTCTAATCATCCTCTGTGTTTGTTAGTGAAAAGAATAATACAGTATGTAATTATACAATGCTTATAGGGACAGTTAATACCTCTGTTCAACAGGAGCCCAATAAATGTATGATCTATATGGGTTCTGCTAATTGTTTACGGAAAATGCACAGAATCTAGAATTTGTTGATTCTGCCAAACACTAAATCCTCCGTACCAGATTTGGTTCAAAGAATTCAGTAGAATCAGATCCTTCAAATCCTGCAAAAAAGTGTTTATGTCCAATTCCTGAACCAAAGACTGGACTCCATATGGTTCAATTAAAAATATATATTTGTTTATTACAGTGCAGACCAGTGTGACATTTTACACTTGATCCCGCCTCTTTGTATTTAAATTCTTCACAACAATTACAAAGGTTCTTCTCTAAAAGAAGGTTCTATTTTTCTCAGTTACATTCCCTTTAAATGTATTACACTTTTATAAACAAAAAAAAAAAATCTTACAAAAGATTAATGCATGCTTGCCCTCTTTTACCTTTACCAGATGGGAGAAATAAAGAGCTCTGTATAATGACCCCATTCCATCCACTAACTCTGCCTGTGTCTCAGTCAAATAGAAAAGGAGTTCTTTATTATAGTGGGGTTAACTGTGAGGGAGCTGGAATCAAGTTCACGTACAT
This sequence comes from Xenopus borealis, assembly GCA_024363595.1. Lineage (NCBI taxonomy): Eukaryota > Metazoa > Chordata > Amphibia > Anura > Pipidae > Xenopus > Xenopus borealis. The sequence goes on along the minus strand of CM044440.1, from coordinate 30,823,430 downwards.
ATAACAACAACTATTGATATTTTTTGTTGTAAAGTACACTGGCGGTCAGAATCATTCACTGAAAGTACAAAGCTTTAAATCAAACAATGCAGAAAAGTATGAAGAAACGAATGACCACACACATCCTTATTGTCTACCTTTCGTGAATTGGGAATAAGATAAGATCATACCCTTAATAAAAGGAATTCCGGCTTCACAAAATCAAGTAAGTACATTGTGTCTGGTGCCCGAAGCCAGTCGGCAATGGACCTGCAAAAACAGCATAATTATGAGACTTATTACAAATGATAGGATCTACAGAACTTATTTACTAAGGGAGGGCAATATGGCAAGAGCAAAAAGAAAGGCACAAGTAGGAGCAACAGTCCTGTACTTTATACTTGTTCAAATGATGTTGATTGGTTTGAACATTACCTGTTGTTGGTTTTTAAGTAGATCATAGCTAATGCCAGAGTGGCTCCAGGACACGTCACGTCAACATTTATAGTATCTCCTTCCTGTGAAATGATGCAGATAGTCAAAAATAAATGTTAGCAAGTAGCAGTAATAAAACAGTAGCCTCTCAAAGCAATATTTTTTGGCTGCCAGTGCCAGGTGGAGGAGGTTAGCGCCCGAGGGATTGAATGCCCCCTTTAAAAATTTGGATGATTTGGATGGGAGACGGGCTTTCTGTAATTTGGAACTTTCTAGAGAACGGGTTTCCAGATAACGGATCCCATACCTGTATTTTTTTTACCTTTATCTGATAACTGGGAGATTTGTGTTTTTCTCTGCTCACACCAACATGGGAGCGCTTGTGACCTCCTACCATATACTGGTACAGCTGTTCTGGTACATTTAAGTCTGACATGCCAATAAGATTGCTTCCATGCTGTAAGAAAAGAACAAAATGGTCATAAACAATGAACCATGCATAGTAAAGATATTTAAGTTTTTTTTTTTAATATTTTTATTTAATAAACATTCACAGTAGTAGACAATATTGTATATTTTTCTTTACATTTGTGATTTTGACATGCATGCATTCTGTTATTGTTGACCATTATTTAAGGTTATGCTGCCATTAAGTCATGACGTTAATGTATTTAGTAAACGGTCCATAATGTTTCATGTCAAAACATTGTACATTTGTATCCAGAATGCCTTTATATTGTATTACCTTCTCTACAATAATCGTATCACTGTTCATTTTGCCTCTAGTACTTGTTATGCCCATACAGTTGTATAGTATATAATACATTATGTAAAGATAAGTGTTCACATTTGTTTCACATTATCATAATGAACGTGCATTACATATATTATGTTGTACCATGATAGCTGCTTTGTGTGAGTGTTTAATTTCTTTGTAACCTTAACCTTTATTGTTGGTATACAAATAAACGTTCAAATTGAACAAATAAAAAAAAACAAAAACAAGCCGTGTGCATTTAATGAACTACGTTCTTTTGCCTGATGGGTTCATATGGGGGGGGATACTTAAATGTGTTATGGGATTTTCTACCAAAGTTAAACAGCACATTAAGTCTAATGGCACATAAGGCATTTCTAACAATGCTGCTGTAATACACAAAACATTAATGGTGTAAATATCCCTGCATCTGTCTTCTCTTTTGCATGCTAATCTATGACAGAATTCCAAAAGCACATGTAGATCAGAACGTTCAAGCCACAATTTCTGAGCATAAAATCTGCTCATCACTGCTTCAAATGCCTCGGGCACAATGTTTTGAGATTAGCAGGTTGACTTCTGGAGGAAGAGCAGTTTATGGTATTACCAGTTTTTAAGTGGAAGTACTTCATATAGCGACAAAACAGTCTTACCCCAAGGCAAACCATGCCAAGAGCAAGTCCAGCTGCCAGTGAGTAGGATTCTCTATCGGTGCAGTACTCCATTTCAGGTCCTGGTGGCCGGCCTAGAAACAAATTAATTGAAATTTAAATGAAGACACAGGGAGATAAATGGAATGGAAGATTAGGCAATATTACAAACCTGCAGCAGACCTTACACTATCCTAGAAAGTTCACGTGATTTAGCAAAAGTGTATAGTTTTAGAATATTCACACAACCGCAAGGATCAATCAGAAGTTAAACCAAAATGGATGCAGAGTTGCTGCAGCTTATTAAACAAGGGCCCAGTTCACCAAAGGCAAACTCCGCCACTCTATTAACTTCAATAAGATTTTTTAAACTCATTCATAAATGGGTAAGGAGAGTAATGCCCCATGAGAATCAGCCTCTATACTAATTTCTTCTTGACTTGCATCCAGAAAACTGGCATCTGCTCGGGTGCAGGACACCAAAGGATTTTCTCAAAGAAATGCAAAACTCTGCAATGTTCTGGGGTCTAAGGAGTATCAAGTGGTACCATAATCACCTGGAGCAGTATAACAAACTCCTGCTGAAGTGGTCTCTGACCCCACACAAAGCCTACATGTATCAGGGAACCAAGAGCTGTGGAGTTGGAAGCAATTTTCAGTATCTTAATTCTCCAAAATTGTACTGACTCCAATCCCTAATAACTTGCCAAAATACAATATGCACAGTGCTATTTTCCAGTCACAATAAAGTACGTCTCCGCTGTAAGAATAAATCACAGTAAATAGTGTGACATCAGCTGAACTACTATGCAACCTGACAGCCATACTTCATAATATGAAGTATAAAAAACCAAATCAGATTTAAGAGCTTCTATGAAGGAGGATCTGGCAGAAGCAATACTTTTGGATTGTATTTAACAGCTATTTTACAGCTATATGTCGGGTTCTTTGATTTTGGCTTAGAATTAACAAAGGATGTGGTTTATATTTTTGAACTGGTTGTTTGAGGTTTTTACACATGTTGGGAGAATTACGGAGTTCAGGAAGGCTGTGATTTCATCTTCCAAAAAAGTTAGTATACAGGTCAGCATAGAATGCCAACAAAATACTCCTAACCTTGTCTAGTTCAGTGTACAGTGTCCCTTTGTTTTTCAAGGCTGGTATAGGGGAAGGACAGCATTCATTGATCAGTTTCTTTGCTGTACAGCACTGCTCAGGGGAGATCTCTGCAGGAATCCTCAAGGTTGTTTACCCATAACTCTATTGCAGTCATTCGCTTGCGTAGGTTTTGCAGGTCGTGCTTTACATTTGAATGGTCTACTTTCATTTCCTCCATCTTTGGGGCAAATTCACTAAATCGCGAAGCGTCTAACGCTAGCGCAAATTCGCCAGCGTGACGTCAAATCGTAACTTTGCAAATTCACTAATGCCGGCTCTGGCGAATTTACGCTAGCGAAGTAGATAGACTTGCGCAACTTCACCCTTATGCCAGGCGAAGTTGCGCACTGGCGAAGGATCGTAATTACACAAATTCACTAAGATCAACTTTTTGCTGAACGTTAGCACTTGTGCTAGACTTCACTTTGCCTGCTCAGACCAGGCAAAGTTCAATACAATAGATAGGAGGTTGAAAATTTTTTTTTTATTTTTTTTCTAAGTCCCCAAAAAACGTTGGCGTATTTTAGCATAGCAGAGTGATAGTCTGAAAAAGATCGATAATATTTTTTGGGGGGTTACCCTTCTTCCCCCATACATTTCCTAACATATGGCAACTCAACTATACAGGGGGCACATGTAGGGCAATAGGACAACTTTATTTTTTTTATTAAACGTTTCCTGGGCTTGTGCAGTGGCTGTAACATACACTTCTATTATATTTTGTAATTCGCGCCATATGCAAATTAGGCTTCGCTAGCATAATTGCGCTATGTCTAGCGAAGTAACACTAGAGTAAATAGGCTACCGTTCGCCGACCTGAGCGTAAATTCGCACTTTAGTGAATTTGCGTAGCGCTGGCGAAAATTCGCCTGGCAAAGTGCAGCGAACGCTAGCGAAGCCTACGCTGGCGAATTTTCGGATCTTAGTGAATGTCCCACTTTGTGTTGATAAGAGTGGTACGTACAGACCTGATCTAAATCATGACATTGCATAGTGTCAGCTCAGTGTCAGGGGTGCAGGTGCCTCCAGCGACTGTGCTCTGTTAACACTGGTCCCGCAGTCCGCAGTGTTTGTGGAAGAGTTAAGGTGGCCATACACATAGAGATCCACTCGTTTGGCGATGTCGCCAAACGAGTGGATCTCTCCCCGATATGCCCGCCTTGAGGTGGGCGATATCGGGCTGATCCGATCGTGGGCCCCAGAATGGCACAGATACGGGCGGTCGATCGCGGGACCGCATCAACGAACAGATGCGGCCGCGATCCGACGGGATTTTTAATCCTGCCCAATTGACATCTGGACGACTTTCGGCCAGATTTCGATCGGGAAAGCCCGTCGGAGGGCCCCCCACATGGGCCGATAAGCTGTCGACAGTCTGTCGGCAGATTTTATTTGCCCGTGTATGGCCACCTTTAGAGTTTCTTGCAACCAATTTACACTTTAAACTGGGATCACTGACACTGGCAGACAAAAAACTATTGTTCTCTGAGGCTACAGTTTTATTGCCATTATTACTTTCCATTGTTTATCTTTTAATTAAGACAAATAATTAGAAAATTACTAATGGTAAAGCAAATTGAGAATTCTCATGTAAGTGGAGTGATAGATTCTCACACACAGTGTGCCCATTGAATCTTGGTAGGCTAGAGCTTAACTGTTTAGCTGAATAAAAGCCAGTGAAAAGATGTAAGAAAACTGCAGGGGAAGAAAAACATTTTTTTTTTCTAGTTTTTCAATAAAAACTAGAATTATAAAATCATGTACCTGGTGCCTATAACTCATTGCTAAATAATAATGTATACCTCATCTAAACTCAATACTCCATTCTTTTAAATATCCATTATTTTTTTCTGTTTGTCTCTGACATGTTTCCCCTTGTATTATAATCCCCTCCTTAGCAATAAGCAAACGTTTGTTTAGTATAGAGTCAAACTGTACCTATTTCTGCGAGCAGGACCTCAGCGATGTGCCTGTGGGCTGTACCCTGGTAAACCAGACCAATTCCAATCACAGCAGCCACCTGCACATTGTGTGGGACATCCAGCTCAGTGGAAGTGGGAGGCAACAAAGCAGGAACATGAATGCTGAGAAGCCGTGTTATTGAAATATCCATAGTACCAAGCTTTGCAGCTGAAACGCCAAGAAGTAATCCAATGCTGGTCATCTCGTGCCCCTTTGACATAAAGAAATGAACAGAAAGTGAAACATTTCTTCCAATGTAAAATGGCAAGTATAACATTTGATAAGAGGAAAGAAGGCTTTATGTTTCACTGACAATTTACCAGTCCAACAACATAACGGAGAAAACCTAATGGTGTCCACTGTACAACCAACCAATAATAAAGTCCCACCGAAAATTGTTTATGCCGATTTCAGTTTATTACCCAACTTGAAATATATGTTCATTTACATATTGTTTTTTCAAGAGTCCAACTCACCTTAGTAAGATAGTCATGTATATTGAGGGTGGCTAACTTTGTTAGATGGCCATTTAAGCCCAGAGCCATTAGAAACCCAGCATATTCATTGGCAAGCTCTGCATTTTTAGGTTTATTGTACACAATCCATGCAGAGTCTATCTGTGAAGCTGGAGCGATTTTCAGACCTGCAGCAACTCCATTGTGGAAGTTGGCCCAACAACCCATGTTTGGGGGCACATCAATGTTTCCACTGTTGAGATCCACAGTTGTATTTCTTGGAGGAGCACGTCCTGACCATGAACAAGAAGTGTGATTACAGTTTATTAAGGAAGGATTGATAGTCCCAATTCTAATAATCCATCTAATGATGCATGGTTCACACATAATGAAATGCAAAAGCTAGAACATGTTAAAGGAACAGTTCAGGGTAAAATTAAAAACTGGGTAAATAGATAGGCTGTGCAAAATAAAAAAATTTTTTTCTAATATACGCAAACTATAAAGGCTGGAGTGACTGGATATCTAATATTATAGCCAGAATCCAAGTTCCTGCTTAAAAAACCTACTGACAGAAAAAATCTTTTACATAAAGAAAGTTTTCATCCTGCAGGGGTCACTAGAGGACTGCCAAAAAGCCAGTTTATTAGGGCCAGAAGGATCACATCATCTGATGAACTATATAAAGATCAAGCAGATTCCCTGGTGAAAAAGTTCTGTGAGAGGGGGTATGATAAGGAAGAATTGAATAGAACTAGCAGAGAAGTGTTACAAATTAAAAGAGGGGATCTCCTTATAGAAAAAAAGAAAATTGTGAAACCACAGAACACCGTTTGTGTAACCACATATGGCCCCCATTCGACCTTTGTTAAAAAGGTGATATTACAGCACTGGCCTATTCTCCAAAATGATAAGGTGTTTGGAAAATTATTTATCAATGAACCCCTGTTTAGTTATAAAAAAGGTAAAAGTATTGCGGATGGAATTATCAGAACAGATTATAAGAGAAGAGCAAATCAAAGAGTGGTCTAGAACAAAAGGGGCACTTTCCCGTGCCATAGTTGTGGGCATTGCAATGGAGTGATAAGGGGGAGGTGTGTAAACATCCGTGTCAAGGCTATGACATCAATCTAAGGGATTACACCACGTGTGAAACGGAAGGAGTAATTTATCTTTTAAAATGCCCATGTGGCCTAGGTTACGTGGGGCAAACTTCTAGAGCAATGAAAACAAGATTAAATGAACATAAAAGCATTATACGTAACTATAAACCAGAATTGAATTTGGATGTTGCTAGTCAGAGAAAAGAGAAAAAAGAGAAAGACAAAGCTTCAAAAAAGAAACTTTACTAGCGAAACATTTCTTTGAGGCTAAACATAACGTTTCCCAATTAAGGTGGCAGATACTTGAGAAAGCTACTAATGTTGCGGGTAATGCTTATAACAAGTCTTTATTAAGACGTGAGGCTTTTTGGATATGGAAACTCAAGACACTATATCCGAAGGGTCTCAATGAGAATTTTAGCTTAACATGCTTTTTATAAATGTTTTTTATGAATTTTTTTCTATGACTATGCATTGGGATACTTATCTGGCTTTCTTTTCCTTCACAGATAATAGGGGCCGTGGGGGCATACAGAAAAAATAACCCCACCGCCTGTGAGTAGTTATGATGTTAATTCACATTTGTATGATTACCCTTTAGGGAGTTACACTGTGGACTGTTGAATGGACTTGATTGGGTTAATTGTATTTGATTGTACCACTGTTGGTGAAGAGGGAGGAGTCTTTGGGTATAAAGGTGTGTACACATTAATTGTGAGGTTGTCCTGATGAAGGGAGGCTTGTCCCCCCCGAAACAAACGTTGAACCTTTGGTGAAATAAAAGGGGAATTCCCCAACTGCAACAGTATGTGTGTGTGGATCCGATTTCTTCAATATTGTTATCACTAGTAGGCAGGACACAACCTTAATAAGAAACCGACTCCTCCTCCAGGAGGAGCTTAGGTCAGTTTGTACCAAAGACATCAGAATAACAAGTAACTTAAACAAACTGTAACATTAACAGTATCATGTCTGACAGAGTGAAGGCCTCAATCCAGGACGGGAAGCCCTGTGTCCCCCAAGAGACTGAAGAGAAAGAGATTTAACGGTGAGTACACAAAATCTCCTTTTCTCCAAGTCATCTTGGGGGACACAGGGACAATGGGGACGTACAAAAGCTGTCCCCTAAGGAACGGGTGGGAAGAGGCCTATGTTGAGGTAACCACCACAGCCTGAAGCACCTTCCTGCCATAGCGGGTGTCAGAGGCCGCAAAGGTATCAAAGTGGTAAAATTTGGAAATAGAGTGAACCGAGGTCCACGTTGCAGCTTTGCACAGTTGTTCCGCTGAGGCTTGATTTCGGAACGCCCAGGATGTACTTACCCCTCTGGTGGAGTGAGCCGTGACCCTACTTGGAGGTTCCTGGCCTTGTGCTGTGCAAGCTCGTAGTATAGCTTGCTTGATCCAACAGGATATGGCCTGTTTTGTGGCCGTGGCACCTTGGCGTGGTCCCGAAGGGAAAACCAGCAGGGATTCCGATTTACAGATGTCCTTGACTCTGTGCAAGTAGAACTTTAGTGCTCTCACAGGATCCAGAGTGCGGAGGGCCTTTTCTTTTTGATTGGCTGGTGCAGGGCAAAAAGATGGCACAACTATTTCCTGGTTGAGATGAAAGTCCGAAACAACCTTGGGCAAAAAAGAAGGAATGGTGCGGAGAACCGCTCGATCAAAGTGAAAAATGAGGAAGGGCGGTTTGCATGATTGAGCACTGAGTTCAGAGACACGTCTTGCTGAGGAGATGGCTAAGAGGAAAACAGTCTTCCAGGTGAGCCACTGTAGAGAAATTGATCTTAGGGGTTCAAAAGGCGGTCGTTGAAGTGCCTTGAGTACTAAGGTGAGGTCACAGACCGGAGCAGGTGCTCTTATTGGGAGTGCAACATGTGCCACCCCTTGGATGAAAGTTCTGACATCCGGGATCAGTGCTAGTCTCCTTTGGAAAAGGAGGGAGCTGAGCGACATGCCCTTGTAAAGTCCTTCCTGAAGGAATTCCAGGATATTGGGAACGGAGAAGGTTCTGAAACTGGTTTCGAGTCTGGTGCACCATGGTTGGTAGGTGGACAAAACTCTTTGGTAGGCTCTGGCTGAGACAGGTTTTCTGGCTGCGTACATTGTGAGTGCTACTGACTCAAGAGCCACACCGTCAAATTTAGGCTTATTGGATTTGGATGGCAAATAGGTCCCTGAGAGAGAAGGTCTGGAAGTGGAGGCAAAGTCCATGGTTCTGCTACGGAGAGATTGAGCAGGTCTCTGAACCAGGCCCTTTGAGGCCACCTTGGTGCGATCAGAATGAGGGTGGTCTGTTCTCACTGCAGCTTCCTGATTGTTCTGGGAATGAGAACTAGAGGTGGGAAGGCATAGGCCAGATTGAAATCTCAAGCGGTGGTCAGAGCGTCTATGTTTAGAACCAGTGGGTCTCTGTATCTGGCTAGGAATGCCAGAACCTTCCTGTTGTGCCTGGTCGCTATAAGATCGATCTCCGGAGTTCCCCACATCTGTTATTTCTCGACTACATTCCGGGGTCCAAGGACAGTCGACTTAGGAAGTCTGCCTCCCAGTTTTGTAGACCTGGGATGTAGATGGCGGACAGTTGGGACTTGGTGGGTCTCTGCCCAGCTCAAGATGAGCCTGATCACGTTCAGGGCTGCTTTGCTCCTTGTTCCCCCTTGGTGGTTGATGTAGGCCACTGCCGTGGAGTTGCACCTTTACTGACTGACCCTTCAGTTCCTGTTGCCAATGGATCAGGGCAAGTCGTATTGCTCGAATTTCGAGCAGATTGATTTATAACAGTCTTTCGGTGGGATTCCACTTCCCCTGTGCTGTTCTGTTGTCTCGAACTGCTCCCCTTTCGAATAGGCTCGTGTCTGTGGTGAGGATGAGCCAAAGGGTTTCCCCTTAGGTTCTCCCCTGAGAGAGGTGAATTGGATCTAGCCACCAGTGAAGAGAGAGCTTCGTTTGAGGGGAGAGTGGAATCTCTTGTAGTCAGTGCTTGAATTGGGATGTAAAAGGTGGAGGGATGGTAAATGTGCGTAGCGCGGCAAAAAAATTTCTAAGCCACGCCTATAATTATTGGCCACGTCCCTTTTAGTACACCCCTTTTAGATGGCACAGGGGCAAGTACATGCATAAATACCCCCAGAACTCACAAACAGATGGCACAGGGGCAAGTACATGCATAAATACCCCCAGAACTCACAAACAGATGGCACAGGGGCAAGTAATTGTATAAATACCCCCAGAACTCACAAACAGATGGCACAGGGGCAAGTGCATGAATAAATACCCCCAGAACTCACAAACAGATGGCACAGGGGCAAGTACATGTATAAATACCCCCAGAACTCACAAACAGATGGCACAGGGGCAAGTACATGCATAAATACCCCCAGAACTCACAATTACAAGGCTGCCGACTGCAAGAGATAGGGCTTTCCTTGCTTCGTTTTCTCCCGCGCTGCAATCTGTGCTACTGGCCAATCAGATGCTCCCTGGCTGCTCTCTCTCCCTGTCACAGCTGAAGCAATATGATCCGGCAGCTCTGTGACAAGGGAGGGGGGAGCGAGCACCTAGGGAAGGAGGTAAAAGAACACTCTGCTGCACAGAAGAAAAATCGTCGAGGGATCGCGACAGACATAGCTCCGGTATTATGAATTGTTCCATCCCGTCCGACGGGATGGAAAACAGTCATTTTAAAGAAGCAACGGCATGCCATACCGCCCCAATTCAAGCACTGCTTGTAGTAGATATCTCCGGTTCCATACATTGAGGATGTTCAGTTGGAGGTCTCTTGGAGCAAGGGGAACTGCCTCTATGGTAGAGACCATGACTCCCAACACTTTCATGCAGAATTTCCCAGTGTGGCGCGGTTTCTGAAGTAGAATTTGCACTAGCGCTTGGAGGTGGGTCGCTTTCTCTGGTGGGGTTGATATCCTCACTGTCTTTGTGTTGAACGTCATGCCTAGGAAGTTCATGGACTGACTGGGTGTTAGGCACGACTTCTCTAGGTTCAGGACCCATCCCATTTCCCTGAGTTTGTTCATGGAAATTTGGAGTGCCAGTTGAGCTTCCTGGGGAGACAGAGCCTTGATTAGGAGGTCGTCCAGGTACAGGGTGATGGAGATTCCCTGTTTGCGAATCTCTGCTGTAGCAGCCACCATAATCTTGGTAAAGACCCGGGGGGGCGATGTGAGGCCAAAGGGTAGACTTGTGAATTGAAAACGGTGATTTGGAATGCAAAGCGCAAGTATTTCTGGTGCAGAGGGAAAAGCTCGGCCGAAGGCACTGGGGTGATAACTTCTGCCTGGAGCAGGTTTGAAAAAAAACCTGTAGGAAGGCTGTGTGCTTTGTCAGTTCCTGAGGGAGTCGTGACATGAAAAATCTGTGTGGTGGCATTGAGGCAAACTCTATGAGGTAGCCTCGAGTAACGACTTTGTGGATCCAGGCATCTTGAACAATCGCAGTCCATGTGTCGGCAAAATGTAGCAATCGCCCTCCTATTGAGGTTGGAGTGTACTTGGCGTCATACCGTGGAAGACTTGTCAGTAGTCTTTGAGGTGAGCTTCCGATTCTGCCAGGAAGATCGTAGTTTGCTGCCGAATCGCCCCCTGCCTGAGAAGATCTGGTGTGGAGGGGTTGAGCTCGTGGTTTTGGACTGAGAGCCGCGAAAAAACCTTCCTTTTCGAAAGGAGGGCCGTGTTTTAGGCTGCGGTAGTAGGGTACTTTTGCCACCGGTGGCTTGACTAATGATCTTGTCAAGATCGGGCCCAAAAAGGATTTACCCTTGAAGGGGATGGAGGTCAGGGATTTCTTGGAGGAAAGGTCAGCCGACCATAGTTTCATCCAGAGGGAGCGGCAGGCAGCTACTGTGAGTGCCGAAGCTCTGCTGACAACCTTTGTTGCATCCAGAGAAGCTTCACTAATGTAGTTGTTTGCTTACTTGATTTGGGAATCCCATTGGGAAAGCTTGTGGTGAGGAGCTCCTTCAGCAATAGCCGTGAGGAGAGATTCAGACCAGGATTGTATTGCTCAGCTGACCCAGGCTGTGGCTAGAATGGGCCTGAGAGATGAGCCTGAACCTGTAAACGTGGAGCGTAAGAGCCCATCTAACTTCTTGTCCATAGAGTCCTTGACCGAAGAAGCATCTGGGACCGGCAGGGCTGTGCTTTTAGACAGCCTAGATACAGGTGCGTCCACTGAGGAAGGGGATGACCATTTATCTATGTGTTCCGTTGGAAACGGATAGAGCTTCGAGAAACGACAGCTAGGCTGGAAGCGTTTCTCTGGCTTGTCCCATTCCTGCTGTATGATGTGATCTAGCTGGGAATGAGAGGGGAATACAGAAGCCGTTTTACTGTGCCTCTTGAAAAGCGCTTTGGAGGGCGCAGCCGAAGCCTGCGGCTCTTGTAGGTGCCGGGTTTCTAGTACAGAAGCAATCAGTATATCTACTTCAGAAGTAAAATGATTCCTCTTCTTCATTCTCTGATTCAGAGGACAGTTCTCCCTCAGAGAGGGGTCTGTCATCCCTTGACTCCAGAAGGGGTGAAAATGAACGTCTGGAGTCACTATCATGATCAGATGGAGAAGGGGTTCTGCGCTTAGAGGGTTTGGGCTTAGGATTGTCCAAACGGGCTAGCAGCTTGTCTAAGGACTGTGCTAACTTGGGTATTCCTGTCGCCAATTGGGATGCCCTTTCAGGCGTAGCCTGCCTTCTGTGAGGGGAAGACTCCCTAATGGAGACTGGATGGTCGTCCTTAGGGGCCTGGTTCACCAGAGGAGGAGATTCTGGAGGCTCTGAAACTGGCCTGGGTGGCTTACACTTGCTGCATAGGGGATTATTGTGCCCTGCAGGCAAACGTTTGCGGCATTTGGCACAGGCCAAGTATTTTATAGCAGTAGAAGGTGACACATACAATCCCAAATTGTCAGCAAAAGCTGAGCAGAGAATTGCTTGAAGTCCTATCCTCCTGAGGACACAACAAAAACTGGCCTTAGCTCTGCCTGCTGGGGGTATAGCCAGTGGAGGAGTCGGTTTCTTATTAAGGTTGTGTTCTGCCTCCTAGTGATACCAGCTATACCCGATTGTCCCTGTGTCCCCCCAAGATGACTTGGAGAAATGGAACATTTTCTAATTGGACCAGTATTGTTAGTGGTGTACCACAGGGCTCTGTTCTCCTTGTTTTTGAACTTGTTTATTAATGACCTGGATGTGGGCATTGAAAGTATGTTTTCTATTTTTGCAGATGTCTAATTAAGTTGTCTAATCCTCAGTATCATTCTGTAGCAACTAAAGCAAATACAGTTCTGTATTGCATAGAAAAGGGCATAAACTCAAGGGATGAAAACATTATATCTCTTTATAGATCCCTAGTAAGACCTCATCTGGAGTATGCAGTGCAGTTTTGGACTCCAGTCCTTAAGAGGGATATAAATGAGCTGGATAGAGTGCAGAGACGTGCAACTAAACTGGTTAGAGGGATGGAAGAATTATGAGGGTAGGCTGTCCAGGTTTGTAAAAAGGAGCTTGCGAGGGGACATGATTATACTTTAAAAATATAGTAGAGGAACTCAGACAAATATCAGGGGGGCTTTTTAACCATAAAGAGGATCACCACACCAGAGGCCACCCCTTCAGATTAGAAGAAAAGGACTTTCATTTGAAGCAGCGTAGGTGGTTCTTCACAGTGAGGACATTGTTAGTGTTGCTGTTCCTTTAATCATGTATAATGTAATGGAGTACAGGTATACGATCTATTATATAGAAATCCATTATTAAGAAAGCTTGAAATTATCGGAAGATCATCTCCCATGCATTATAAGCAAATAATGGAAATTTGTGTCAAATTACTGCTCCTTATTCAAAACCCCCCAGGTCCCTAGCATTCCACATATTAGAATCCATTCCTGTATTTACTCTGTGTGTGTGGAAGGGAATTTTCAATGTCTTAAAACTTTTATGGCATAGCAAGTGTCACACAAATTAAAAATGCCTAAAAATATCTAAAATAAGAACCACTCACAGTGAAAATTGTTGGAATAACTAGTGTTGACCAAGCAAACTCACCTGTGAGATTCAGCTTTGGAATAGGCAATGGTTCAGTGGGAACAGGGTGGTACGAAAACAAAGTGAACATTCCACGTCCAACAGGGAGAGCCATTGTCCTCTGAGACAGTTGTAACAATCTAAAAATATGTATTTTTTTTAATTGTACATTTGCTCTAAAATATTGAATAAAACACAAGGTTTACTGTCTATGACCAAGTTTAGCCAGTGATTATTCTACAATACAAAAAACAAACAAAAGACTTGCAAAAGTCCAGTTACAGAAACCTCTCAGCTTACCTGTTTTCCTTCTCCTCTATGAACTCATGATCACTGACTTCAGGCATCTGGACTACATTCACACGAACAGGGTGGGAACTCTGAAGAAGCCTGCGCACTTCTTGCACTCTTAAGTCTTCATTCCAAATCAAAGACATCACTTCCTGATTCAAATCATTCATTCCATCATCTTCTTCTTCAGCTTCTCCTGCAGGAGGTACTTCTGATGAGGGCATCTGACCTGCAGACTAAGGAAGAATAAACACAAAGGATTACAAAAATGCAAGGGCTGAAACAAACACACCAGCAGCATCTTCTGGATAACAAATAAATCAGCAAGCCTATACACCTAAACTATAAAAATTTTAAATGAATGTATTACTCTTGCCCTAAATTAGAAATACTCTCACATACTTAAATTGTTCGGTTTACTTATCTCTAAAACCAAATCATCTATTAGAGTAACTGTCAAATGAGAGCTTTTAGATTCCTAGTGATATTTGACACATACAGGTTTTGCCTTTGGTAGATTGCCTTCACAAGCCTGTTTGGAAAGATCCTGACGCCCAATAAGAACACAGACAGCTTGTGGCCAGTCAGAAGCAGGCTGTTGCCGGCACTGATAGATAGCATGCCTGATGGGAAGGGCCACACCAAAGGGTAAGGATTCCAAGTCTTGTAGAGTAAATCCTGGATTAAAGCAAAGGGAAAATGTTACCTAAAGAAATAATTCATGCAAACACAAGAATATTTATTATATATTTGTAGGTAATTATTAAACTCATGTACCAATTAAAATCCCTCTTATTCATTAGATATTACAAATTATTATTTTGGTGTAAATTCTTAAGGTGGCCATATACGGGCCGATAAAAGCTGCTGACAGACTGAGCCGGCAGTTTATCGGCCCGTGAGTGGGTCCCTCCGACGGGCTTCCCCGATCGATATCTGCCCGAAAATCAGCCAGATGTCGATCGGGCAGGATTAAAAATCCCGTCAGATCGCGGCCCGTATCTGTTTGTTGATGTAGTCCCGCGATCCGACCGCCTGTATCTGCGTCATTCTGATCCGATCGTTGGGCCCACGATTGGATCAACCTGATATGGCCCACCTCAAGGTGGGCATATGGGAGAGAGATCCGCTCATTTGGCGACATCGCCAGTGTATCTCTCAGTGTACGGCCACCTTTAGATACTATTCTTGGATAGTTGGTTGTAGATTTATTTTTGTTATACAGCTCCACTTGGAATTCAAACTATGAAATGAATAACCATATAGAAACCAGGTATTTATGTCCAATGTCCAACCAGCATTTTAATTTCCCTTAAAGTATAGAACACTTGAAGAGATATTCATAGTATGTCCATGTATAAGATACTAAATGTAAATTTCCACTTTAACGTTCGCATTTGGGACACACTTTACTTTAAGCACAGCTTCTGTCCTTCTTGCTATAATGTCACCCAATCTGGCTGTTACTGAATACAAATATATTTCAGAATATATATTGCAGAAAATACATTTTAAATTGAAATGTAGTGATGGGCTAAGCCATGGAAAGCATTTGTCTACATCATCCTAAACATGAAACCACTAGAAGCAATTAAGCCTTTGAGGAAACAGTAAAGAGAGGGCAATAATCATATTCACATGAATTAAATGTTGGACATTAATTTAACTAGTTAAGTGTCAAACAAACTTTTGCTTGTATGGTTACAGCTAAAGCAAGAATAGATCACGGTTAACTAAAATACAAGAACTTGCATGATTTTCCACTTTAAATATTACTTTCATGCTCACCTATAGTAGTCATCCAGGCAACTAGTTTCTCCGACAAGCTTGAAACAGAGGGAGCAGGCTTCAAGCTGTACCTAGGAATGTTATCACAAGGAAAGTACATTTAAGACAACTATTACCAAGCAGTCATTCACTCAACTCAAGGTGAGTGTGTGTCATAAAAAAGTAACATAAATTACCTTCTATCATCATCCAGCTGCTGTTTTCTTTGTCCTGCACAAAAATTAGTAACGGGTTAATGTTGAACACACAGCACTAGAAATGACTTAAAATTATACTGTATTCACCTGCAGATATTTTGCACAGGTATTTCCTTGGCTCATGCAGCACAGCAGTCTCATCTCCAAGTATGTACAAGGCAACACTCTAAACAAGAGTGAAAACATAAGAATGAGATTAAATCCACTGCAGCAGTCTTTTACTTATTTGGACTTCATATCCCAGCATCCATGTATTTTAAAGGGAAAATATTTATAATGATCTTCAATAAAAAGGCATTGCATCAATCTCAAATAAATATGTAATGTTTCCCATAACAAAGCCTAATAAATGGCACTGTCCATTTACCAAGATAGGTGCTAAATTGCCCATAGCAACCAAACAGCAGTGTCCCCATGATCTGACCGTTTCCTATTGGCAACTACACCATTACAATTACCGGATAAACTTTTAAAATAAGAGAATGTAAAATAGATGGGGTGCTATTCTAAGCACTTTTGTAATTTACATTCATTTATTTTTCTTTAAAGGAACAGTAACATCAAATTTTTTTTAAAAAAATTCGTTAGAATACAACGAATAAAAAACACCAAGACAAATTAAAATTTTAAATTGCAAAGCCTTTATTAAGAAATAACTTACCGAAACTCCACTTCCTCTCCTCTTCAGAAAAGGCGACATGGCGACCATCCATAGTGCAGCGCTGGATTTATCCTCCCTGGCTGGACGGTGCTGGAAAGCTGTGGCAGCAGGTGATGCTTAGCAAGAGTGTCCCAAGGCGGGTGGCAGCGCAGGCGGCAGGGCTCACAGACATCGCTGGTTGTCTCTTTATCCCCTCTGCATCCAGCCAAGATGACCGGCACGGCTTGGTGCATCTATCAGCGCAGGAGGTTCTATAACACCATTTTAGCAATTGTATTATAATCCTGCGCTTATAATTGCACCCAGAGGGGATGAAGAGACAATCAAGGTGCAGCAGACAGTGGCAGATTGTGCGATCCTGGCTGGAGCGGGTGCGCCTTCCTTCTATGCAGTCACCCATAGGACTCGCTCCTCCTGCGCTGATAGATGCACCAAGCCGTGCCGGTCATCTTGGCTGGATGCAGAGGGGATAAAGAGACAACCAGCGATGTCTGTGAGCCCTGCTGCCTGCGCTGCCACCCGCCCTGGGGCACTCTTGCTAAGCATCACCTGCTGCCACAGCTTTCCAGCACCGTCCAGCCAGGGAGGAGAAATCCAGCGCTGCACTATGGATGGTCGCCATGTCGCCTTTTCTGAAGAGGAGCAGAAGTGGAGTTTCGGTAAGTTATTTCTTAATAAAGGCTTTGCAATTTAAAATTTTAATTTGTCTTGGTGTTTTTTATTCGTTGTATTCTAACGAATTTTTTGTAAAAATGTTTTGATGTTACAGTTCCTGCAAGATACATGTACTGCTAATATTAATGAATTATGTTACAACAGTGCCACCTGCTGGCCAGTTTCTTACAGACATGTTCTTATGGACAGAATGGAGCTCACACACTTGTCATTGTCTTCACTGTAGATTAAGGATTCATGGCTTTCATGTCCAGAAATACTTCAGCTTTAGAATTCTTTCAGCTTTATTCTTTACTATAATCACGGTGGGTTGTTTAAGATTCGGCACCCTCTAGCAACTGAATCTTTCCTCCTCCTTTAAAACTCAGTATTTACCCAAAATAAAGATTTGCTTATAAATCCACATACACTGGTAGCTACTACAGGCCCTAATCCAATCGAAGATCTGCATGATTTAATGTACAATGCAATAAGATATGGGAATAAGGGTGAATGAAAAACCACAAAATCTTAGTAATATTACCAGAACTACAAGTTTGCTTCTCTCGCAGATTCCAGGAAGGTAGGGGTATGGGGTCACTTTTTCCCCCTTCAGACGAGAGCTCAACCAGTGGTAGATGTTGGGGGGATCAGCAGTGAAAAAGGAAGGATAACTCATAAAACCAATTTGGGCTGTGAAATAAAGAGAAAACATGCTGCAATAATAAAGCTGGCATATGGTACAACTTGCATAAAACAGAAGGGTGGTAATCAGATAATGCGGCTAGATGGTCACAAGTAATCTTACAAAACAGTACAACTTGCTGAGAGATATTGTTGAAATGCACTCTAGAACAGATGACTCCTAGAATCAATAAGGGTCCACAGTGCTAATGTAAAGACTAATTCTACACAAAATCTAAAAATCTATGGTGATTCAAAAAATACAAACTCCAAAAACTATTGTGTTATAATAAATATTTTTGCAATTTTGCGGTGCAGAATTAGGGTAAAACTACGCAGGCGTCTACAACACGATTCTGGCTGATCCAACATGCTGCTCCAAAATGCAGGCGTCGAGTAAGAGGCAATGAAAAATAAGGTAAGAAATACAAATGTCGGATGTTGTCACAGTGTCTGCATCAGACAGTCGTGTTGTATGAACGCTGTGACAACATCCGACATTGCTATTGCTTGCCTCATTTCCGTTGCATCCAACTCGACGCCTGTGTTTTGGCGCAGTGCCTCGGATCCACCTGAATCACATTGAAGACGCTCGTGTTGATCTTTACTCCATAGCTCTTATATTGTGTAGAACTTATGAAGAATCCAGTTACTAATGCAGTGGCCAAAAGTGACAAGATTTATAGAAGCACACACTAAAAATTAAATCCATGCCATAAAGTGGCCCTTTAAATGCAGAACTGCCCTAACAGAATAAGCATTCCTAATCAACTGGAGCTTCTATAAACAAACAATACAAAAAATAATTCCAGAATATAAAACTTCAACGCAAGACGTACTTGGTTCAATACGACACGTCTGGCTTGTGGTTTTGACAAGAGTTGGAAAGTCTCTGAAGTAGAAGTCCAAGTAAGTGTCCAAATTTAAATCCCTAAAAAGATATAGACTATACTGTAACATAGAACATTGTGTTATAGAAAATGTAGTATATACAGTAGCATTGAAACCTCCTAAATAACACTTATAACCTCAGCATCAAAAGTCCATCAATGTGATAGAGGTGACCAGAGGCAACCAGAATGGGCGAAATTAAAATTTACAGAAAAATACATAAATGGAGGGCACTCCTTATCTTAAACTTCTTAAATTTAAAATTTTAGATTTTAGCAGAGGTGCCAAACCCAGGGGTGTACCTATTACACTCACCCTATCAAACAATTCATCTAAATGGGCATGCACACTCAAAATAACCAGCAATAATCCAAGGGTGTATGCAAAAAAATTTTTTACTATTTCTTTTACCAAATACAATCAGATATACATATATACATGGTACAATAAACACCAATGTCAAGTAAAAATACATACATACCCCAAAGGAGAACAAAAATGCAAAAAGTGGCGAATATTTACACCTACAAGCAGCAGATACGCAGGCCACTGATGAGAAACCCCAACGTTTCGGCTATAAGCCTTTATCAAGGGGATTCTGATAAAGGCTTATAGCCGAAACGTTGGGGTTTCTCATCAGTGGCCTGCGTATCTGCTGCTTGTAGGTGTAAATATTCGCCACTTTTTGCATTTTTGTTCTCCTTTGGGGTATGTATGTATTTTTACTTGACATTGGTGTTTATTGTACCATGTATATATGTATATCTGATTGTATTTGGTAAAAGAAATAGTAAAACATTTTTTTGCATACACCCTTGGATTATTGCTGGTTATTTTGAGTGTGCATGCCCATTTAGATGAATCGAAATTAAAATTTAACCAGAGCACATTTCATTAAATTTTAATGGCCAAAAAAGCCATGTTTAGCGAAAAAGATTCTACTTTTGTATTGCAGGTATCTACCAAAAATCCAAACATAAATCATTTAAATAACTCAAACCCCTGGGATCAGTAGGTTCAAAGTTTATTACATAAAAATACTTTTTTTTTTTCTAACAGTATTCTTGGGAAAACTATTTAGTAGATAAGCAGATAATACTCAGATTTCCGTAATAAATTAGGACGTCAGGTACGGATCCACCTTGTATAGAAAACCATCCCATTATGCCCAGTCACCCCAAAAGAACACGAGTGCAAGAAAATCCAAATAAAACAAAGCACACCTTGCCAACTGCAGCATCAGCATTACTAAAGAATGAATCGCTTCTCTCATTAATGTATTCAGTTTTAATTCTTCATATGTCAGATGAAGGACATAGAAAATGGCAGGAATGTGGCTGAAGAGAAGAGCAGAGGAGTCCAAGCTAACTACATTTTGGATGTCATCTTTTGCTACCAGCGCATCTAAGGGATCCAATTGCAGAGCTCTGGACAAAATGTGTGTTTCAACATTCTGGTGATAGTCAGAATTAATTAAATATTCCCAGTCCTAATACAAGAAAGAAATGGGTTTAAACTTGGATAATCATACATTTATAGTAATTATACATAATATAATTTACATTAAAAAATACTTAATGATTGTGAACACTTTTTTGCAAAGCTGCAAAATTACATTGCCAGTCCCTCAGGGGAAAAAAACATATAACTTTATTTAAGAAAATTCAAAAGGTTCTAGATTGAAGAAGAATTTGGCAATGGTTTGAGTGAGAGAGTGAGAATATCTTGAATAAGAAGAAGAAACCCAAGCTATTAAAGGAAAAGTAACACCAAAAAATTAAAGTGTTTTAAAGTAAAAAAAATATCATGTAGTGTTGACCTGCGCTGTTAAAACTAATGTGTTTGCTTCAGAAACACTACTATAGTTCATATAAACAAGTAGCAATGGTGGAAATTTAAAAATGGCTATATAGCACAGGATAAGTAATGGATAACAGATAACTATGTTCTAAGGAGCTTATCTGCTATCTGCTGTGTAACTTGAGTGTTTTCTCCTTTGAATGGCTGCACCCATGGCTACACAGCAGCTTATTTATATAAACAATAATAGTGCTTCTGAAGCAAACACTGCAGTATTACCAGAGCAGGGCAACACTGCCTTATATTTTTATTACTTTAAAACAATTTAATTTTTGATGTTACTGGTCCTTTAATTGAATTGAGCTACAGACTGGCTTGTGCTCACAATCAGGGTATAACCCTTCATTTTAAGCCTTTACTGTAAGCAAAGGCAGTTCCTGGTGCTATAGAAGTTAATGCTACATAGCAATATCTCGCCAAACATCCAAAAGACAAAAAGCACCACTAAACTTTTTGAATTAACAGAGTAGAAGCAACACAAATGGCATATGCATAACCTTAATTAAAAGAGGCAAATGATGATTTTGATTTTGCTTTATACCAACCCTTATCCCTGTGAGTATGGTTTGCATCTGGGCAATTTACCTCATCTGATCCAGTTTCTGATGGTCTTGCCTTTTTAGGAGCGATCACAGGTGATAGCGATCCTTCAAAATCACACTGCAAAAAAGACAAACAAACAAATACACAATTAATAGCATCAAACTGTGAAAACTCAAACATGCAGGAAATAGATGGAACTAAGGCAGTTAAAAAGTGTCAGCAGCCCCCAGCAGATGAGGGAATAGTGGACAACAAAATACCAGTAACTTCAAAACGGGTCGGCACTAAGGGCATAACAACCCAAAGTGTGTAAATCTCCGACCAACTACGCCCTCAGGGCTTTATTGTTGTTGAGTTTTGCCAGTTTTGGATGTTTTATATTGTTTTCAGAGTGCTCTGTAATGACCAAGAGCCAGACTATGTTCTTGGAGGTGCTGTGATAACACAGGAGCCCCATACTGAAACTAGACACAATGGATGACCTGAAATTAAATCTGATGTCCCTAAATGTTAATGGCCTCAATACTTGCTACAAACGCTCTCAAGTTAGAATTGAAACTACAGAATATAAAGATAGCCATGTTACAAGAGACCCACTTCAAAACAAAATAAAATCAGATTGCAGAGAAATGGCTTTAGCAATGTATACAAAAGCATACCCCAAGCATCTAAAGTGTGAGGCAGAGCAATTTTGATAGCAGATAATATAAACTGGATTCCAATGGGACAAATATCAGGACAGGGCTTTTATAACATTGCAAAAGGCATCATACAGGATAAACAATATACAAACTCTAGATTGCTTTGCAGAGGGTACCGTACTGATCAGAGGAGACTTCAACTTTAGGGCCAACACTGGACTGCTCTACCAAAACTTCTTCCCTTCCTCCAAAATACTTATCTCAACTATGATCCCTTCTTAACGCTCACCACCTGATGGATGTATGGAGAATATTCAACCCAGAGGTCATGGATTACTTGTTTTACTCAAATGCCCACCAACAATACTCCCGTATAGATTACTATTTTGTACCCCATTACTGCTTACCCGCAATCTGTCAAGCATCTATAGGCTCAATCACGTGGTGTGATCACGCCCCAGTTATACTGCAAGTCTCAACATCCCAACCTAAACTGGAGAAATGGCACTGGAAACTTAACGAGTCCCTAATTGAAGAGCCTGACACAATACTACAACTAAATAACTATTTCACAGAAAACACTAGCCCAGATTCTAGCAGTTCCCCATCAGGTCAGTCTAGCTGCCGATAATAATAATAAAAATAATAAATACAGACTACGCTTATACACTATATGGGGCAATGTTACCACAATTACAAAAGTAGTATAAGCGTAGTCTGTCTATTATTATTTATCATTCTGAGGGGTTAGTTGCATCTTGATTTTTTTTTAACTAATTTTGTTACTTCATGCTGTAATAAAGATTAAGTAATTACCCATAATTGAAGTGTGCATATATACAGGGTCTTGCTATATTGATGCATTTCTGTTGTGCATTGTCGCTAACTTTTTATATTGGTTTTTTTTTCCTGGTTTTCACCTACCTGTTACTCATTTGAGTAACAGGGAGGTGTTTGTGTATACACTATATGGGGCAAATGTATCACAATTACAAAAGTAGTATATTTGAAAAATCCAGGAACATTTTGCAGCTGAGAAGCCCATTATATAAAGCCTGACCCAAGATCCAACACTTCAACATCTGCTATTACTGACAAATATTTTGGAAATGAGTATCATATTACATAATCTATAGCTTCTATAGGGTTAGCAGTTACATTGGAAATGTAAATGTTTGAAAACTTCTGTGAACATACACAGGCATAATAAAAGAAAAATGAGGCACCCCTCTCTCTATTAAATATTATTGTGAATTTTGCTTACATTGCGAGTCCAGGACAGCTTGTCTGTGTTGTAGCCCATCATGTTCATAAGGCAAGTAACAAACATATTCCATTCAGAGTGGTTTGTTGGCCCTCCGGGAGCATTATGACAGTTGTACCATTTGACAAGCATTTGAACAGCTATTTCTTTTGGCAGGATGTACTTAATGGCTTGCAGGCATTTTTTAACTGTTGAAGAGAATGAGAAAAAGAAATCCAATTTAAATGGGATCCCCGTGTAAATAACTTTGTGAGTTTCACTAGCACAGGAGTTTGCAAAAATGCCAATACTGGGCTTTAATTGAAAGGAAGGGCAGGTTTACTCTAGCATACCTAAATATTTAAACTATTAAAAGAAAATTTTTTTTTTTGCCTCAATTTAACTTATTGCATTAAGTACTTGAAGGTCTACAGCATTTTTTTAACTCATAAGACCACAAGGTTTGAGGTACCTACAATGTGATGTTTGGCCTGCCTTTCTCAGGAAATACTTTGCTAAAATGCAATAATTTTGGGGGGGTTCACCAGGACTAATTAAAGTATATGCAATTAAAGATTGGAAATGTGACTGATCTTGACAAAGATTTAATTAACCTTGTACTTCAATTACAATTGGAGCGCTCACTTTAATGGTGGTCTTAAAGGACTAGGAAAGTCTAAAATAGAATAAAGCTGGCCATAGAATCATGGAACGATCGGACTTCCCCATCTCCCGACCTGCCACTAACCTTCAGATCAAGTAGCAAAAGCACAGATCAGCCGACGTTCTGCCCCTGACAGGGATCGTAAAAAAGTTGTACGATTTAAAACCTAGTGACGGTCTCCCACTGAAAATCGTAAGATCTGCAATAGACGCAAAGATATGATCCCCAGCTGACAGAAATTTTCTAACCGGGCCGATCGGCATGGCACGACAAATGTCGGAACACTCCACACACGATCCAAAAATCGTACGAATCGAGGATTCGTACAATCGGATCGTTGCGTCTATGGCCAGCTTAAGGCTAGAATTGCTGTATTTTGTATACTAAACTTACTTACTGCACCAAAGGCCTATTTAAACAAATGATTTATGCTTTCAAAGTTGACCACTGTGTTAAACATCTTTTCAAGAGACCAAGACTGCGAAAAATACTCAGTGTATTTTGGGCTAAGCTTAGGGATCATCATAAAGTATCAAAACAGGGAAACAAACAATGCTGATGGAGTTCTGAAGGGTTGGGAAGTAAGGCAGTGGCTCCCCCTGCAGTTCATAAGTATGATTGTTTCCCTGAGGGACCGTCTGACAATTCCTATCCACAGCTGTAAATTTAACTGCATACAGTCAGGTTTATTATAAAAACGTTAAGACATGTTTTAATTAAAGTATATTTAAGATAGTTTTCTTTTTCATTAAAGAAAGTAAAAATTGGTTTTTATTCTTTTGCCTTTCCTTGACCTTTAACAGATGCTATGCCTGTAGATTGAGAAAGTCCTCCCCAAAAAACAAGTTATTTGAGCACACCCTGGAACAGTGACTGCAACCCTTGACCCCTGTGATATAGATAGACTTGGCACATGCTGTGTACCCACAGAGCAAATTCTACAGAAGGGTTAATTATGATTGTGCCACTATATATAAAAGGAAATCTTGTTAATCACCATTAAATACTTTGCTCTGTATACAGATAGCTTTTAATTAAAAAATAATAGCAATGTCGCTTCCCAGGAAGGGATGTCCTGTGTACCCCAAGAAACTGCAGAGAAAAGGATTTAATGGTGAGTAAAACAAAATCTCCTTTTCTCTGTCATACCACAGCTGTCACCCAAGGTGGGCAGGAAGCACAGTTCACAATTATACCACTGCCTGCAGAACCTTCTGCACGAAGCATATGTCAGATGCCGCAAACACATTGAAGATGCAATTTTTGCAAAGGAGTGGAACAATTGTTCGGCAGAAGCATGGTTCTCAAATGCCCAAGAGGCACTGACCCCTCTGCTTGAGTGTGTCCTGATCCCAAGAGGAATAAGTTTGTCCTAAGCCACGTAAGCCTTTCCGAATAGTTTCTTGGTGGTCTTGGAAGCTGGCTGACTGATGTGGCCCAGACAGAAGTACAAACAAGGGCTTGCTAATCTCTTTGGTTCTGCGGATGCAATACTTGAATGCATGTACTTCATCTAGAGAATGTAGAGCCACTTCCATGTGGTTGGCTGATTTGGGACAAAAGGAGCGTACGGTGATTCGATTTATATGAAATTTTAGACTGGCGACAGTTTTGAGTACTGTCCATGGTGGTTCTGACAAAGACTTGCTCCTGGTGAGGTGATCCTCCTAAAGTGACCATGGCAGAGATACTCTGGCTTTGGGAGAGGGGCTCCATTGGGGGCAGATGCTCCACTGTAACTCCCTGAGGTGAAATTGGGCAAACAGAACTACTTCCATTGTCGCGACTATCAAGCCCAGGACATTCAGGCAAATGTGAATGAAACACCGAGTGGAGCTGAGTTGGCAGACTAACAGTTGAAGGCATTGGTCCTGTGGTAGGAATACCCTTTGCAGGCTGGTGTTGAACGTCATGCCCAGAAAAGTAATGGTTTGACTGGGAGTAAGTGAGAACTGGACAATGGACATTGCGATGCAAAGGTGCACCTCCGCTTGATGATACGAGGATGCCTTGAGAGGATAGTCTAAATAGTAGTTGATTGAAATTCACAGCAATCAGATATACACTGTAGTCACTGCCTTAACCTTCATGAATGGTCAATGTCAACCTGAACAAAAAAGCCACGAATTGGAAATATAGATTGCGTACAAGAATCTCTGATGTGGAGGGAAAATTGGGATGTGTAAGTATGCATCCTTAATTTCAAGCCCCGCAAGAATTATCTGGCTCCATACCAGTAAGCTTTGTTTTGGGGTTAAGCAATGAGTTATTAAATAAAGTGGATGAGCCAGGGGGAATAAAATGTTTGCTCTCATCTTCTGAAGTGATAGGAGCCTGCATTTTAGTCGGAGTTGTTGCAGGAAGCACAGATAGTCGGAGTTGTTGCAGGAAGCACAGATTAGGTTCCGGTAACCCAGAGGCAGTCACTTACAGCATATGGAGCAAGCAAGAAATTTTGCAGTAGCTCAGGGAAATAAGCCATTAGTTTTACCCTTAGCTATGGTGTCTGATGGATAAGTGAGCCAATTAGGAGTATAGCTGGAGAGAAGACAGGTTAGTAGCTACCGACAAGATGACTGATCAGAAAAGGAAGAGACAGGGACTACTGATGGCAGAACGAAGAAAGGGTACTTCCCAGTAGAAGTGCCAATACGCTGGGGACAATGGGAGAGCACTACGAGAATATGATTCTAGTTGCAGCACTTTCCCCTTATCAATCTTAAACTATATTGTTCAGTACCAATTTACTGACTGATATTATTCATAATTTTTATATTAAAGAAAAGCATTGGTATTAAGTCCAGTACATAAAAACTGACCAGACAAACACAGACTGCAATAAAAAGTGGAAAAAAGTGCAGTT
This sequence comes from Xenopus borealis, assembly GCA_024363595.1. Taxonomy (NCBI): domain Eukaryota; kingdom Metazoa; phylum Chordata; class Amphibia; order Anura; family Pipidae; genus Xenopus; species Xenopus borealis. The sequence goes on along the minus strand of CM044440.1, from coordinate 30,796,916 downwards.
GGCCATGCACTAATATAGTGTGATATAGGCTTGTACAATGTAGAGTCACAAAATCATTAACACATACAATTTTTTTTTCATAGTTAAAGATGGTAATTTATCCTGATCAGGGCACATTATAGAACAGACAGCAAAGAACAAGCAATCCATCCACTGATACTTAACTTACCCAGTTCCGATGTGGCTATGTCTGGGATACTGATCCTAACCATGGATCCATTGCTCATTTCCTAACGCAATGGAAAAATACAGAGACTACAAAATTAAATTGTCAGACACAAAAAAAGTGTCTAAAATCTGTAATATTGCAACTTTAATATTTGAATTTAATAAACGCAACATCAATTACATTGCTTTACTATATGGACTTTCTGAATCGTAGATCTTTATAAGCAATATATAGAAAGTACCCCATACAAATGATGCAGCTGGACCAGTAATTCCATTTTTAATGCCAATTGAAGGGGTGGTTAACTTTTAGTATGTTTAGTATGTATAGAATGGCCAATTCTAAGCAACATTTCGACTGGTCTTCATTGTTTATAGCTTATTAATGATTTGCCTTCATCTCCTGACTCTTTCAAAAGGTGGTCACTGACCCCGTCTAAAAACAAATGCTCTGTAAAGCTACAAATCTATTGTTAATGCTACTTTTTATTACTCATCTTTCTGTTCCAACCCTCCCCTATACAACCTAAACTATTGCGTCATATTCTCAAATTAATATATTTAAATATGAATATGTCACATTCCAGTTTCAGAGGTTTTCTTAGCCTCTATAATTATGTACCACCAGTAGTGTCTGAACAGTTACAGACACACCTCCCTGTTAATAATGGATTTATTAATAGAACACGTAGTTTCTCCTTTGTATTAAGAGTTCTCCCAAGACAAGTGGTGGTGGTGGGGGTATAAATTGAGCTGGCAGGAGAAAAATAAAATTATAAATACATGCCGATGGGACTGGACATTTGCAAAATAAAGAGTGCAGTCCAGCTCTGGAAAACTGTACCCAACAAGAAGGGCCTTGGGTAAACACTGTATTGTTCGATTGACTTCCAAGAAGCCTCATTATTTCTCATCAGTGCTGTTCTGTGAGATACACCTCTTACAATTTACTGTTAAAGAGATCCAGCCTATAAACCATGTGTCCAATCTTACTTTGGAAAGCAAATTAAGCAGAGCCCTCTATTCGACTTGTATTGGGCATTGGTTGTATTATTGTATGTGTTCAGTTTCTTCGATACATACATTATACAGAAATATGGAATATGTAGGTGCTAAATAAATAACAACATGTATATGGCCAGATATTACTAGTGGTGTTACCAGACTAAATTGCCTAAAAATGACAAACATAAGGTCTCCCCAACCCAGTTCAATTACTGCATATAAAGAAATCACTTAAACTATGCATAGCATGGGTAATCCCAATTAATATGTTAATATATGCAAGGAAATTGTTGATTTTAGTTGTAAATATATAGGAAATGCAATGCTAAAATGGTTCAGAATAATGGCCACCTACCAAAGTTAACCTGTTATGCACAGGGTCTCGCACAGAATGAATGTATGTCCCAAACTGGTGGAACGTACAGTCATCTAGATAAGTAGACTCATGCAGCCTGGTGGAATCTCGCAACTCTGGCACAGGTGACAGCATACCGGCCTACAAAAAGATCATGAAGTATGAGGCAACATATATAATATTTATAACATATACATTCTAAATTCATGACACCCATTTAATAAGGCAATATTTAATAGTCCATCAAAATATAGTTTATGTGAAAGAGGTAAAGTTAGCAAGCCAGTAAAATGCAAATAGTTTCACCTCATCCATAGGAGCCAGGTGTTTATTTATTGGCTTTGCAGGGGTGCTGATGCTTTCCAGCGGAGTGCTGGGACGAGGCATTGGATTGGACAGGCCAAGTGAAGGAGCAGCTAATCCTTGAATAAATATCTTTCCAACCTTCAGAAAGTGAGTAACAAAACAAGAAAACAATTGATGTTACTTTCAATTCCATTCACCCTAAATTCTATTAATGCATTTTTAAGGAATTTTTAGTGACCCCAGGTTACAGTAACATGAAAAAGTTTGGGAACCCCTCTTAATTCTTTGGAGTTTTGTTTATCATTGGCTGAGCTTTCAAAGTAGCAACTTCCTTTAAATATATAACATGCCTTATGGAAACAGTGGTATTTCAGCAGTGACAACGTTTATTGGATTAACAGAAAATATGCAATATTCATCATAACAAAATTAGACAGGTGCATAAATTTGGGCACCCCAACAGAGACATCACATCATTAATACTTAGTTGAGCCTCCTTTTGCAAATGTAAGACTCTAGACACCTTGGCATTTTTGACCATTCGTCCATACAAAATCCCTCCAGTTCAGTTAAATTTGATGGCTGCCGAGCATGGACAGTCTGCTTCAAATCATCAAATATATTTTCCATGATATTAAAGTCGTGAGACTGTGACGGCCATTCCAGAATATTGTACTTCTCCCTCTGCATAGATGCCTTTGTAGATTTTGAAGTGTGTTTAGAGTCATTGGCTTGTTGGAATATCCAACCCCTGCGTAACTTCAACTTTGTGACGGATGCTTGAACATTATCCTAAAGAATGTTGATATTGAGTTGAATTCATCAGACTCTCGACTTTAACAAGGGCCCCAGTCAACGAACAAGCCACACAGCCCCACAGAATGATGGAACCTCAAATTTGAGGTTGAGGTTATGACCAAATAACTCTACCTCTCTTTGTCTCATCAGTCCAATGCACTTTGTTCCAAAAAGACTGTGGCTTGTCTAAATGAATTTTTGTGACTCTGTGTCTTGAGTGCAGAAAGAGTTTCTTTCTCATCACGCTGCCATACAGAAGTTCTTTGTGCAAATTGCACTGAATCGTAGAACATGTACACCATCTGCAGCAAGATGTTCTTGCAGATCTTTGGAGGTGATCTTTGGGTTGTCTGTAACCATTCTCACAATTATCCCTATATGCCGCTCCTGTTTTTTTCTTGGCCTGCCAGATCTGGGTTTTACAACAACTGTGCCTGTGGCCTTACATTTCCTGATTACATTCCTTACAGTTGAAATGGACAGGTTAAACCTTCGGAGACAGTTTTTGTAGCCTTCCCCTAAACCATGATACTGAACAATCTTTGTTTTCAGATCTTTTTGAGCGTTGCTTTTGAGGATCCCACGCTGTCACTCAGAGTGACAGTCAAATAGAAGCACAACATGCAATTGGATACCTTATACACCTTTTCTCATGATTGGACACACCTGCCTATGAAGTTCAAGGCTTAACAAGCTAAGCAAACCAATTTGGTGTTGCCAGTAATCAGTGATGAGCAGTTCATGCATTCAAATTAACAAAATTACAAGGGTACCTCAATTTTTGCACAGTCGGTTTTTCGCATTTGATTTAATTTCACACAACTGAATACTGCTTCACTAAAAATCTTTACTCAGAATACACCCCAGTACTCAGATGTTCCTGTGAAATGAAACACATAACACTTATCTTTTTTGTTGAAAGTGGAGTAAATGGTTATGCAGGATGAGAGGGGTTCCCAAACTTTTTCATATGAATATATGTGTTACAGCAGCCAGAATAACATCAACACAACGTAATAATGAAACCCTTTAGGGGTTCATTAGCATAAAGGGAGTAATGTATCAACAGTGGATAAATTTGCCCATGGGCAGTTACCCAAAGCAACCAAGTGATTGACTTTTTTCAGCCAGCTGCACATAGAGCAATGAATGCGACCATTTCATCATATATAGGTCATTGCAGGTACCTTCCTTGGAGCTCAGCTGACATGACTCAACTATAAACACTTACACGAACAACTCCAGTATACAGGACCAAGTTCCCATTGTTCTCCAGCACCACCATAGTGTCAGTTGTCTAAATGCAAAAGGAGAAAATTATGAGAAAAGTAATTGCTACCCTTTTAGGAACCTATTATTGAACATTATAGAAGTCAAGGTTTTCAACCTATTGTGAAGAAGATCTCAAGGTAATTTACCTGTACTGGAGCAGCATCCTTTGCAGAGATATTAGTGATCGAACCAAAGATTAGCTGGGATTTATCATTACTTTCTTCAAACTTCACCAAGCTGAAGGAAAAAAAATTGCATGCAAAAATATATTTTTTAATATTTAATATATATAATATATATAATATAT